>OY987243.1:15796596-16190857 GCA_963920765.1 Ulota crispa
TTATGAAAATGAGAAATGCTGTATTTGAGAATTATGACAAATAAATGGTAATACTTATGCCATTAACTATAATTGCATTTTTGGAAATTAAGTTAGTAACATATTTTTTTACAAGTCATGAGGCACAAGTGTAAGATTTCAAGGATGGAAATGTATTTCCATGAAAAGTAATGTAAGACAACTAACTTTCCTTGTGGCATTTGAATACATACTTACAATATGTTTGACAAGTAGGTGAACTTAGGCGTTGTTCACACCTCCCACATATGTGCAAGTCCCACCTCAATGTAAGATTGTATTTTTGTTGGAATGCAAATAGCAAAAAGGAAAACCATTTTAAAACATGAGTTTTATATGAAAAAAAAATGTAGATGAGTGCAAACGTTGGATAGATTAAAAATGTTGACATAGATTTTGATTGATTTCTTGGGGCCAAATTTTTTAGAAACTGCTGCCATTTAAGAAATTTTTAGTGTGAAATTATTATGTCTCAACTCTTGAGTCTTGACCAATAAGTTTTTTGAATTTAACCCTTAAATGCCCAAATCTCCAAATTTTGTTGATTTTTTACTAGAATTTGATGCCTTGGACATTTAGGGGTTAATGGGAAGTGGGACATAGTGCGCAGCACCCTTTAAAGAGTGTTTAGAGGCCCTTTAAGCTAGACAAGATGACTACCTTCAAAATTGCTTATGTGGCATGTTTAATAATAAAATTGAAGAGATATATTGGAGCCAAAGAAAATATGCCATTTAGTGCCAACATCATTACATAAATTGGAAGCTCATTCACTTTGAAAGGCAAATTCTAGTGAAAAAACACTTCACTTGCATGGATTGATCTCTAAATGGCAAGCCCAACATGCACTTGTAGCCGTTCAGTTATTGCATAGATTTGTCTTTCAAATGATGGTGCGTTGGAACAAAGCCCCTTGTGGTACATTCACACCAAGGTGAACAAAAACATGAGGCATGAAATACAACCTTGCAAGTTCAAGAGAGTTTAAAATATGGGGAAATTTTTATGGATACCCTTGAAGTTTGCAATATTTGTATAGATACCTCTAGTTTTTCAGATTTTGTGCAAATACCCCTAGACTATAATTTTCAAGCATTTGTTTTATTGTGCATGTCACTTCTTTCTCCCTTGTGCGCACATTGCTTCTTATTTGTTCTATTGTACTCCTTGCTTTAACATTAGTCATGAAGGAAGCAGTGAGCATATTAAAACAAATGCCTAAAAAATATTGTTCAAGGATATTTGTGTAATTTCTGAAGGATCAAGGATTTTTATACAAATATGACAAACTTTAGGAGTATCCATAAAATTTTCCCTCAAATGTAATCCATGTGACAATAAATATACCCCCCACAAGTAAAAGTTCATTTACACACAAGGAAAAAAATGTAACTTTCCCAAGGCAAGCATGGAACAAAAGGAGTCCACTCTCTCAATGGGGTTCAAATATCCTTTGTATATTCCTTTAGCGTCTAAATTTATCCTCCTAGCATCTAACATTCCCTTCTAGTGTAAATATTATGAAAATCATGATTCCGTGAAAGCAAATTATAACCCTTATAAGTTTGAGATACAACCTCTCCATACTAATAAATGGTTACTTAGGATTTAGGGTTGCTTTAACAAATGTATTGTGCATAAATATATTGTGCCCAAATCATATTATGTCAATATGATTTAAGCATGAGTGACATTAATGGCAAGGTAACAATGATGTTGTGAGTGCCTAAACATAGTCACTATTGCACCCAAACAAAAACCCTAAAGTAAACTCACCTCCACCATACTCTACTTGTAATCTAATGTGTGCATGTCTACAACATTCCATTGATGACTTGCAAGACTAAGCACACTACTAGTGTCATTCAAAGCGAACAATGGTCATAGTTGCACTAGCTTTAGATTAACATCTATAACACAAGGAAAATAAATATCCCACATAGCACACTACTAGTGTCATTCAAAGCGGACAATGGTCATAGTTGCACTAGCTTTAGATTAACATCTATAACACAAGGAAAATAAATATCCCACATAAGACATTCACATAGGTATAGTAAGTAGCTTGACAATACACCTTTACTTAATAAAGTGTGAGGCAAAGCTTCTAAAGAAAGTAAAAAAACCTCACTATCACACTAAATTAAAGAACGTTTACATGCTACAATGGAGTTTCAAGACAAGCCTTTCTTATACAATTGCATGGGAGACTCAATTCTAACAGAGATGAGTCTCTCCACACACATGAAGGATATGGATTTTGAGGGCTTAAACAAGGATTCAAAAGACACCGCCCAACCCCAACCAAAGCCTGAGTACCCTAAATTTCTACAAGGCCTCTTTTACGCTCCACTTCCTTCAAATGAACCTCTCGCCTTTGCACGGTCTATGATCAACATGTAATGTCTCCTCACGCGCGCTTCACATAACATATGGCCACTTAGGATTTAGGGTTTGCTTACGATTTGGAACTTGCATAAGGTGAGGAGAATGGACAAAGTACTTTTCCATCCAACCTTGAAATGTTTGAATTGGACTTGGAAATATTTGTGAGGTTTTCCCAAACACCTGCCATTGTGACCCCTTGAGTAATGGATTTGTTTGTGAATGAATGGATAAAGGGCCCTTGCTATATGTCACATTGGATCAGGGTTAATATTAGACCCTTTGGTGCAAAGACAATACGATTTCTAAAAACTTGGCTCCGGTACCTAAAGGCCTAAGTCATTATATATTCTTCATTGCAATTGCACATCAGCTAGCTTAATTTGTTATTACTCAGCCACGGCCAAGACTATTTCTGCATTCCACCGTCTCTGATAACACTCTCTTGCGAGTTCAAAACACATACATACACAACAACAGATTTTTTTCAGGATATAGAAAGAGAGTGCATTACATCAAGAAACATATCGGCCGATTTTTCAATATTGCAGTACAACACAAACCACAACAGCTTTGCAGTATTAACTTTTATACTTCTAATGCAACACTGCAAACATACACAATACTTTTGTACTAGTTCCAGAATGTGCAACATTGAGCGGGATCCTCATATACTGAGCCAGTATCAAATATCGAGGAAAGAATTTTAAATTTCCCATCCCAGGCATTCACAGTTCGTTGGTTTCAGGAGTTCACATTTACCTCATGTTGAGTATCATTAGGTAGAGTTGCGCGCATATTTTCAGACAGGTTTCGGACGTTGAACAGTACAAGATTCCAAAATTACTCCTGGAATTGAATGGCACATTCAAAAAAATATTGTCAAAACTGTGCTCATTCAATCAAAGATATTACAGGTTAACCCCTGAACGCCCCAGAGGACCAAAATGGTCCTCAGTCCTCACAAGATTTCACATGCTTGGTTGATGTATTGTATCTAATATTTTGACTTTGCTATAAACTACAATTATCAAGGTATTCAAGTGGTCCATGCAAGTGGAGTAATGGTCAAGCAAGTCAAATGTTTTACAAGTGTCGCAAGAGTTTTAATTGGGAGAAACATCATATAGGGAGTGGTGGAAAGCAACACAAGCTACAACTAATCAATACTCACTGCAAGCTTCCTTACATGTGCTTCGTGGTAGCAGAAAAATCACCAATAAGGGTTCAAGTATGTTCTAAACCCTTGTTGGGACAACCCTCACCAATTGTGCTGGTCATTGTTTTTTGTGCAATATAGTAGTACCTGGCTAAGAAGAACCTGTGTAAGAAAATTTCTTGGATAAGATCACATTCTTTAACATGGAAGTAACCCAGCAGGTTCAGTATTGGGGAGCTACAAGGGGTATTTGGCTATAATGAATACTCTCTTAAAATGAAATAAATATTCTATCCAAATACCTTCATCTTAGCCAGGCAGTACTGTAGCAAATTGAAACCCTAAAACTTTTTGTACAAAGAAGAAAAAATCTTCAATAATTTGCAAACGTGTGCATTCACATTTAATCTTGGTACTCAAAATTTCTGAGATGAATCAGGAGTTTATAGAATTTTATAAGCCCAAAATTTGCAAACCGTTTTCTGGTGTTCCAATGGTCAATTTTTGTGGATCATCCGATTGACTGATAAATTTCCCAAAAACCTGATTTTGGTGAAAATGGCCTGGACACTCAGGGGTTAAACATGAAAGCTGAATCCACCCATGCCTTATCCACAACTATTTCGGAATGCAACTTTGACTGATTACTTACCTCTCATGAGTCGTGAAGTCATGACTATCCAAAAACATCACTCAAGGCATTTGATTGCAATCCAACTTGACACTTCCAGCCTCCCCGTAGGCCCATCAGTCCATACGACAAAGAATAGATTCGAGTGCACTAACGGAAAAGAGCGCCAGCGGAGACACTGCGAAAAGGGTAACGGCCAGAACCAATGTATTCAACCTCCACCAACCGTCTTCATTTCCCTGTCAATGCCCACCTGCTAGATACATACAGGTGGAAAGAGTATAATCACAAAACGATATGCGCCATTCAAAAGTGCGCAGATGTACACAAGGTGTCAGCAAATGCGCATCCTCAAGGTTTATTAAGAAAGCAAATCGAAGTGTTCTCATTCATTACCGGTACAAAACTTCGTGGCCCAAGACATAGAAATCTGTCGTGAAATAGAGCTACGGCCCCATACCTTCGCACTCTCTAGCGACCATCGCCACAATCCCAGCAAGCAGACACAAACAAAACACCACCAATAACCAACAGAATAGAACATCGACGGAATTATACAAATCTCTCTGGCACAAGTAAATACTATTGCGGAACAGAGAGGAACGTAGCTAACTTTACACGCGACAAAAACCCAAGAATAGCGAAGGCCAACTGCGTCGAAAGATGAACCATCGAACAGCATGAAGTCCATCGTCATAACAGGTGAAATATGCAATGGGCTATGAAAAAAAGCCAGGGATCACTCCGAAACACACGAATAGACTCGTCAACCGTCCATGCCGGACATAAATTGCATCAAGGAGCCTCACGGTTCCAAAACGTATACCGCAAAGCCGCCCAGTCGTAAGAGTACAAAATTCTAACCCCAATCCGGAGCAAAACCCAGGTCGCCGCATTCCCCCCTCATACATTCCCCGGGGTCAAAACCAATCAATGATACCCGCACGTCGGTATCGCCATCGGTACACGCCCCCCTGCCAGACAAATGAATCTGAAAAGATTCTTCATTCACTGTCGGGCGCCTCTCCTATCGATCTCAACAGGCCCAGCTTAGTCGACCTCCTCGATCTTCGGCCCAGCTCCCGCTGGCGTATGGTCGTCTCCTGCGTAAGAAGGAGCCGCACCCTCGCCTCCTCCCGCACCTCCCCCCTGGTACATGCGCGCGATGATCGGGTTGCACACGCCCTCCAACTCCTTCATCTTGTCGTCGAACTCGTCGCTCTCCGCCAGCTGGTTCTGGTCCAGCCACTGGATCGCCGCCTCCACCGCGTCCTCGATCTTCTTCTTGTCCGCCGCGTCCAGGTTCGACGCGATCTTCTCGTCCTTGATCGTGTTCCTCATGTTGTACGCATAGTTCTCCAGCCCGTTCTTCGCCTCGATCTTCTTCTTGTGGTCCTCGTCCTCCGACTTGTACTTCTCCGCCTCCTGCACCATCTTCTCGATCTCGTCCTTCGACAGCCGCCCCTTGTCGTTCGTGATCGTGATCTTGTTCTTCTGCCCCGTCGTCTTGTCCTCCGCCGACACGTTCAATATGCCGTTCGCGTCGATGTCGAAGCACACCGTGATCTGCGGCACGCCCCGCGGCGCCGGCGGGATCCCCGACAGCTCGAACTTCCCCAGCAGGTTGTTGTCCCGCGTCCGCGCCCTCTCGCCCTCGTACACCTGGATCAGCACTCCCGGCTGGTTGTCCGAGTACGTCGAAAACACCTGCTCCTTCTTCGTCGGGATCGTCGTGTTCCGGGCAATCAGCACCGTCATCACGCCTCCCGCCGTCTCCAGACCCAACGACAGCGGCGTCACGTCCAGCAGCAACAAGTCCTGCACCTTCTCGTTGCCCTCCCCGGACAGGATCGCCGCCTGCACCGCCGCCCCGTACGCCACCGCCTCGTCCGGGTTGATGCTTTTGCACAGCTCCTTCCCGTTGAAGAAGTCCTGCAGCAGCTGCTGCACCTTCGGGATACGCGTCGACCCCCCGACCAGCACCACGTCGTGGATGGCTCCCTTGTCCATCTTCGCGTCCCTCAGCGACTTCTCCACCGGCTCCATGCACTTCCTGAACATGTCCATGTTCAGCTCCTCGAACCGCGCCCGTGTGATAGTCGAGTAGAAATCCACGCCCTCGTACAGCGAGTCAATCTCAATCGTCGTCTGTGCCGTCGACGACAGCGTCCTCTTCGCCCTCTCAGCGGCCGTCCTCAGCCTCCTCAGGGCGCGAGGGTTGCTGCCGATGTCCTTTTTGTACTTGCGCTTGAACTCCTGCACGAAGTGGTTCACCATCCTGTTGTCGAAGTCCTCTCCTCCCAGATGCGTGTCACCAGCCGTCGCCTTCACTTCGAAGATACCCTCCTCGATCGTCAGAATCGACACATCGAACGTCCCGCCTCCCAAATCGAAGATCAGCACGTTCTTCTCGCCCACCGACGTCGCCTTCTTGTCCAACCCGTAGGCGATGGCGGCCGCCGTCGGCTCATTGATAATCCGCAGCACGTTCAATCCCGCGATCACTCCGGCGTCTTTCGTCGCCTGCCTCTGCGAATCGTTGAAGTACGCCGGCACTGTCACCACGGCGTTCTTGATGGTAGACCCGAGGTACGCCTCCGCGATCTCCTTCATCTTAATCAACACCATCGACGACACCTCCTCTGCCGCGAACGTCTTCGTCTCACCCTTATATTCAACGCTGATCATCGGCTTCTCTCCTGGCCCGGGCGTCACCTTGAACGGCCACAACTTCATGTCACTCTGGACGGAGGCATCACTAAACCGCCTCCCGATCAACCTCTTCGCATCTACATCACGTCCACGTCAACAGCACAGTTAGCACTCCGCTTCCAAGGACATCACCACAGCTATCCCTCCAACTGACACCCGCGGACCGTGCAGCAAAGGAAACCAACTTACTACACAACAACAACATCAATGCAACTCCCAATAAACAACCCTGTCACGCTACAAAAGCACCTACAACACACGACCTTGCCAAACGAAGCCGACCTTGCCGCGCCGCCACTCAAATACACCTCTAGCTTTCAACGAAACAAAGTAGGCGCTTCGCTACCGCCACAACTAAAAAAACCAGGGATACGCAGAACGACCTAAGTCAACACCCCGCGATGCAACAAAATTCCAGCTTAAGAAACAAAATCAAAAATCAGACAAGGTCAGGTTTTAAAAACTCACCGAAGACGGTGTTGGTCGGATTCATGGCCACCTGGTTCTTGGCGGCGTCGCCGATGAGGCGCTCCGTGTCCGTGAACGCCACATAGCTGGGGGTGGTCCGGTTGCCCTGGTCGTTGGCGATGATCTCCACGCGATCGTGCTGCCACACGCCGACGCAACTGTACGTCGTGCCCAAGTCGATGCCGATGGCAGGACCCTCGCCCTTGCCGGCCATAGCTGCGCTCTTTCGAAAGCTCTCACTCAAACTTACACCAAAACCAAAATCTCTCACGTCCTTGTCAAAATCTAACTTCGTGTCTGCAAAAACTGAAGGTAAGTAGCGCAACAGCAAACTGAATAACTCTGAAATGAGGAAGGGTGGCGGAGAGGAGAGACCTAAGTATTCCAACGGCTGGGAAGCCCTCGGAAGGTTTCGGAAACCCTGAGAAGGACCTGCGGTTCTCGAAGTCTCTCGTGTAAACTGTTCTAGAGACTTCCCGATGGGACCATCCTGGACGTCAACGTGGACGTCGGTCGAATCCACGGTTGTCTCCGGTGGCATCGAGTTAGGGCAAGAACATTCTCATCGTATCTGGCGTTCGGGTTGGAGCAGTGATTTCACCTAAGTTTATTAATAAAATTAGAACAATTGGCTTTTAAAAAGTAAAACATGCTTTAAAAATTCTAAAAATAGCTTCTAAGGGAAAGAGCGTGAGCGTGTACATAGATGACGAATAAATGAGATAACAAATAGATAATCAATAATTGACTAATAAATAATCATTAGATGACAAATAGATAATGGAGATTGATATTTATCACACCTTTTCAAGTATTGTATCACACCCTCTATATATGGTTAATGTTTATAGTAAGTGTGGACCACATCTGGGACCACAATACTAATTTTAAAAAATACCTCTACCATACCGTTGAACCTTCTAAACTAGACCTTTTCGTTAATCTAAAGATTATGCAACTGTTGAGGAGTGGGACCAGTTGTTGCATGCTCTCAGGCTCTCACTCACACTCTCCAACCTTTGTCAATGTCTTGTACCTAACTTACTTGCTGCATGCTTGCTGAGTGAGAATACTATCTCTGCCCTTCGTCGATACCTCGTACCTGTTCTCTTGATCTATGTCGCTTATTTCAATCTCTCTTGCTTCTCACAAATGCTTCATCTTCTCTTTCTTTCTGTTGTTCTCTCTCATTTTTCTAGATCTCTTAACTTTACTTGCTCACTTTCGGCTACTAGGAATCAACGCGCTTTATCTTTTTTGTCAAAATACCTCTCAGTGCTTCTATCGCTATAGTGTACGCTTTTCGTGAAGAAACTGTGGAAGCTCTTCAGAGCTTTGCCAATTCTAAGGGATATGTGGTTCGCACAAAGCGGTCGCGTACTGTAGGAAACAAGAAAGATGGTGAAATTAAACACCAAATCTTGACGTGTATGCACTCTGGAAAACATGCTTTGAAGCAGACTAATATATCAAAGTCACCACTGCAAAAACAAACTGCCCATTTCGTGTCACATTTCAGAAGGACCTTGGAGGCTAACGTACTGAAATCACTGACTCATACCACAACTATGAGCTTGCTGACATTGTTGTTTATCCAAGTATGAGGCAATTATCGGACCACCAGGTTGATTTTGTTAACCAACTATCGTGCGTTGGTGTTGCAAGGACATGCTTGCATCGTAGCATGATGCAGATATTGATTGCAGAGCAACCAACCATGACTTGTACAACGTGAAGCAAGACTTAAAGAGGAGAGCATTGAGTCATTGCCTTCCAATTGAAGCGCTTCTGGATAGCTTGGCTAAAGCAGGACTCTACCACCAAGTTAGACGCAATGTGCAAACCTTGACACATCTCTTCATTGTGCTAAAAACTACAGAGAATATATCTTGCAAGTACTGTGGCAATTTCTTGTGGCTCTTAGATAGCACATACAAGACCAGTGAGTACAACATGCCATTGTTGCATTGTGTGAGTGTGACAGCCACTAAATAAATTTTCACATTATTATTTTGTTTCATGAAAAATGAGACAACAGATGATTACCGTTCGACGCTAGATCAACTTCAAGTTTTGTTTAACAGGAAGGGTTTTACAAACACTCCAATCTTTGTGACAGATCAAGAACTTGTACTCATGAATGGAATTGCAGCTGTATTTTTAGGTCAAAAATTGTTCTTTATCAGTAGCATATTAGCAAGAATATCTTGGCCAAGACTTGTCGATTCTTTTTATCAAATGACGAATTCAACGTATTTATAGCACTATGGCATGAGTTGATCAACTCACTAACAAAAATGGAATATGAAGCAATGCTTGAGAAGATGCAATTATCGGTGTCACAACCATTTTTTGTATATATTGACTGCATGGCTACCACACAAAGAGAAATTTGTACAAGTTTGGCTTCGTCATATTCCTCACTTTGGGCATTTAGTCACTCCTTGTACAAAAGATACGTACACATCTATACTATATAGTAGGATACTAAATAGTTTTTTATTTGGCCTTTGCAACCTATCAATGTCAAGTGAGTAGATGATTTTCTACTTGACCTTTGGTTGCTTTACTGGCTATATTAGGACAAAACAAGTGCAAAAGGTCCTATGATTTTCTAATTTTGTTATTTGAGTGCAACAAAGCGACATCAATTATTTTATGTGAAACATGTTTATTTCTTTTGTTTTCATGCTACCAACATTTCTAGCGATGAGGATTGGAATTGCAATTTTGCCTTATGCTATAGGCTTACAATTGAGCTTACAGATGTAACTACACAAGAGAAATGTACTTTGCTCAAAAGCACGTGAATTTATTTGCTGAATTGAATACCCATCAGCATCAGTACAATTATCACCATCAAAGCCATAAAACTGTATTCAAAGTAAGAGAACAATAGTGTAGTTATAAAAACCAAATGTCATTATATCAAACCCTCAATGATCTCTTGTTCTTATGATTTTTTATTAAACCTTGAGCGGGATAATGAGCACAAGCAACATCAATTTAGCATACGTATTTGCTTTACTACAAATCCAACTTACTATATTTATTAATTTGTTACCTACAAAGCTTAAGAGTACTTGAAAAGTTTCTTGAAGCCAAGATAAGTCTCTTTAATACTCAGTAGGCTCATTGAGACAAAAGCTTTACTTGTTCAATTACTGTGATATCTTAGATAGATTTTTTAAGTCGGAATAATTTATAGCAAGTAGAAAAAACTGTTGAATACTTGGATGGTATGTAACATGTAAATTTAAGAATTTCAAAATATAATTTACTGATACTATAGTATTGAAGGTCCTCCCAATTTAGATGTTCATGAGAGAGCATTAGTTGAAATTTATTGTTTGAAGCCCATTCTGGAAACATAACTCATTTGATGGATTGCAACAGCATTATTATGCATGGAATAAATTTGAGCTAAGGTTAGCTTTTTACATTTTCAAGTACACATGCAAGCCTCAAACAATGGATTCGTACATCAACAGGTGATTTGCATCATGTCTGTGGTGCCATCCAACTTTCTTGTAATCAACAACATGTAGTCCAGCGTAGCAAAATTCTTGTCAACTGCCAAAATCCATTATGGATTGATGTCCATTAAAAAATCTCTATCTATGCTTTGAATAAAGCAATGGATCAATATCTCAAGTCTCTAACAATCAACATTGCAGATGATGTTTGTACAAACACATTGGGAGTATCAATGGGGATTCCTTATGCACATTTAATTGCAATGTGAAGTGCTTAAGGGATGCCTCTTAGTGTTACGGATTTCCACCAGCAATGGTGATTAAACCAGCCTAGGAGACCTGATATGACTAATTTCAACTTGACATTTGGCAAACGAAGTGACAAAGTTCAAGAGCTGTATAATTCAATGCCCATACATTGACAACAATTTGCAAACACCGCCTTTGAGCGCTTTGAAGAGGAATTATTCAACATTGAAGTGAGAGATCCTGAACAAATCAAATCTAGAAGATGACCAGCAAATGCATCAACATCTACAACAATACAATGAGATCTTTCGGCATTTGAATATGTGCAGCATGAATTCTCACAACCATTTCAACAAAATCAACGACATTGTAGTATCTATCATGCTGTTGGCCAGAATGCAAGGACGTGCTCTTGTGTTTCGCAACTTTTCAGCTCTTAGCAATGGCTGTTGTTCCAGCAAGCAGCAAATTTTCCTGCATTAGGGTGTCATTTGGGAAAATGAGAGTTATTTAGGGGAGAGTGAGTGAGATTACTTTCACCCGAGGGCATGCAACGACTGGTCCCATGCCTCAACAGTTGCATTATCTTTAAATTAATGGAAAGGTTTGGTTTAGAAAGTTCAACGATGCGGTAGAGGTGTCTTTTAAAATTAGTGATGTAGTCTCGTATGTGGTCCCCACTTACTATAAACATTGGCCATATATAGAGGGTGTGATAGAATACTTGAAAGGGTGTGGTACACATATCAATCCCCATAGATAATCAATACATGATAATTAGATAAACAATAGATGACAAATAGATCATTATTAAATGACTAATAGATAAAACATAGATAATTATTAAATGACTAATAGATAATCATTAGATGACAAATAGATAATCAATAGATGATAATTAGATAATCAATATATAACAAATAGATCATCAATAAATGACTAAAAGATCATCATTAGATGACAAATAGATAATCAATGCACGAAAAATAGATAATCAATAAATGACAAATTGAGATAATCATTAGATGATTAATAAATGACAGCTACATGACAAATAAATGACACATAGATTACAAATAGATCACAAGTAGATCACAAATAAATCACAAATATAAATTTTTGATTTTTTATGTGATGGCAAAGTCATTCAACCATCCATCATGATTAGGTGTATTATAATAGTATGCATCTAGTAAACATTTATGTATGAAATCATAACCAATGCAATGTTATGCCAAGGTCAAAAGTGCCTCCTAAAACTCTTAAACTAATATATTCTACTAAGTGGGAGGATTTGGACTCCATGCCATTTTCTAGAACCTTCTAGAACTTTTGGGTGGAAGTTGAAGCCATAAAGGACATCTTGAATATAGAACACCAAGCACCCTCCAACCATGTCATCTTCCAAAAGCTTCTAAATTTTTTAGGTGGAAGTTGAAGCAATATAGGATGCTCCAAATGTTGAAGTTAGAAAACCAACAAAATGCCAAGCACCCCCAATAAAGTATTAAAGAGCCTCATTGTGATGACGGAAATTACTATTCTTGGTTTAGAAAGAGGACCAAAATGATGGTGCATTAGGGTTAGATTGTAGACCAATTGTGAGACATTGTTTTTTTATAAAGTTGAATATTGAATCACCCACGCATGTCCAATAGTGGATCTGCGTCCCGGATTTGGACTACATGCCATTTTCTAGAACCTTCTAGAACTTTTGGGTGGAAGTTGAAGCACTAAAAGCACTCCAAACACCAACCACCCTCCCCCCCAACCTAGATATAGAACACCAAGAGTCCTTCAACCATGTACAAGAAAACCAACAAAATTTTGAGATCTTGAAGTGGACGCCCCAAGAATAGAAAATCCAAGCAACCCATAGCAAAGTACTAAAGTTTAGCATTGTGATGAAGGCAATTACTTTTTTTTGGTAATTATTAAGACACATCTTGAATGTGCTATGGTCAATGTCAGGGTGGCAAGCAAGAAGGTTTGAATGTAACTGGCAATGGGAGTATTGTCCCATGGTGGGAGAAAAGTGGAAAAACAATGTTCGTCTTGGTAAACATAGTGGTAAAGGGGCCAAGAGCGGAGTTTGGTTGGAGAAGGATGCTCTTATTGAAATCAAGTCGGAAGCCCACAAACAAGATTGGAGCGGCCAAGCCAACAAGGCAAATGCTATAGCAAACGGGACGCATCTAAAGCAGGCCTTCTCCACATGAGCACGGTCATGGACAAATTCATGTCTAGATTGTTGAGAACCAGCAAATGGAATCCGTTGTGCGCCATCCCAAAATTTGCACTGGCGTTGTAGCAGCCAACTAACTCTATTGATCACGGGCTTCCAAACATTTTCTTCACCTTGCTTGCTTGGAGAATTCTCACCAGAGAACTCCCAACTCTACCAATGACATGTTTTTGATTTTTGCCTACATCTGCAATCGCAAATTCTTGGGGTGTATACAGAATAAAACAAAATGGAACTATCTTGCCACAACTCATGCTTTTGACTTAGATATCAGATTAGTTGTTGTCATTATTGGAAGTAGCTTGCCTGGAAACTCATACCCCTTTTGGAGGGAACATTATTTCCAAGAAGGAAGCATGGGATTCACTTCAATAGTTCTTTATCTAGATTTAGAGTCTATATGCTCCATCAAGAGCCAGTGAACTTTGTATTAATGAAGTTAGGGTCCTTGATTGGAAAGAACCCGCTATCAATACATGAAAAGATGCCTTTCAATCTATAGAGAGGCAATGTTGTAGATTACTGTGCAAAAATAAACAATAACATTAGGGTTGCAATAGCCATGCACAACCAACTTGCGCAAAGTGAATTTTTAGGAGTTATAACAAGCTAAGGATGTTGTTGAGTTGGTGGGAGGCATTGATCTTTATTGTTCTTTATTGTAGAGTAGTGAATAAAGTGAATTTTTCTCTTTAATTGAAGAATTGGCACTTTCCAACATGCACAAAGTGCGTGCTGGTATACTAGTACTGTGATATGGATATACTTTGTGATTTTTAGAAATTGGTGATTTTTTGCTAAGTTCAGCTACATGTGTGAACTTGGTTTGAAGGACGTTTCCATTGTTTATTCCACTTGAACTACTCATGGTAATAACCTCTAACCAATACTACTTATTGTAATGTACAAAAGTAAGAAAAAAGCAAAAAAAAAGTCACTATGTGTCTTGGTTTTCTTAAATATTAAGAGGAAATGTTAACTCTTTCAAAAATATTATGAGTAAAGAGGGAAAAGATATAGAAGGTAGATTCAATCATAAAAACTACACATTTTCATTCATAAACTAAAAAAAGGGGGTCTTTGTTGCAATGCCACAAGTGATTTGTACGTGTAGGTGAAACCTTCAAATTTGAATGTGGTATTTTTAAGTGTCAATCAAGTTCAACCATGTACAAAATGAATTTGGTTGCTAAAACATATTTTTTTCATTGTTTATGGCATGAATAATTTTAAGTGATATGTTATTTCATAAGTCAAGCTACACTTCACATTTTGTCACACATTGTGATTTGTCTTTCTTGAACTTACAGAAATATCACTTATTACATTTTTTAATGCTTTTTAATGTTTTATGAATATGTGTTCACAATGGGCATACTTCTATGCATTAGCAATCGTAGGAAATGCTTTTAAAAATCAACAAAATTTAATCTTATATTGGCAAATATAAACTCAACCAATCATTTCTATTTACTCATGTGAAACTCAAGCATAATTGCCTTCATGTCAAGTAAATCTTAAATGTACTATTAATATTTTGAACATGCTACGTTTGGTCCTTTAAAAAAATCTTGTAAATGGATAGTTTGTCAAGTTGAGCTCATAATAAACCTTGAGGACATTCTTCACAATTTCTTTTTGTTGGCTTCTTGTGAGTTCTCTTGCAAATTTTATTGCTAAGAAGAACAAGCAGTACAATAATAACAACTATCTATAATAAATCAAAACTTAATTAGTAAATTCAACCAGCTTTCTTGCCAACTAAATTGCCTCAAACAAAAGTTGCTTCCTTAATGTATGTTGACAAAGCTTGCCAATCCTTTTCCATAGTAGTCATACATTTGTTCACAATTGTCCATCAAACACTTTGCCTTATTTGGTCTTTACTAAACTTGATAATATATTGGTATATGGTTTTTGAACATTTCTTGTTTATTTAAGTTGTTTTCATATCATATTACTATAATCACAAAGCCCTCTATAATATCATTTTTTGACCTTTGTAATATCACATCTCCAATCTATGATATTATCACATAGATATAATTTGAAAAAAATTATTGAAATTTTTGCTTTGCATTCTATTTAGCATATGATATCCTAATAAAACTTAATGGTGAATGTGTAATGTAGCAAGAGCTAACCACTAGTTAAATGTAAAATCTCAACTTCAAAGTGACCAAAATGCCCAAAGTGTTTGTGCCAAAAAAATATAAGAATAAAAAGGAAACTAATTATGCAACCTTCAAATCAACTTATTTTTTGTTTGAAGCATAGGGTGTTCTTCTTTTTACTTCTCATATTATTGTTGTTGTTCTTTGAAGCTCCATTAGATAAACTTCAGTTCCTAAAAAATATAATGTCAACCATTTTCAATTACTTAGCAATCAAAGGCATGCAAATAGTTGATTTTACTACTAAGAAAAGACCTTGAAGAAAATATCTAAACATTAATCTACTTTATATGATGATTTAGTCCATTTTGTAGTTTGAGATCATTGTGATTGTTCTATTTGGAATAGCTTTTTGTTCTTGCTTTGTTAATGTTGGTAGGCATATGTCAAAACATCACACCTTTTACCAAGTTTATCCACACGTGAATAGCATTGCATTCTAATCAATGAAAATAAAAATGTTAAGTTCTAAATTATTTCTCTATGTGAGTAAATATTTGTGATGTAGTTCATTCTTCATGTTAGTTGTCTTTAATTTGTTGGCTCTAAATTGCAAGGGAGGAACCTTTGCATCAAGAAATGCTACCTTAAGAAAGTTTGAGTAGATACCTTACTCAAAAAGTGGGCCAACATTACATGGACACGACCTCACGTAATGCAGCTGCTTGTTCTTCCTTTGCATTGCATGTAAGCATTTGAAGATTGTAGAACTAGGAGTAAGGTAGGAGGTTCTTAAAGCAACCATATACCAACTGGTTTGCATGCTATCTAAGTTTTAGTAGCCTATTGTAACAATAACATTTGTTTAAATTCTTATAAGAAAAAGTCAAATTTGAATGCTTCTATTCCCAAGCTACAAAATTTCTCTCTTAGAAAAAATAAACCATAGTACTTCTTTTTGTAATAAAATGCATTACCTGATATTAAAGGATTGCCAAACATAAAGGAGCTTGAATACTTGGGAGTATGTCATGAAATTGCGTGATGAAACAATGAAGCTCTTAATTCACAAGGTTGAATTGACTTAAGCACTCCAATGGCATGACTAGATGTTCTAATAGCAATTTCTTTGCATTAGTCTCATAATGTAATGAATAGTGTAATGTGGTGTAACAACATAAGACATGGACCTACGGAACCCAATCTCTAATGATATGTACAAATAAATTTCAACTTCTGCATTGAAATCAAATACCTATTTTTGTTAAGTAAGATTATTATGCTTTTGGGTTCTTTGTTGTGCCCCAAAAGCGAGTGATCTCTATGGATTTCTCTGCGCCAATTTCCTTGGTCAAAAACTCCCTCACATGACGTTGTATGAGAGTGGCCGCCTTGTTTTCCTTCCAAAGTTGGTGCACTTGCTGGCTCGATCCAAGTGTCACCGTGATCATCACTGTTCCCACAACTTTGCACTGAAGCGTATCAAACACTTGGTGCAAGCCTTGTGCAACAATCTTTGGTCCTTTGGCACAGACATAATGGCAGTCAACCGGTGACAAAATGTTGGTTGCCAGCATCAGAGGGGCTTCTATTAAGCCAACAAATAGTCCAGGTGGCTTCAGTAACAAACTAGCATTGCTCGCCACTGCCGCATCATGCCACACCTGTAAGGCAATGTGCTCTTGATCATTGTTGTTAAATTAATATCTAATTGCAAGTTTGAGTTTATTTCTTAATTTGAGATTGATGCATAGCAAAGTGATAGATTACTAGTGATGTTTGCATGCATTCATGTAAGGCTAGTGAAATTTGTGACAACAAACCTCAATGAACAAGATTGCTTTGCTACTTTTCAAGAGTTGTTTGGGTGCTGGTAGGGTAGTGCTGGTGCTCTTGCCAGGGGTTTGATTACACAAGCTGAACTTCTGTGGAAAGGAAACTTCAACAATTTGATATGAATTTGATTTTACCACTAAAAGGAGATGTGGAGTTCGTACTTTCATGTTTGAAGTATATATTGGGGAGCTTAATACATTTTCAAAACAGTTAACTACGTCGTGTATAATGACGAGCAACCACCAATCCTGCAAAATGGCAAGAGATGTTAGTTAATTAGAAACTGAAGCATCCTTTCAATATGTACCAAGTCCTAGCAAGCTTTCAAATATTTGCATCTGACACAGGATTGAGGTTCTTACAATGAGAGTAAGATGGACTCAAACTTAAGTTTAAATGCAAAGAGATGTATTGAGGAGTAGGCCACACCTGAGAGCGGCCCAATATAGGAGCAGAATTTGTCAGCAAGCGTGGAGCCGACGGCTTCATTGCGTTCTTGCTTGACAGTCTTTTTGTCCCAATATGACGAGTTTCCTGTTCTTAAGACACCTGAAAGTTAGGGACCTTAAATTTGAATCTGCCTTGATGGGAGAACCTTTCCATAGCCTTGATTTCCCTGCTTTGAGAATTCTTGTCAAATTTGCATTATCCCCATGGAACATTGGACTTGCATTTATGTTCACTTAGGACTATAATAGAAAACTCTTTAGATAATAAGAGATACGGTCAAGGAATGTGAATTCTCTCAGTGTATCCAAAGTTGTGCAAACATTCCCAAAGGTAAGATTATCTGAGAAAAACTATATGAAAAAATAAATTTAGGACATGCAAGTGTAACTACCTCAAAAAGTTTGTGTTCTGTTGCTGGTAATGGAATGCCATTGTAAAGCTGTAGCACAACATCCACTCTTGCGATCACATCCTTCCGAATAGAGGCAAACCTTTCTGAGTTTTCTAAACCATTTCTTTCTGAGGCACCCACAGGGTGATTCAGTCTAGGCTTCATCATGTGCTTCTTAGACTTCTTTGGATTATGCCCATTGGATGGACTTCGTGACCTGCTTCTCTTGGGCGCTGGATGGGATGTGAGCACTAGGGCTAGGCTGGTTCTATAAACCCCAGGCATTGAAGTCACAACTTTCTCTAATGACACAAAACCCGCACATTCCATTGTATCAAAGCGTTGCCATGTGAGCAAGACAGCCACACAGAGATCTTGAGATTGCCATTCATGTAAATCATGGCTTGGGAGCGTGTTCCACAATAACTGCAACTGGTGATCAAAAATAGCCTCACGCGTACCAAACGAAATTGGGGAGATGCAAATTTGTTGCTTGGAGGAATAAGGAGGGACAAGTGTTGGAAACGAGACTGTCAAAGAGCAGGTACAGGTAGGATGCATCTTAGGTCCCTTGGATGGTCTACAATTGGCCAAATCCCTCACCATCGGCCCACACAACACAAGCTTTCCTATTGTGACATGAAAGCTGAAAGGTTGGTTGTGTTGTGGCGTTGGGAAGGAAACATCTTGTAAACAATACTTACCACCAAAAGACATGTTGTCGTGATTTGTGGCATTCCGTTCATCAATCTCATGCCAATTTATAAGATCCTTTGACCCATTACATTGAGATTGCAAAGAGTCGTCGTGCCAGTAATCTTCAATCCGATATATCTGAGCTTCTTGATGTCTTGCTTTAAATGAGGCAGGTTCCATAGCGGAGGAAACATTGACACTCTTATCATTGTCCACATACAAGGCTTCAAGTAAAGTTGCCGTCATAACATCAGTGGCATCATCTATATCCTCCACAAGGTCAAGATCCTCAGACAGCTGGTGTACCTTGCATCCATGTAAAGTTTATTTAGTAATGATCCCAACACTAAGCAAGCATCAAAATGAAGTTGGATTGACTCTTATTGACAACCTCTGTTAAATTTCTCCAGCATAGGTTTAAATTCTTGGTCCTCTTTGTTTGATCCTACAACGGAGTGGCTATGAAGGTATGAATTGTATCAAAACCTAGTTTACCACTTATTCACCTGGTTCACCAAAATGTTTTGGTATCTTGGGAGTTTTATTTAGCACCATGATGTTAAATTTGCTCATTGTATGTACCTTCAACTCATAATTGAAGGTTTGCCCTCTTTCTACCATTCACATCTGTGTCAAATGCTTCTAATTGAAGGGCTATTAGTACCAAGACTTAACAAATGCATACCTTAGTTGGAAGCTTGCCATCACAACCATTGTCTTTGACTGCAAGAATGTTAGCCAGTAGATCATCCGAGCTACTATTCAAGCCTAGTGAGTACCAACTATGTGATCTGCTAAGGCGAATGCTCTCTGCTGAGGGAATGGGTGAGGGGGCCATTAACCTTGTCTTTGGATATTCTGGCTTCTTCAATGTATCTCGACATGCCTCCACTCGCTTGATAAGGTGCTTTATGTCGTCAATCACTATTTGCGGACTTGAACATGGACTATATAGCTTTGTATTTCTAGGCTCAATCCTAGTGCTAGTTTTGGATTGAAATGGACGTTGCACAGAGTAACAACTTGGTCTTTCCCATTTAAAAGAATCGGTAGGATCTATTTGACCTCCAATCAACTGAAAGGCCAAGTTGTTAGCCTTTGTTTCAAGAGTGGATATTGATGGTATTGAAGGATTTTGCTTCCCCCCAGGATCAAAACCAAAATCAACTTTTGGAATCCAAGGAGGTTGAGTTCCTGATGACACAAGTTTGAATGGTTCTGAATTATTTCCTTTAATGAAAGAAACACCCTTGGGTATCAGTATGTCAGCTTCCCGCTCTTTATCTCTCCAAACATTTAGGTTAGTGAGGTTTGCTAGATTCTCAAATAAGTTGTTAGTATAACAGGTGGAGCGCTGCACATCTAAAAGTTGCGGCAAGAGCAAGTCTGACAATCCTCCCTTTTGTGCTTCATTTGTGCAGTGTTGAGGTGCTCCCAAGCAGTTTTGGGGGCTGTGCTCTTCAAATTCTTCACATGCATCTTGTGCAAAATCTTTAGAGATACTCCTCAAATTCCTTATCCTTTTAGATGTAGTCATATCACTTGATTGCTTTTTATAGCTATTATGCACATCTGTATTATTCTTGACATTGCTTTTGTGTGCCAAGGAATAATCATCCAATTTGTCAACCCTCAAAATGCCTTCTCTAGATGCTGTAGAGAGGTTGTGGTCTCTTTCAAGCACTGAGCAATTGGCTCCATAGTGCCCAATCTTGCCCTGGTCCTGAAGTTGATACGAATCCTTTGATGCCTTCTTGTTGCAAGATAGATTGGCTGGTTTGACACTAATATTTCTTCCAGATTCACAAGCAAGGCTCTTCATAAGACGAGTAGATTTGGATATGACACAAGACAAGCTGGAATCATCGCTCCCGCACGGTGAGTTGACCTTCTTAGCTTCAAGATTGCCCAATTCACAATATGACGGATCCAAATATGGATTATCAAGAGGAAAACCAATTTCATCTGTTTCATTGTCTAGCTGGAAGGGTGGAGAGTTCACATCAAGCACTATTGATAGGGTCATTTGTGACTCTGATGACAAGGAAGATTTAGTGTGAGACAACCGCTTACTAACAATCTTTTGCATAGTTTGGTCATATGTCAAGCTCTTTAGTCTTTGAAGTGAGCGATTGGAAAGCTTGACCTCTTGGTCCATCAAAGGCAACCTAGAGCTTTGTTTTGAAGTTGATGATGAATAAGAAATGACATTTAGATCTCTCCGCATAGTCTCCCGGCCAGAGTCACTGTCTGATGAAAGAGGATAGAGCGGGAGTATGTTTACTGTTGATGCAAGCTCTTCATTTTGCTCAAAGGATGAAATCGCAAATAAATGTTTGTTCTCAAGGCTAGGAGTTTGGCATCTATTTGATTTCACCATTGAATTTTCAACATCTTTGTAGGATGCACAATTGTAAAACGTGACGGTGATGCTAAGTGTAAGTGAGCCGATGAGCCGATGGCCATTAGCAAAAATGGGATAAGAGCCGCGTATAGGGTGGCCCTCTGTCAAATTTGAAACACTAACTGACAACTTGCCAAGCATGGTGCGTGAGACGTCTTTCAGATCAAAAGTTGTATTTCCATTTACAAGTGTCAATTCGAGAAAGCCCATGTCTTGCAAGTACCTGCACAAGAGATCAAAAAATGATAAATCATATCTTTTGCGCAACATTAGAGTCAGGCATGAAAAATGACCTTTACAATAGCTAAGTTCAAATCACGTATTTTGAGTCTTGACAACCATCCTGCCATAGATGATTGATTTTAGTGTCTAATACCTACTCTTGTCAGTTATGAGCAAGGTTTTTCTAACTGATCACAGGGAACAAAGGACTTTTTTTTATTATGCATTCATTGCTTGGCTTGTTGGAATAGTCAAATAGGCATAATTCACAATGAAAGAAAAAAATTATAATGCCAAGTTTAAACAACCTCTAGTGTGCAAACACAAAGAATAGACGCACTCCTCATCTGATCACACAAGCATAAATATATTGTTCAAAAAGAGCACAAACATGATAGACTAAAGTAGGATTGCCTACCCTTCAAAGCGTTTTGCGTTGGAGTGCACAGAGAATACAGCAATTGCAGGTGAAGAAGCCAAAGATGGAGACAAAGGCATCAATAGGCTGTTGTAGCTGGCTTGTCCCCACCACGAGATCAACAAGCCACAATAGGCAGGCAATCGAGCTTCAAATTCCATGTTTTGCCACTCAAATCCTTCCACCCGCAAATGCAGCTCTCCTTTCTTAGGTGCCTTGTTGTCAAGGTGCATCAAACTAAAAAGATAAGTTACAAAAGAAGGAGCTTTCATAAGGATTCTTTCAATAATCATGAATAAATGAAAATTTGGATGTGGCAATCACTGCATGTTTGAAATACTCATGAAACCTAAAGAAAAGCATTACAAATGATCTCTTCATTGGATTAAGGACAATGCAGTTTTAACTTACATGGTCACAAGTTATCTATTGAAAGTTAAGAATGTTACACAAAACTATTACTATGGAGTACGCAAAGGACATTTCTAGGATATATACTTGTTGCAAGAAAAAAATAGCATAACCCTTTGAGAATTGTGCTTAGATACAATCCATCCCAAATTGATATAGAAGCACTTGAAACATTTGATTGAGAAGTTTCCAAATATTCCACTTGCTACTTAATACCTTGCTTCTGATGCCAATCATTAGAGCACATTACATTACTAAATAAAGTACAGAAAGGAAATAACTTGCCCAAGGATACTGTAAAGACATTTTACAAAAAATGCATGGTTTAAGCCAACGAGAAAATATGTCAATTGCAAAAATCAATGTGATGGATATGAGGAGGAACTCCTGGTGGCAGAGCTGAACCTCGGTGCACTCTCAAAGGCCTCGATGGCAACGTCATTGCTGTATAGGAATGTTCTCAAGAGCATTAGATAAGCAGCAGATCCAACATGCTCACCATGTTTTAAGTCACCGACCTAATTGTTGTATGTAAATGTGAGAAATTACAAAATCGGAAAAATGTTTAGCACATAGTGTCTGTCAATTTCTAAGACGTGAGAAATTGTTTTTACTATTCAATTGTTGACATCCTAAACCTGATTACTGAAAGAACAATGGATTTGAAAAAACATCGAACTTTTCAATTTTAGAATGTCCGCCAGTAGTTTTGCTATTTTTCAACAATAAATTAATCGATTAAAAATTTGAGAAACGCAAACAAGAAATTGCAGAAGCGACTCTCCCAAGCAAAATCACATGGCGACATGGCAATTGCGCTCACGAGAGGTCAAGTGCAGATTCGGCACCACATATTGACAAGCTAAATCATAAGAGCTAGAATATACAAGAAGTGAAATTTCATTTTGATTGTGTGAGCATAAAAAAGATCAAGAACAAACATAATAAGACGACAAATTAATTTGAAAGTAATGACTATACCTAGAGACTCAATCTGAAATTAATTTGGAAAATCAATTTGGAATTTAATGAATGCACCATTCCACTCTCTGTATTTCAAGACCATGCGACGCAACTAACAAAATGCTTGCAAAGGAAGAACTTAGGACAGAAAACGTTGAAATCTTACCTCAATTACCAGTCTCCTTGCACACATTCACCGACGCACTATGTACAGAAATTGACGATCACTCGATGAATTGCCAATTGCCTTCATTGCCACGCCTTATTATTGGAAAACGCCTTATTATTGGAAAACGCCTTATTTTAGGAAAGAAACAAATCCAGCTCATAACAATTGAATAATTCTACTCCATGCATCCTTGTTCACCTGCTGCAACAAAAATCACCAAACAGCCACTTCACCATCTTCAAAAGCTACTGTCACCCCTATTTGAAGAACTTACAAAATATCTTAGAAAAGGCTTGCTACAAGAAAATCCTCACATTACAAACATATAGAAATTTGCAATCCAAGATTGTAACAATCCGACCAAAGTCGATTCCATACGAAGACTCCATAATGACTATTCGTACCAGAAACTGAACCATTTGCAGAATTTTCAAAAATGTAGAGAAATCAATGATCGAAAAAATTCTGATCAATTACATAGATTTTCAGAGACCAAGTCTCGAGGAAAATCCGAGACCGAGAAGAATCACAAGCTTCATGGGTGTCTCTCTGTTCTTGGTAGCGAAAGTTTCATCGAGCTAACGAACAGATTCTTGAGGTTTATCGTTCATCCATATATTAGGATGTCAGCTGACAATTTCGTTGGAATGAAAACGTGAGATAAAGAAACATTGATTGTTGGCCAGAATAAAATAACTATAAATTTTAAAATCAAAGTAAAACCAAACAAACCTTAAAATAAGATCACTTCTACGTACATATTCAGTCTTTCCTTCAATAAGTTTTAGACTCGGTGGGCTAGGGTTTCAAAACTTAGGAGACTAAGGTTAACCCTTTAACCCCTAAAGGACTTGATCCATTTCAAAATGGTTAAACTTCATGTCTAAACTAAATGTTATCTTTTGAAGTTTTTTCAAACAACAATTTTGTATTTTTATTGCTTTAAACTATGAATGATATATCATTGCAAAAAATTTCAATTTGTTTCATGAAAAATTGTAATTGTTATCCTTTTTTTGCAAAAAATGAACATAAATAAGTTAAAATAGAAAAAAAATCCAAATTACTTGAATTTTTTTCAATAGGCACAAGCAACATTGAAGATTAGTGTGAATTTTTTTTAATTGGTTGTGTTATTTTTTTCACATAAAATAGGTATAGCAAAGAATTTAAAGTCGAATTTGACTATCAAATTAAGAGTATCCTTATATTTAGTTGATTTATAGAATTTTGATGTTTTTTTTGCTAGAAGACACATTCATTTTCTATTTATGTTATTTTTTTGATGAATTTGTTGAAGATTTCAAATTATTGTGATTTTTTAAAGCTAAATGCAGAAGTAAAACCATATCAATTAGAATGTATATTAAAAAAATCTATAATTTCTACCATAAATGAATGGTAAAATGAGAAACATAGTTTGTAGTTTAAATTTTGAAATGCATTTAAATAGGAGAAAATATGAATGAAAAACACACCATATTGTGTTGTTTGGATTTTAACACTTGGAGCTTTCAATGGCAATAACTTTTTCAATTTTTAACATTTTTCAAAAAAATTAAATGGAATAGAAAGAAAACTTATCAAGCTTCATTTTCTTAAATCAAACCACGTACCAAAAATTGATATTTTGAAAGTGGCAATCAAGGTTGACCAAGGCACATCCACTTTTTGGATGCATGGGCCTTAAAGGGTTATGGACCGGGCGACCATATTTTGGTGGCTGGGGTGGTTTTTGGCCTATACGTTGACATTGCTCAATAATTTGGAATTTGGTTTTGAAGTATGCATGTAATCACAAGAATTTTGCATCCATCTAAAAAATAACAATGCAATCGAGTATGTGAGTTGATAAATAATGGTGTCTATACAGCATGGTTTCAAAATACGTATCCATTTTTGACAAAGATGGATCAAAGCAACAACACAATACATCAAGTATGCAAGAAGAATGTCAAATTTCAATTGCACAACTCTAAAAAATTTCAAATTGCTTAAGAAATACGCTTGTACTATTTTCCTATATGGTAGTAGTATAATTGTAGTACTTGAAGATCTACTAAAATGATTTTGTCATTTTGGTTTTAGAATTTGTCATCCAACATTTAAGGCCTATTTTTGATTGTTTTCACCAATAGAATTTTCTAGAATAATTATCAAATTTCTTGTAGAACTGTTTTAGGGTAGCAAAGAAAGTGGGTTTTTTGACCCTTTTTGTCCACTTAGCTACACCTTGTGATTGCTATTTTTGTTTATTTTGTGTCAAACCAGTCTTATTGTAAAGGTGGGAAACCCTGGTTTCTAGAAATGTAAGGCTCTTTCAATCAAAGCTTGCATGAAGCATTAACATTCAAAACCACACAAGCATGAAACACTATAGATTTTCAGTATGCGGCTCACTTAATCATTATAATGTTTCACCTCCAAAGGTAGATCTAGCTGAACTTTTGGTGCTTCACCGTAAACAAGGTGTACTTCCCATTTGTACAATTGGATTACTAAAAATGGGTTCATATTTGAGTCAATTGCACATCTAAGTTTACATCCCATGTTTTTAGTGGATTTTGTGAAAATGGATGTGGTTTGTAAAGGGTTAAAATAAACAAACTACTTCTTTTGCAAATGTGTATCCTTAGATTTTACTAAGCATTTCATTTTGTGATCTCCTCCATAGTTTCAAATCTAGATTATGAGGGAGCATTATCAATCTAGACATTTTTTGTCAATTAGGTCATGTTGATTTGGACACTTTTTTATCAATTCAGATATGTTTTTGTCAAACATTTGTCAATTTGGACATTTTATTCAACTTGGATGAGTCATTGCGGACAATTTTTCTTGTAAGGTGATAAAAACTTAAAAGTGAAAACTTTGTATCATATAAAAATAGTGGTTCTCATTATCTTCAAAAACCTAGAATAAACTTATCAATAGGAATTGCAAATATACATCATCAAGAACTTGCGTTTCAGATGCCAACAGCGTGGATTTGAGTTGTTATATCAAACCTAAATACACGAGAACCACAAATTTCCCTACTGGGAACCAAATTGATCAGCTTTCCTAAAGTTGGGAACCAACGTTCCCAGGGGCCACCTGAAAGCCTGACGTGGAATTGGACGGGTATACAGGTAAACTCGTGACAGTGTGAGCGTTCTGTGCCGGGTAGGTCTTGATGACTCGGTGAACGCCTAGGTACGGGTATAGGCATTGGGAATAGGTCGGGAACCGCGAGACTGGAGTTTAGGGTTTCGAGCATCGTCTCGCACTCGGACCCTCTCGGCCGGAAACCCTCTTTGTGCAGGCAGCTTGGATTTTTGCACTCGCGTTTGGCAGTGATTAACTTAAGCTTAAGCCATGGGGGGCTCGAACAAGCAGACGACGAAGAAGGCGACGCCTGTGAAGGGCAAGCCGAAGCATTCTTTGGACGAGGGCCGCCGCGATGGCAAAAATGGCACGCGGACTGCTGCGACCGTGCGGCGCCTCAAGATGTATAAATCGCGCCCCGTGCGCAACAGCAAGGGTCACATGCTGTCTAACGAGTACCAGTCGCATGCGCTGCCGTCGACTCGGATTCAACCCGACCGCCGCTGGTTCGGCAACACTCGAGTGGTCGGGCAGAAAGAATTGGAAACTTTTCGAGAGGAGATGCGAGAGCGTGTGACAGATTCATACACTGTCATACTGAAAGACAAGAAGCTGCCGCTTGCTTTGTTGAACGACAATCAAAAGGTCCGTTTAGGTTTTCAATTGCTGTTGCTCACTTTACTTTGGTGAATTTTAGTGACAGTCGATTGAAGTGGCCCTCTGTATGAAGGTTCGCTTAGGTTTTTAATTGCTGGATTATTCTGCTCACTTTACTTTGGTGAATTTGAGTGAAAATCGATTGAAGTGGCCCTCTGTATAAAATTTGGCAGCAAAAGAAGGTGCATTTGCTGGATACAGAGTCCTTTGAAGACACTTTTGGACCGAAGAAGAAGCGTCGGCGATCCAAATTGGCTGTCGAGGATTTTGCTGCTCTTGTGGAGAAAGTTGAGAAAGTCCGTGGTATGTACTCATTGCCTTCGTTGTTCTTTAATGATGATTTAAGTTATCACACATCAAAGCAGCACCTCAAGCACCACGGTATTGTTCATATTGTTAGACTGACAAAAAAAAAAAAATCCCTGTCAGCAAGTTCACTAGTATTCCAACGCGATTGCAATGATTTGTTCAAATAATGTGGGCAAAAGTTATGAGGGTTTAAAGTATCAGTAACAGATCACTTAAAACCGACAGGAGTTCTGTTGTTATTATGGTTTACATACTCAAAAATAACATGTTCTTATCTTGCGAGGTTTTAGGGTGCTGCAATTAGGTACGTGTCGCAACATAATGTCTCTACATCAACTGGAAGAACGTTTTTTAAGGCCGACTATGTAGGTTTTAACTAATAAAAGTTTGAGTGCAGAGGGATATGAGAATGGTGATGGCAAACCATTTACAGGTGGTAAGGATGATGGTGCAAGGGATGCGGCTAGGCACAGTATGTTTGACAAAGGTCAAAGTAAACGTATCTGGGGCGAGTTATACAAAGTGATAGATTCCTCTGATGTTGTTATTCAGGTACTTCATTCTTCAGAGCTTTTCAGTGGAACATCTTGAATTTTCTCTCAGTTTTGTCTTCGTTCGTTTTCTACAGAACGTCATGTTACATTTGTGTCTTTATTTCTGCGTAGAATGCTCTCTGAATTCCGAACCTTTCCTAGTATAGCAGCTGCAGGAATGTAAGAAGCTTTCTTACGTCCAATTTCAGTATCTTCTCAAGCTTTATGGAGCAAAGTGTTTATGTTGGAATTCATGTGTGATATCTCAGGTACTGGATGCCAGGGATCCGATTGGCACAAGGTGTCGACACTTGGAGAAGCATTTGCGAGAAAATTGCAAGCACAAACATCTCATTTTGTTATTGAACAAGGTTTGAAGCAGAATTTTTTCCACTGATATCTAATGTCATCATATTCTGGAGTAGGTACAAGGGTGATGCCATGTAAGTCTAGAAGGGGATTGTGGAATGATTTGATGCCGCTCTTAATTTTACTCTAGCTGATTGAACCTCGTCATTTGGTTCGATGACTACGATTACAAATGGTTGATTGTGACTGTTTTGCAGTGTGATTTGATTCCTTCATGGGCTACAAAGGGTTGGCTACATGTTCTCTCCCGGGAGTTTCCAACGCTTGCTTTCCATGCCAGTGTCACTAATCCTTTTGGAAAGGTGCCGGTGATGCTAGATGTCCTCTGCTTATGTTTTGTGTGATTCCGTTGCTGATTCTTTCTTCTACCTCTTTGTCTTGCACGTCATATCCATTTTGATTATATTCTGAGAGTGTAACATTTGATGAGGATTGACCTCTGTTTTTCATGGTATTTGTTTACTTAAGCAGCAACTTGTGTCCACGAACAGGGTTCGCTCCTCTCTCTTCTTCGGCAACTAGCTCGCTTAAAAAGTGACAAGCAAGCTATTTCTGTTGGATTTGTTGGATATCCGAACGTCGGGAAGTCATCGGTTATCAATACTTTGCGAACCAAGATGGTGTGCAAGGTGGCTCCCATTCCTGGGGAGACTAAAGTATGGCAGTACATTACACTTACGAAGCGCATCTTTTTGATCGATTGCCCTGGCGTTGTGTATCATAGTACGGATAGTGAGACTGATATTGTTCTCAAGGGTGTGGTAAGTTCTATTCCTCTTGCATGTAGTAGTTTTCCCACTTTCTTTTTGAACACGGCAGCTCTGTTTTTAATTTTGAAACGATGATTGATTTAATTACTGTGATTTGTTCTTAGGAAGCATAGCAAATGTGAACATCAAAAGGTTTTTAATGCTTAAAATGAGGCAGGTTTTTCGGGATAGCTTCTTTTTGTTAACGTTGGAAGCTTGATCAAGCTTTAAATTGCTTGTCATTATGATTCTGGTTTGAAATTAGTGAATTTTGCTGCTTTATTGGAATTTGTGTTATCTTCCCTACCTTCAGGTCAGAGTAGGAAACTTGGAGGATGCTACTGAGCACATCGGGGAAGTGTTGAGCCGTGTGAAAAAGGATTACCTTGTACGAGCGTACCGCATTAAAGACTGGTAAGCACGCTTACCTCCTTCTGTGGTTAGCTAGACCTGAAACTCTCGTTTTTTTTGCTACTATGATCTTTACCTGTTGTTTGTTGCTTTTGTGTACCATCTCTTTTTGTTCTAAAACTTCGACTAGACCCGGATGTTTTCTGATTAATCTTCTTATTTTTACTAGGCCTTCAGCCACTGGAGACTATTGCAATGAACTCTTTTCTAGTCACTTAGACTTTGCATCATTTAGTTTTCCTGTTCCTAAGTTCCTGGGGTGTGCTCTTCTTGTATAGGGAAGACGACAATGATTTTTTGACACAACTTTGCCGGTTAACGGGAAAATTGCTTAAGGTACTTTTCTGTCATGATGTAATCATAGTCGTTAATGCTATAAATAACAATCAAGACTCGCCATAATAATTTTGAGGTAACCATCCGGTACATTTCAAGGGAGTATGCCAGGCTTATATTGTGTGTTGCACTGTTGTGCTTAGGGTGGAGAGCCTGATCTTAAAACAGCTGCCAAGATGGTGCTTCATGATTGGGTGAGGGGACGGATTCCATTTTTCATTCCTCCCCCACGCATTGAAGGTCCACAGGTTGAAGGGGCAAGAGATTTCCCAGCTGCAGCAACTGGCCCTGAAACGGCGGCTGAGGGGCAACCAGAGACTGAGGCGGAAAAAGCCTCTCAAGTAGCAGCTGATGCTATCGCTGAGGTCGTCAAGAAGCAAAGGGTAAGAAAGGTTCCTGTGAAGGAGAATTTCTTCGACGTTGAAGATATTGCCCATCCTGATGGTGAAGGCTCGGAATCAGAGTCGGAGGCAGACGATGACATGGATGATATCGTTAGTGGGGATGAGGGAGCTGGAGAAAGACCTGGTAAGTTACTATACTCAGGCCTCTTTTTCTTCCTACTCGGGGTCCGAACTTATTCATTTTGACTTGGTTTTAATTTGTGACAAATGCGTGACAGTCAACGGTCCTGTGAAAAGTGTTCAGGATATTCTCGAATGTCGTTTTAGAGAACTTCATGATTAAGAGGTTTAAGTGTATCTCAAGACCACGCTGTTGTTTCATGTTACGATATAGAATATGTCTTTGTTCTATCTTGTTCTTGTCTTTTTCCCATAGTAGCTCAGTTATTAAGATGATGATAGATGATACTGGGTGGCTTTAATCGTTTGTAGTGTTCATGCGGAAGGAATGGAAGGTAAATATATCTGAAATCAACATCATGTTACAGTCTCATTCATTTAGGGATCTTAAATGTTGAGTGACACATTGTGTTGGTTTTGGGTGTCTACCCTAGCCTTAAATTTCGTCACAACTAATCTTCTGTAGTTACTGTTGGTGTTTTTCTGTCATGGGTAATGACATTGTTTTCTGTCCTGGCAGAAGATGCAGAGGATCCACTTGACACGACAACTGTGCCACGCTCTGCCGGAGAGGTTTCTGAAAATGAAGATGCTGAAGAAGACGTTACATGGGAGGATGTCCTCAAAAGCGTGCAGGTCGAAATGGGTATCAAGGTGGACGAACCTTCTGTCCCTGCAGATTCTGGAGTTCCAGCTGAACCTGTTTCCACTTCCGTGAAGAAAGCTAAGAAGAGAAAGCAAGAACCGGAATTAAAAGAGACCGGACTTCGTCAGAAAAGCCCAAAAACAGACAAAAGCCCCAAAGCAGACAAGTTGAAGCGGAGGAAGAGGTAGTTGTTTCCTTGCACTGCTCAAGACGTTTCTGCACCTACAGCATGAAACCTCGGGCTGATTTTGGGTTATTTTTTAGAATCTTGCGACAATGTACTCCAGTAGCGATCCGGAAATGTGGTTCTAAACTGGTGTCTTTAGTCCTGAGATTTCCCATCTCTCCAACGTTGTGCTTATCAATTGCATGTACGCACACTAATAGAGACCGTTTGACGCCCTTTGTTAGTGCTCTATCTGAAATAGAATGTCCACCTTTGAAGGTCATAGTTGATCATAGCAACTTCCAAAATTCGTTCATCTCTTCTCATGATGCCCAAACATCATTTTCACATTTTCACATGTTTTGGAAAGGTAATACAGTGCATGACACTTATAACCAACAACTACCAATTCAAGTGGTTAGCGTAAGGCTTTGTCAAAAAAAAAGTTATCAAAAATTCAAGTCCGCCAAGATGAAGCTTAGGGTTTGTCCAGCTTGGCGGTGGAATTACTTTTGAGCTAATGAGTATATGTGTTCTGCCTTAGTATTTCTTGCCTGGCCAATAGTTGTTGGTTTTAAGTGTCATGCACTGTATGTCCATCAAACTTTGGGTCATGCACTATATGTCCATCAAACTTTGGCTTTAACCTTAAACTTGTCAAACTTTGAGCTTCATATACAATCTGGCTGAGAGTTTAAGTTCCACTGACAATGTTAGCATCATTTGCGATCGTCACTTGTGGTATTCATCGTCCTAAGTAACCTAAATTTTCTTGTGCATTTCCTGTGCTTTAACTGTGCTTTACAACTAGCTCATAGATCACCAGAAGACTCTCACCATCTGGTAGTGTAAAAGCATGCATCGAGAGAGTAGGGTGGATAAAAACACTAGTATCTCCAAATACTCACATTTATCCAAAACTCAACATACATATGTAATTCTTGCTTTGCTACTTAAGGCAAAAACCACCGCCTCATCATCTATGACTCCCTCCTTCCCCAAAACTAGTACCAGAAACAAAACACACTTTCTGTCAACATCGTTACTAAACTTTTCATTCACAAACTATGTATAAAAAACTCCAGACATCCATCATTCTCTACTGAGTGAAGGAGCTGCCCAAAACACCCTTGTCCGCGCCCTCATTAGGACCAAACACGGGGCCGCCCAAACCAGCGGACTCATTAGGATTCGGGGCATCGTCTGCCGCAAGCTTCACGGGTAAACCCTTGTCATCCTGAGTGGAGTCCACCTTGTTCTTCGTCGCCTGCGTGTCCGCTCCAGGCACACTCGCGTACGTCGTGTCTGTAAAGCTCCCTGGTGGATTGGCACCTTGCGCTCCCGACATCTTGGCAACAAATACTTCTTCGCTCACAAAAACGCAAAAACCTAAACGAAGACAAGCCATTGATTCAAATTAAGAGCATCTCCAGCAACTTGACACTTCAAGAGAATACATCTACTTTTGAAGGCCCTCAGAATTCTTGCTCTCTAGTCTTGCACTTCAAACATGGCCCTTGCACTCCAAGCATACCCCATAAATAGTCATTTGATCATTCACCAAAGGTCTTGCCAACAAACACTTCTTTATTCACAAAAATGCAAAAAACCTAAACAAAGACGAGCCAGTGATTCAAATTAACCACAAAGATGCAAAAACCTAAACAAAGACGAGCCAATGATTCAAATTAAGAGCATCTCCAGCCTTGCACTTCAAACTTGACACTTCAAGAGATTACATCTATTTTTGAAGGGCCTTCAAAATTCTTGCTCTCTAGTCATGCACTGCAAACGTGGCTCTTGCACTCCAAGCATGCCCCATAAATAGTCATTTGATCATTCATCAAAGGTCTTGGCAACAAACACTTCTACATTCACAAAAATGCAAAAAACCTAAGCAAAGACAAGCCACTTATTCAAATTAAGAGCATCTCCAGCCTTGCACTTCAAGAGATTACATCAATTTTTGAAGGACCTTGAAAATTCTTCTTGCTCTCTAGTTGTGCACTTCAAACATGGCCCTTGCACTCCAAGCATGCCCCATAAATAGTCATTTGATCATTCATCAAAGGAAATATAGGATAAAACTCACTAAAGTTAGAAAGAATAGTGGTTTGAAGGATTATTGCTTTGACACACTAAGATGGAGTGCCATGAGAGAATTTTAAGAGGCCCGACACAAATTCGGTAACAAGCAATCCAATACTCGTCATACCAACCGCTAATTCTCTAAATTTAGCCTCTCGAGCTTCCCCGGTGACGTTAACCCTCCATTACAACCACGGCAAGCTAATGTTTCAAAATCACGACAACGGTTGCGCAACTGACGAAGAGACTTGCAATAAGAGAGCAATTTATAGTTGTAAAGGAGAGTGCGATTGAGTATACTGCATACCTTTGACGGTGATCGGTGCGGCGAGAGAGACGAGGTTGGGAAAGGCGGGGAAGAATGGGTGAGATTAGAGCGATGGCGAGGGTTTTGTAGGTGACGAGGGATGGAGCTGCCAAGTGTGCATGTTGCCCTGTGTCAGGATGGAAGCGTCTTTCGTGATGTACACGCCAGGTAGATTTCTCCAGTTCTCGCCCTGTTATTATAGATGTTTGGATCTTGTTTGGATATGGTCCGGTCCTCAATCTGGCTTTTCGCCAGCTCTGACAGGTTTTGGTGAATGAGGGAAATTCCCTCCAAAAAAGTACCAATGCGAGGAGGACAGCAATCACTCAAAAAAACACCGGAGGGAAAGGTGTTCAAAAATTGTCCAAAAATTGTTCTTTATCCTTATAGTAGCTGTTTTAGCAGTATTTGTAGGTGCAATTAAAGGGGAAAATCTCATGTTAGATTGGAATTGGCTACAATGATCAACTTTATCTTACTTTAAAAAATTTCAAATCCTCAAAATTTCTGTGCTTCTTGTAAGAGATTGATTGGAAAGTTAACCCATTTTCAAATTTTTATAGCTTCCATGCAATTCTCGTTACTTTCTTTGATGTTTTGCTATTCTCCTATTGCAATGCACCATGAAATTTGGCCCTAAAACCATGAAAAGGTCCTTTCAAGAAGTGGTTTTTGAACCTGCAATCAAGTTTCAAAATCCTTCAATCAATACTCTTCATTTTGTTTCTACAATTTAACATAATTAAATTGGTTTTTTATTTTTATTTTAATAAACTAACGTATTTCTTGTAAGTAATACAAGATCTGAGTTTCTTCCGAAAAAGTCATCATGATTTTGTATAGAATTAAAAAAAACCATACTAAAAAGCAAACCCCGCTTTAACCCCTAAACGCTTGAGGGGGTAAGGCTTGGGGAGATCACTAGCTTATGTTTTAAGAACCACGTGAGTTAAAAAAATAGGGTCCGTTTAATTCAAAAAACCAAAAAATTATATAATATGCAAAGCTACTATAGGGTTCATGAAATACTATATAGTTTAGTATATATAAATTAGGGTATGTAAAAACATTAGGTAGTAGGATTTTTTTTAATAAATTAGCCTTGACAAATAGGGATTGTAAAATTTTTTAGTGTTGTTTGTTGCTCTCCATGTTAAATTGTTTTAAATACATGCCATAGAATTGAGAAATACTAAAAACTTGTTAATAAAAATTTCCACTTGGACAATAACCCATTAGTTTGTATGCTTGTTATTGGTTTCATAGCAAATACTGCGTGTATATGTAATAGAAAGTAAGACTTTTTTTTATGAATAATGGAGATAGGATAAAATTGAACAAACAAAATTTATACACAAAATAACCCCATTTAAAAACCAAATGAGTGAATTTATAAGAAAACATATGGTACTAGAAATATGACTTGCGTAGCTTTTTATATAAAAATATGGTCACTTTAAATACCATATTTTAGATAAATAGGCCTACATCAAATACCCTCTTAACTCATGTGTATACCATAAAATTACAAGGGGTGATCTCCCCAAGGGGTAAGGGCAAAACATAAATGCATTCAAAAAAAATACTCTTGTAACTTCAATGAAGTTTGTTTCAAAAGAGAAAATAAGAATCATGATGTTTAGCAATTATCTATATGGTCAAATATTCAAAAAATGTTTTTTTCTCTTATTTAATGAATTTAGAAGCATTTACCATTTAATATTCACCAAAATTACAAATTTTACTCATAGATTTCAAAATTTGGTATGATTGGTTAAAAATAGACAATCTATCCTAAACTTCAAAAATGCTATCTTTTGAAAGGAGGGAACATCATTAGTTTCCTGAAATAGTAAATTTTGCAACACTAGCAAATATTGAAGCGTTTGTTTTTGAAAAAATCTCCTTGGAGGAGTTTAACTTGGATAGACATGATTCAAGTTAAGTTGGAAAGTAGACTTGATTTTCTATTACAGAAAAAAGAAACTTTTTTGAAAAAATATATGTTTTGTCTTGGGCAGCCCAAAAAAAAGGGCAGCAACCAAAAAATGGTCAATTGGGCGCTTAGGGGTTAAATTTATTTAAACTGCCTTGGTTTATATCTTGCAATAATAGCTTATAATGCAAGTTAAATACTTGTAACATTTGGAATCTTAATCCCTAAACGTTTGAGCGTGCCGTTGCAACCAGTACAATACAAGGTGTTTTTCTTTTGTATTTGGAATAGATTCACACCTTTACTACACTTGAGATCAACAAAGAAGTCAGAGAATAGATCAAAGCAATTCTAGTGAGTTACTTCAGACCCCAAATTAAAACTTCTTATTGGTAGCAAATGCCAAATATAAGGCAGCAAATATATTATGCCCTATGGTCATTTAAGGATTAAGACCCTGTTATTGGCATTTAAAAACCATTAGAAAATACTGAATCCTAAGAATTTTTCAAAGTTTTTAATATAATTTAAAAATGATCACTACCAAATAGGTGTGGCCAATAATTCTTTATTTTGTAATTATGACACTTCTAAAATGAAGTGGCATTCCACTTGTTGTGAGGACTTTTCTGTTCTTCGGTAATTTTAACCGCCTTTGGCTCGTCTGAGACTCTGATGACGCTCCCCCTATTTTATCTTCAGGGGATATGCAAGCAAACTAAGTAAAGGTTGGATTTGGCAAGCTTTGTTTTGTTGATTTTGATTTCAAAGCAAAGAAAAATAATAAGGCATTTCAATTAATATTATCAAATTTTTAGAACAGAATGCAAAAGCACCTAATTTTGGTATTAATTAAGTCCTCTAAGCTGAACAAGTTTTCACCAAATTATTGGTTTTGATGTTTATTTTTTGGTGAATAGAGTGTTAGATCTATTTTCACTTTCACTTTCACTTTTGAAATAATCTTGAAGAAAGGTGTTTATAATCAGTTCCATTCAAATACACTGAACCCCGGAAAAAAAACTCATATGGAAGTTTGTTTATAAAGATAAATTAAATGGGAGTTCATCTAATTTTTTTTGGAACAACTTGTTAGTTGAAATTGATTTTCTGTAGTAATACGTGTTATTTCTTCAACCTCATAATTATTTACATGGGAATTATTTAAGGCTCAACTACATATAGAAAGTTGATGCTTGAAGAAAAGGATAGTTCTAAAAGCCCACAGATTATGACATGAATTTTATATGAATTTAATTGTAATCCTTTTATTTGTTCTACTGTATTTCTTTAAAAGGTTATAGAACATTTCTGGTGCAATTGTTGGTGGTAAGGAAACATAAATAGATTAATAAAATACTTACATTTTATGCATAACAAAATATTCACAAAATCACATGTGCTTGTAATACTTTTGTAAAGGAGTATACCAAAAGTCTATAGTTTTTCAAGAGACTTGATGAGAGAATTGGAAGGGTTACAACAAACATAGAGTTCCAGGGTATTAGTCAAGTCAAAGTAGGTTGCAAACCAAATATGTTTAAAAAACTAACAAATGAATGTAGTTGTATGTACAATGAATGCACTTGTGTAAATAATGAATACAAGGTCCATATTGTGAGACAAAAATTATGGTTTTGCAAAGTTGGTATATATGATAAGTGTCCACGAGGATTAAGACTTGAAAAAATTATTAAAATATGATTTTCTTATAGATGTATAGCATGCCATATATCATTGCAAACTTGAAATGACAAAGATTATAGATTGCTAAAGCTCAATGGAAACAAAGCTATTAGTTGAAATTTACAGCCAAACAAAGAGGTGGAAGTATCGCACAAGTGTTCACCACAGTGACATACTGATGGGTTTTTAGAAAGCCATAATTTGTGCAATTCTTATTCAAATGGGTCAAGTGAGTAATGCATTTAATTTTTCAACAAATTAATTACAAATCATAACATCTCTTCCAAACCAAGGATCCATAATACCATGCTAAATAAAGAGGACACCATGTGTGATGCCTCAGGCCTTTGAAGTGATTTGGTGGGAAGTTTGGAAGTAGTCCCAAGCGGTCCAAAAAAACTCTAGCATTTTATTGGGCCAAAAGGTTTGGCAAACCTTATATGCCTACAAAGCTACTGCTCAAAGTACACACTCATGGATTCAAAGGAAGTGAACATTCAAGTTGTGTGTCAACATCCAGGTCTTTTCAAAGGTGGCAATATTTTGGGCATGCCACTCAAAATTCAAGAGCAAATAAAGGGGTTGAGAGAAGAATCAATATTGGAAATAGAGTATGTTACATATTGTTGGAAAGATAGAAGCACAAGGATTCTTGATTGCTAAGATTCAAAAATAGAGAAACTATGAGCTAAAATTTATGGCAAAGCTAAGTGCAAAAAGTCATGTACTATACAATCTTGCTTCTCAAATGAGTTATATCTTAATGGCAGTTATTTATGCAATACTTGTCTAAATGGATTTAGTGAGTAGCATATTGTAATCATATCAAAGAGTGAATTGCAAAAATGAGGTAGTTTTCTCCATTTGAAGTTCTTTAGCTTATCATTGTTGCAAAAAAAATTCCTAAGGATTTTGAAAATCTCTCTTTGGAACATTGTTAGAAAACATGTAATATCCAAATAGAAGTAAAGTTTAGAAGCTCCCCTAGATCCAAACCATGGACGGAGGGAAAGACTACCAAATCAAGTTAAGGATGCTTTAAAGAGAGTAATCTCTCTTTTCTTCTCTAGATTAATCATAATGTAAATTTTTCATGGGGGTAACATTGCAATTGGATTGTCACAACCACCGTCATTGTACCATGAGGTGCTCTTACGCACCTATTGTCATTGGTTGGGTGGTGTCTTGATTTCTGTTAACCCTTAAAGGACGGGCAGATCACCGTGGGTTGGTTGCGCTGTGACCATTCACTGCGGAAAATTTTAGTTTGCCTTGTCATTTAAGGATTAAGCTACTATCAATGAGTCTTGATAGATTTCAATATATTCAGTATATTGATTAGTCTTGGTGAATGAATCACAACATGAATGTAAAAGGGACTTGGTGAGAGTTGAGCATTATGTAAGGACAATTAGTGTTGGTGGTCAAGAGTAGTGTCATCATAAAGAACTTAGATATCAATGAAATTTTTGCCCCACATTTTCAAGTTTCATGTTTGATTATTTTGCAAAATTGGATGCTAGGAGTCTCACCATGGACCTGAAACTACAATGGCACATAATATTGGATGTGTTTGAAATTTGCAATATTAACAAGTTTTGGCTTGTGTTAAATAGAAAAGAGCTAAGGAATTGCTTTGAGCATGTTCAAAAAACATAAGCAAAGAGTAAGGGTGTAACACTATCCTACTCTAGGGGATTTCATCTTTAACCCCTAAATGCCTGAGGCCTTTTTTGAGCTTCTAGGAATTTGCAGCATTTTAATAAGGTGTCTCAAGTTTTGTAAGATTGTATCCGTACAAATTCAAACTAGATATGTTAAAGATTACATAGGAAAAGAACACTCAACAATATCACTTATGGATTGAAAGATTATAATGTTTGATCATGAGGATGTTAAAATTGCAAATATGACTTGAAGACTTTCAATCATCTTCTCACATGTTGAATCTAAAAAGTTGGTCGCCAAAAAAATATAAGGTTAAAGAACACAACATAAGTAACTCCAATCACCTTACAACTTTTCAAAATCTCTTCTAAGTTTGTTTTAAATGAATTTTTAGTGTAAATTTTTCTCCAAGATCTAGTGTATTTGAGGCTCATTTCCAAGAGCTCTCAACACTAAGGAACGTCAAGATCCTTTTACAAAATTTTGAATAGAAAAATCATAATCAATCATTTTCAAAATCAGATTTTTGATGCTAAAACTAGACTTCAAGAAGAACACTGCAAAAATGTAAACTACTAAAAATAACAACTTAGTTAGATATGGTGAACTTTGAAGTATTGACAACACTAGAATTTTGGTGCCACAAGCATTTAGGGGTTAAAAAAGGACTCATCTCCAAACTTCATATATTAAAACAACATATTGTAAGGTAGTCAGCTCGAACTCCATTAGGGCATTAAAACTATTCACCTCCTCAAATGTTCTCAACCGGTACATGTTGTTTTTCATAGCTTTTCAATAATGTACACGTGATGTACACAAGGAAGTGGGTGGTTTTAGAGCCCTATGGCCTTTCCACTTCAAAATTTCATAACTAATTCCATAAACCTCCAAAAAATATGAAAAAACTTGGATTATATGACAATTCCTTGTTTTTCAAGTAAAATTAACTAAAAAATACTTCAAGAAGTTTCACCTCCCCAAAATTCAGTTTCAACCCTTAAATGGTCGGTTTACGAGCCGACTACCTTACTCAGCATACTCAACACTTGGTTAGTACCATTACAAGTTTTAATTCATGGTTCATATGTGTATGGCAACAATATTGACAAATTTCAATAGAGGAAATTCATTGTCGTTTACATACTCTTCTTTTGTTGCTTCCATTGCCACATGACAAAAGGTAATTGAAAAGTGGAATAATAGTAGAGAATCATAACCCTTCCGTTCTATTCACTTTTTCAAAAAGTCAGAAGTCTCCAAGACTAAACAATCTCAATCTCATTGACATGGAAGATTATGTCCCATGATTAATTTGCCACTTCGCACCTCAATCAATTATGTACATAACCAACCACATAAAGTATGTAGTTAGATTACCAGTCTGAATGAGATGAGTTTCAAACTTGCTAGTCATACTACTACAACGAATACTGCGAGCCTGCAAGGTACCTGGCCATCGCGCTTTTTGGATGAATAGCATGAAGTCCCTTTGATATCCACAAATTGAGGTCCAATGCAGCTAGATATGCCCAAGTACTAGCTAGCCCATATGTGGCTTAACGGGTATCTCGTCCAAATGTTGATAAAACTAAGCATTAAACAAGTCATATCCAACTCTAAAACTTGCAATACAAAATCTCCCAAATGAAAAAATATACCTGGCTACCTAAGCATAATCATCACCACACTGACCACACTAGTGTCAACCATGTTATTCAACAGATGAACTCCCAGATATTTGTGTGGTCTCTCTCCATATTCAAGAACCTAAGCTGAATTCTTTTAATTCCAACTCCACTCTAATTAGCAACAATTAAGAGCAGATTTCCATTGTGGCCTATAATCATAAAACTCCGAAAGTGTAAAACCGGCATAGGAGGTTGCTATAACTACCCCCAAAACATCAGAAATTTGAAAACAGATGGCACCATACAACAAGCGAAGCTCAAAACACGTCTAGATATAACAGCGCAAATACATATTCAAGCTTCATGCCCATTCAGTTCTCAAGATATGATACAAAACCACAAGCGCTTGAGCAGTGTGTTCAGGAGCTATAGAAAAATCTACTGCAAATGCTCAAGAGAACATTCTTGAACCCTAAAGGATATTGCCTACCAAAAGTGTTAGCTGTATTCATACAAGGATCATTTAGTACTTGAAAAAATGGCTTTATGACAAATGCTAAATATTTCCCAAAAACTCGTAAATCGTAAGTGATTGATAGTTTATTTCCCAAAAAATCGTAAATCGTAAGTGATTGGTAGTTTGTTTGTGACTTGGCTTAAAAATTTATAGCTCCAATGGGATTCAAGTGCTACCCAAAGTAACCCATTCGTATACAACGCAAGATAGCGTATACATTACAACAACATCCTTTTAGGAGTTAACCTAAAACTTACACCTTTCATGTGAAAAAAGCAACACATCAACCCTCAATTACCTTCTTGATCTGCTCCAGTGAGAGAAACAGAATAATGGCGAACGGGCCTTGCCGAGTGACGGTGGGAACGAAGCCCTTGTACAGCGCCAGAGGCCCTTCCGCTCGCACCGTCTTCACCGCGCAGTCCAGAGCGCCTCGATACGGCGCATCTTTCCCAGGCGCCACTTTCATGTTCATCACCCGCGTCTTCACCACGTCGATGGGGTTCGACGCCACCGACGCCAACACGCCCGCGCCGACGCTCGCCACTATCTGCGTCGCCAGCCCTTCGGGGACCACGTGATACTCCATAATGCTGTCCTTGATCTGATCGTACGTCGCCAGCTGCGCCGCGGTCACCAGCATCGCTCGCGTGACAGTCGGCGCGGCGCCCGTCCACAACGACAACACGCCGCCATGCTTCACCATCCGGGACAACGCGTTGCCCACACTCGTGTAATTGCGGCGCTCATGGATGGGACGCCTGCCGTCGGCTTGCATTCGCACCATCGCCAGGTCAGCAGGGTTTCCAACTACGGCACCGAATCCTCCAGACACCAACGCCGCGGTCACCTTCTTGTACAGCGGGAGCCCCGTGCTGTCACGAGCACTCTCGTCTCGCCAGTGACGCTTCAAATACTCGTATAGCCCCATCCGAGTGGAGGAGTAGAGTACTTGCCTTAGAAGCGTAGCGGACACACCCGAATACAAAGCCCGCACGCCTTCGGAGCGCGCAACCTCGAGTCCAACCCTAAACGGCCCGGCTCGTGGCACAATCGCCGCATTGGCGGTTCCGTTGGAGATCGCGAACGCGACATTGAGCGGCGCTCCTTCACCTTGCAACTGCATACGCACCTTGATCAGATCCAGCGGGTGCGTAGAAAACCCGGCGATCATCGACGCCAGTCCTCCCTCCACGAACCCCTCCCACTCTAGATTCCCAAAGAACACCATCGCCCACCAACCTCACTCACAATCGAGCAAAATCGCGCGCAGCAATTCGAAGACCTCGCTTCCTCGTACACTCCGCCGTCTTGGAATCACTGCAGCAGGACTACAGCGTTGCGAAGTGTGACGACGGGAATCGCCCTTCCTGGACATGGAGAGAGGCGACCATCTCGCTCTCACGCTAGATGCGATTCAAATTCTTCACCATTACGACGCTTGACCGGGAGCTTGAAATCTAGCATACTCAACGTCACCCAATACTCCAAATCTGAGTGGAGACCTACGCTACATCGTCGTGTATACGGGGATTTGGATCCCGCGGCGCACGATCGCTGCAACTCGGTAGAATGCAAGTATTGCTGTTGTACCGCCATTGTCGTGAAGCAAAAGGAGTGTGAACAGTAGTAGTCTCGTGGGGCGGGGGAGCTGGCTGGCTGGACCGCTGGCCTTCACTAGAAGTGCCTCGCTAGTACTGTAGGGAGTAGTGAGTTAGTGAGTACAGCTAGTGAGTTGGGCAGCTTGGGCTTTTTCTCTTTTTCTCGGGGAAGATTCAGAAAGGACTTTGAGATGATGCTTCGTGTGCTGGCGCCGAAAATTTAGTGCTGGCGTTTTATGCGGCTGGTTTCGGCCAATCGTGGCGTTACAGATGTCGGTTGAAGGGAAATTGCGCAGGCACGTTGCTGAGGTGGACTCATGGAATATGGTGCCAAAAGCTTGACACTCCACAGTCCTTTTCCAATTGGCCGAAGGGTCCAGCATAGAACAATGCAGCATCTGGGTACTGTTAGAACCGATTTGCACTAAGAGCACCTCCAGCCTTGCTCGCCAGAGGGCGAAGCAGTGGGCCCGGGTTTGTGAGGACTGGGAATCCCGGTCCAGTGCAGGCTTGCCACACGCGAAATGAAGGTCAAGCTCTTCAAACTTCTCCAAGATTGCAATTTCTAATGTCTTTTGTAATTCTTAGCGTGTTTGATTTTTGCAACTTTGCAAGTTGGGGCTCAATATGATTTGTTTGCAGTTCCTAAAGAGCAGGAAGGTCATCGCAACTGCTTATTTTTATCTTGCTTTTAAGCCTTGGCATGCATGTTTGGGGAGGAACGCTAGCTCTCTAGACCAGAGTTGCTCTCCAGACCAGAGCTGCTCTCTTCAATACAAAAAGCGCTCTCCAAGCCCTGCTTGGCGTGCACCATGTGACGCAAAAGGCTGGAAAAGCTCTAAGGTAGGAGGCTCATAAACCAACCATCTAATGGCTGAAATTGAATTCCAGGGAGGTGAAACTTCTTGAAATTTTTTTCTGTAATTTTTTCTTGAAAGACAAGAGGAATTGGCATCTAACCCTAGTTGTTTCATATATTCTGGAGCTTTGTGGAATTAGTTATGAAATTTTGAAGTTGAAATGGCACATGACTCTAAAACCACTCACCTCCTCAAGAGTACACTCCTTGTACATTGTTGAAGATTATAAAAACAACATGTATAAATGGAGTACATGTGAGAAGGTGGGCTATTTTGGAGCTTGAGAGCTTTTGGAACCTCATGCCTTATACTAAATATTGCACTTAGGTTGACCTACACTAATTTCTTGACATTTATCTTCTATATTGTAATAGAATGTGATTTCAGAATTGTCCGTCTTGGTCAGTCTAATGAAAAGTGAATGAATGAAAACTAATATAGTTTATGTGACTAAAGTTTGGCCTGGCAAAATGAAATCATGGGGGTGGGGGGCATGGAGATGAATGGGGGCATGGGGATGAATGGGGGCATGGGGATGAATGGGGGCATGGGGATGAGTAGGGGCATGGGGATGCATGGGGTATATATGGTTGGTTTTTACCCAAATAAGTAATAAACCTGACTTGATCACACATTTTACAATCAAAACATTCCAACTTTTTACTATACTCTTATGATTTACAAGAATTTTATCAAAACATTGTTAACACAATTGATGGTTGCCACATAGCTCTCAAAAATTTCCTTACATAAATTTTTACAATCATAGAGAGTTAAAATATGTTATATGGCTCACAACACAGTGGTGCTCTAAGTATTCAAATCATCCTATGTAATCACTTTGTAAAGCTCTAACTATTAAAAAGAAGTCAATCTTTGTGAAGAGTATTGAAATTCTATGTTTAATTAGAAATCAATTTTAAACACTTGTGCTATATGCAAAACTTTCTTTTAAAAAGCTTGCACAAGCCTTAATCAATAAATTTTACCCAAAAATCAATAAATAAAAACACATTGATCCTTGTTTTATCAACTAAATATAAATCTGCAAGTTGCATACATATTTGTAGTTAGGTCTCTCTACTATAAACAAACTTTTGTTGTAACTCTTTAACTAATTTTTTGTGTGTAATAAAACACTCTAATGATGTTTAGATTACAAACACACATAAAGTATTGGGAATCTACGCTATATTAAAGTTTGACTCAAGAAGCTAAAAATATATAAATGCATGAAAAAATTTAAGTTTTGACATGCAAACATCATGTTTATCATTTTTCACTGTTCAAATATTGTATGCTTGAACCTTAAGATATTAATGATGTAAGGTAGAGTGCTCTAATTGCAACCCTCTCATGTAAAGAGCGTCATGGGTAGTTCAAGAATGGATATGAAGTGGTCTTAAATGGACCTCTTTAAGTCATAGAAAAAAAGCATATTCTATTGTAAGAGCCAATCATACTCCTCAGTTTCATCTCATCTTTTTGCAAATTGCAAGGAATAGTTTATGGAAAACCTAAAGTCACAAATAGATGCCTATTACTAAAAAAAATTAAAATTTATCAACAATTCAATAATACTTCAAAAGCTATGAATTTTCTTACATTACATTTGACGTCCATTTCCCTTTGTGGCAAAAATATTCTGGTCTTGGAAAGCCCATGAAAAGGCATACCAAGCTTACCAGCCCCCCTGAGCGCCCAGAGTTATTTTAGGATTTAGGAGAAAATAGGGGGTTTAATGGCCACCACATTTTAAAAAATTACATTCAGAAAAAGTGATCATAGGATTTGAAAAAGGACTACCTTCTTTAGTAACAGGGACCAACCATGACTATTTTCACCATACAGATTGAGAGAAAAAGTGAGATAAAATTTATGGGCCATTGACAGTATAATGTCCACTGGGCGCTCCGGGGTTAAAGTTACGGTCTTAGAGCATACTACCTTAGCTGTAAACAAGCCCTCAACCCGAAATTGCATCTACAGTTGATGGGGACAACTGATGAGACTGGAGCATTATTCAAAAGGGACGTCTCACTGACAATTCCTAGCAATCATCCTTGCCCGGAAGACCTCAAAGACCCAATGCTTTTAAATCTTATAATATAAGTAAGGGAAACTTTAATAGACCCATGTATTTTGCAGTATTTTGATGGATACCCTTGATTTCTTGAATACTCCTACGATATTCTTGAGAATACAAGGGTTGGGGGCAGGTTACCCTTTAAGACGGAGGAAGCCAATTTTGGTTGATTATAACATTGTTTTTGAAATGGTTTTTTTGGCCATGCCGCGGTTGTAATTGACGTCTAAAAGATGTTGGAGGGCACGGGAATTTTGGACAAGCACATGTACATTATTATTGGAAGAGGAATGAATTTAGAAGCTTGAATTGAAATGAGTCAAGCTCATGCAGGGTTTTTTTTGTGACAAATTTTCACCCAAGTCTTACTTTAGATTGCATGTGGCAACTAATATACTAAGAAATTTGTGTGAAAAAGTAGATGAAATGGTCACCTCCTTCTTTACCCAAACATCTTGTTTGCCATAATTTGGATGAAAGTATTTTATATTAGTAAAAAAAGTGGATGAACATGCACAAATCATTTATTCATTCCAATTTTAACCAATTTTTCATACCTGGGTACGTTTTGGGGTGGCAGTTAGTCTACCCTAACAAAAACAAATCAAAACCCTAAGCTCAAGGATTATGAGAAAAAATTGTGCATCTGCACTAAAGAAGAGACATGCTCAGCAACTTGATCCGGGGCATCCTTGGCCCTAAAGGGTTAAGGATTGATTAACTTGCAGTTTTGATAGTCACATTCTTGGTCACAATATTGTTACACTCTTTTCATTTGGCATCAAACAATGTTGGCAACAAGCATCAAGGGCTCAAAGATGTGTTCTTTGAGCATGCAAGTGTTAAACACAATTTGTAATGTGACCAATAGTGAAGCTCGGGCAACCTTGGCCATTGTCTTGATACTGCTATGCAAGCACACATGCAACTTGCTACATAGCATACATGAGTATTGGTGATAATCCACTCTCTAGAATTCCTACAAGACTATTTCCATAATTTCCAAGAAATCAAGGATACCCATCAAAATATTGCAAAACATAGGGGTATCTATCAATTAGTTCTTGTTAATAAATTGCTATTCCTTCACCTATATTTCAAAAATAAAATGTTTTTTAATCCCTAAAGGACCATTGTCCCTTCAAGGGACAGGTTGGACTTTGGGCATGTACCTATGGCTAAACTACTTTGTGTGATTTTTTGAAACTTTTATTGAAGATGGGGAATTCAAAGATCTACGTGGGCATCTAACTTTTTCTTCATTTTGACATTTGATGAAGAAGTTATGCATGAATTTCTGAAAATTTGGGGAGGACTGCCCACCCGAGTAGCCCAAAAACTTATTTAAAAATTATATTTTTTTAAAATTAAAATTTGAAATTGGTTCTTTAGATATTTTTATACATAAGAAGCTTTGAATCATTCAATTTCAATCAATGACTTGAAAGTTAAGAGGAGTTTTTGTTTATGGGCAGTTATGGATTTTCTACTCTAAAATAAACTTTGAAGTCCTTTATTTTACTCAATTTTCCATATTTTGGAAAAAAATTAAACCAAAGGAAGTAGATTGTTTATCACAACATTTTGACCTTTAGGATTTGCAATTTTCATTTAAATAATTAAATTCTTAACAATTTAGTGATTTGACTCATTCTCTACTTTTTACTTACTGATTTTTCCCATGTGTTGTGTAGTTCCAATTGATTTGAAAATTCTCCCACACATACCTAACTTGATCTCATACATGGGAAGAAAAAAAGCGCAACTTTGGGTAGAGCAATTTTTTTGTTATAAGAGTGGTCAAAGGCTTTTGAAATAAATGGACAGCATGGATTTTTTTTTTCACTTTAAATGTAAATATCTCACTCCTTTCCATCTAGAATGAGCTGATTTTTTTCCCACAAGTACCTCTCCTAGTCTAGGCCAAGATCCTACAGTTGGATTTCCCAAAAACAAAACATAAAATCCCTTTTTATTAAATCTCCTAAAAGTGGCAGTTTTAGTGATTTTCAGAGAAAAAAGGGTGTGGTCCTTTAGGGGTTAAGATGTTTTTCAATTTAAGCATTAGGTTTCACTAAGTCTCCTTGTGATACTAGAAGATTTGTTAGTAGTTATTTTGTTATTAATGCAAATCCTCTTAAATCCTAGGATCCAAGAAATCTTAGAAGAATAATACAACAATGTCCTCAAAGGAACTATAAATGAAGGGATAATACAACACACATGTGGCAAAAAATATAAACTTGACACTTTGACATGCATTTATTTTTTGGGATCATTTTTAACCCCAAAATGCCTAAGGCCTTTTTTGAGCTTCTAGGAATTTGCTCTAAAATGTATAAAAAACCAACATTTTGAAAAGCTATATTAATTATTTTAAATTGTAACCTTACAAATTCAAACTAGATATGTTAGAGATTTAATGGGAAAAGAAAAGACAACAATATCACTTATGAATTGAAGACTTATAGTGTTTGATCATGACAATGTTAAACTATGAAAATGACTTGAAGTCTTTCAATCTTTTTTTCACATGTCAAATGTAGAAAATTGGTTGCCAAAAAAACATGAGGTTAAAGGACATAATATACATAACTTTAATCATTTTGCTGCTTTTCAAAATCTCTTCTACAATTTTTTTAAATGAATTTCTAATGTAGATTTTTCTCCAAGATCTCATGTGTTTGAGGCTCATTTCCAAGATCTCTCAACACAATAGAAAGTCAAGATTGCAATGAACACCCTTGCACAAAATCTTGAATAGAGAAACCACAATCATTTATTTTCAAAATCAATTTTTGATGCTAAACCTAGACTTCAAAAAGAATATTTCAAAAATGTAAATTACTAAAAATAACAATTGAGTTACATTTGATTAAACTTCAAAATATTGTTAACACTAGAATTTGGTGCCTTGGACATTTAAGGATTAAATAAGAAAAATAAGTACTTTTGCCAAAAATAAAATTATTGACAATTATTTACATTTGTTAGGTACAACAAATTATGGGTGGGAGTTTTGTGGAAGCCGCGTTCTTGAACATTGCAGGGACCCTTCAGAAGCTTCTACTTCCTTATGTCTCAACTCAAGCATTGCAACGCTCAGGGGAGCGGTTCACATTAGGTCCCACCTCCCAACTCGTCTAACTTAGTCCCAGTCAAGCTGCATATCTGCACTTTGCTGCTTTCTGAAGAGCGCAAAAAGAAACGTAAACAAAGAAAAAAAAAAAAACTTTAGTAAGTTATATCATGCAAAAAAATGTTGCAGCTTGGTTCTCTGCATAGATTTTATTTTCCTATACCCAACTTTTGGAGCAAAGGGAGTTCCACTTTGTTGACACCCAAATTACTAAAAAGCAATGTCAGCATTTCTAAATGAACATGAATTTGAGACTTGGAATCGAGTGTGAAGCTAAAAGCCCATCCTCTCAACCTCTCAAGAAATGAGACTTTGAGAAGTCAGTGGGACTTGAGAATTGGTACACAATGTGTAACATTTTCCTTTCAACTATCTGAAAAAGCAAACTTGCTCCTTAACCCCTAAATGCCCAAGCGACGAGATTTGGGTTGCGAGGAAACTTTGAAGATGAATAAAAAATTATCAAATCATTATTTTTATTTTTAGTATTTTTTTTTCAATATAAGTTTGTTTTGAAGTCTACTTTCAACATCAAAAATTGGATTTTGAAAATAAAAATTGATGATTTTTCTACTTGAGATTTTGTACAAGGGTGTCCACTGCAATCTTGAATTTTCTAGTCTTGGAAGATCTTGAAAATGAGCTTCAAATACACTAGAGCTTGGAGAAAAATTTACATTAGAAATCCATTTAAAAATTATGTAGGAGTAGATTTTCAAAACCGTAAATTGATTTGAGTTAGACATGTAATGACCTTAAACCTCATATTTTTATGGTGACCAACTTTTTGGATTTGACATGTGAAACAAGGATTGGAAGACTTTAAGTCACTTTTGCAGTTTTAACACCCTCATGTTCAAACATTATAATCTTTCAAACTATAAGTGATATTGTTGTGTTTTCTTTTTCCATGTAATCTCTAACATGTTTAGCTTAAATTTGTACGGCTATAATTGAAAAAAACTTGATGGAATTCATGAAGAGGTTGATTGATTGTTTAGTTTCATGGAAAGTCCAAGAAACTCAGATAGGGATTGGGCATTTAGGGGTTAAAACATCTTCAAGCAAGTGTGTTGTGGCTTTGTTTTGGATTTGCTTAAGATTGAAGGCAGAACCAGTCAGGCAAAGTCTCTTAAAACCATATTTGATTCCACAAGCAACATTCTACTTTGGTTGCAAAACATGGGAAGTTACTTGCAAAACATTGGGGGTTATATCCATATAAAAAGATACATACAAAACATTCATATATGCATACAAACCGTGAAGATATCTCTAGATGCTCAAGAGATAGAGATTTTATAATTATATAAATAGTATAGAAGTACAATACTTAAATACGCCAACTTCATTTGAGGCATGTAACATGAAAAATATACAAAGTAAAGTGTCTAAGTTTTGTGTACTAAACGGTTCAACTCTAAATACTAGATCCGTTTGCATTGCCCTTCCCTTGTGATGTTTGTCTTACCTTCATATGTAACAAGTGTTTTTGCAAATTGTAGGTCTGTTTGTGCTTGGTATTTGAAAATGTTGCTACCCAAATTTGATCCAAAGATGTCTTTGAATACTTGTATTAGAGAGGCCGTTTCACATGGAGTCCCTTGTTCCAACTTTGCAAGTGCAAACTCAATGTTAGTTCAATTTGTTGGGTTGTAGAGGGAGATTAGATGTACAAAAAAAATGAACATTTTAAACAAACAATAGTTGGAATTTTGTTACATGGATGTCTATATCATGTAGTTTCCTCTTGAGCAAAGTTCTACTTTGTTTAAACCAAAAACTTCCAAAAACTACTCCAATTCAGGTTAGCATTTCTTATTAAAATAGGGACTAGGCCACTAGGGACTAGAGACTTGGCACAAAGTGCAACAATAAAAGTTCTACTTTTCAGCTATTTGCCAATCAGGTTCTAAGATTTTAGAAAGGTTTGAGACATAGTGTGAACAACCCCTTTGCAAAAGCAATAACAAACCTTAACCCCTAGATGGTGGGCCTATGACCATCAAGTTTAACCTCCAAAATCTTCAATCTATATAAGCCATATTGTAATTTAATTTGATTATTTTTCTTCTAGAGATGATATCATATGTTCTATGTAAGTCATAAAAGTTTAGATTTATTGTTCAAATTCATAATAAAATAAGCTCTTTTTTTAAAAAGTGAAGAAAATTCATATCAAACACAAAATAAGCTTGAAAATTTTGAAAATTTTGAAAATTTTATTGTAAGTATAGATTATAACGTGCAGCATTGTGGAGTCAACCACACTTTTGGGTCATACTATAATTGGAAATCATTAGCCCTTGGCAATAGGGCTAAAGTTCAAATTGTTATGGAAGATTCAAATTTGGATATTCAAATTGGTGTGAAAGTTAGAATTAGTAAGCTTTGTTTGATTAGTTGGACTCACTTTCAAAAAATATCATTGTAATGATTAAGGACATTTCCACATGTGCCCTTGTAGGTTCTCACACATGCCCAAAGTGGATGAAAAGTGCTGATGGCCCTTTCAAAATCCTCTCAAAACACTTTATCCTATTGTTTCTAATAAGCGTCCTTAAAGACACTTTTCATCACTATTTATCTTGAGTTTAGTGAACTTTATCCTCTACTTTCTTTGATAAGTGGTCAAATGATTATTTATGAGGCATGTTGAAGTGCAAGACCACCTTTTTGAAGAGCATTGGTGGAGATCAATGAGCTCAAGGGCCCTTCAAAATTAAACGGAAACCTTTGAACGTGCAAAGACCTGTGGAGATGCCCTAAGATCCAATCCAAAGCAGAGGAAATAAAAGTGGCAAAACAAAGTAGAAAAGCATATTTATCATTCATGCGTTCAACATCTACTTGTGTAGAAAATTCTAGAGGTCCTCAATGAAGGGCTTTTCATTAGTCAGAGTTGCACACACTTGAGGAACTCTTCCCAAAAAGAATAGGATTAAAAATCAGTACCAATTTGTTCATCCTGATGCCACAAAATGACAAACTTGAGGTTTAAGGTTAACTCCTGAGCGCCCCAGTGACTCGATTCGGGTCGCTCCAGATTTTAAAGCCTTGTTTTGAGGCACTGGATCTAACTTTTTGGTCTTGTTACAAACTATAGTTATGAAGGCATTCAAGTTGTTCATGTCAATGGAGTAATGGCGAGGAAAGTCAAATTGTTGTATAAGCATTGCAAGAGATTTGATTTGGTGAAACATCGTACCAGGCAATGGGGGCGGTTTAGCAAGCAACGTTTTACATGCTGCAACCGGTCAATATCCCATGCAGGCTTCCTTGTGTAAGCTTTGTGGTAGCGGGAAAGTTGTTGGCAAGGGTTCAAGCATGTTCTAAATCCTTATTATGGCAACTGTCACCAATTGTGTTGGTCATAGTTTTCTGTGCATTAGCAATTTGAAGCCCTAAAACTTAACATAAAAACAAGTGCAATCTTCAATAATTTATAAGTGTGTGCATTCACATCTGATCTTACTACTCACAAAATTTGAGATGAATCCGGGGCTTATAGAATTTTGTAAAAATCATCATATAACAACTACCTACCAAAAAATGAAATTTTGTCATCACACATTATTTGATCAAATGTTATAATCTCCCATCTCTTGCAGTGAATTGCTCTCAAAATTTACAAGCCATTTTTTAAGTAAGTGTTCCACTATTTTCAATGGTCTTTTTTTGTGGATCATCCAATTGACCAAGACACAATGCATCAAAGTTGTCGGTCTCCAAAAACCCTGGTTTTGGTGGATACGGCCTGGGCGCTCAGGGGTTAAGGCTCGTGGAGTTTATGCTTCCAGACTCGAAGTTCGTTTGCCTGTCTTACAGACCCACCATCTTTACTCGCTATTGTTGGATACTGTGGTAGTTGATGATGTATACCAATTTGACGTCAAATTGTTGGGACTTCATCAACAATCCAGGCTCAGTGTCGGTACAAGGCCTCTTGTACAGGGTCATTGGCGGAGCTCATCAGGCAACTCCACTTATTTGCAGCAGGTGATGAAAAAATTCTCAACCTCGTTGGCTTTCAATTGAGTCAGTCTTCATTTCTCCCCCCACCCCAAATACAAAAACGTTTCTCAGCCCACTGCCTTGTAGCAACTACCAACATCCAGAGCCTGTCAACCAACATGAGGACCAGCCAGATTTACCATTACCGTGAGGAAAAATACTTGGATCCCATCAACGACCTAATTTGAAAACTGTTAAAGGAGCTCTTGTCCTAAAACAGACCATAAAATTTCATGGCTGCCATGCGGTCACCGAAAGGCAGTAGCAACAGGTCACATTAGTAACGAGGAAACACTACATTTTGACAACAAAACAACACACAACTTTGACAACAAACCCAGACCCCCAGTTTCAGAAATCTTGCTCCTTTCAAGGTGAAAAAGAATTGTATAGTCGCAATGGATGTGAGTATTGAAACGATGTTTTGAAAAGAATGTAAGCACAAACGAGAAACAATGGGTTCCTCATTGCACAAAAATTTATCAGCCTCTCAAAAATCGTTGAAATAAATTATTGCCTCACTACTTTATCGTCATTGTCTGAGCATGGAATCATCACTCCATGAGCTTTTTCAGCTGCTCCAGCGAGAGGAACATAACGATGGCGAACGGGCCTTGCCGAGTGACGGTAGGAATGAAGCCCTTGTACAGCGCCAGAGGACCCTCGGCTCGCACCGTCTTCACCGCGCAGTCCAGAGCGCCTCGATACGGCGCAGCTTTCCCAGGCGCCACTTTCATGTTCATCACCCGCGTCTTCACCACGTCGATGGGGTTCGACGCCACCGAAGCCAACACGCCCGCTCCGCAGCTCGCCACCACCTGCGTCGCCAGCCCCTCGGGTACCACGTGATGCTCCGTGATGCTGTCCTTAATCTGATCGTACGTCGCCAGCTGCGCCGCGGTCACCAGCATCGCTCGCGTGACAGTCGGCGCGGCGCCCGTCCACAACGACAACACGCCGTTTTGCTTCACCATCCGGGACAACGCGTTGCCCACGCTTGTGTAGTTGCGCCGCTCATGGATGGGGAGCCTGCCGTCGGCTTGCATTCGCACCATCGCCAGGTCGGCGGGGTTTCCAACGACAGCACCGAGGCCTCCAGATACCAACGCAGCGGTCACCTTCTTGTACAGCGGAAGCCCAGTGCTGTCACGAGCATTCTCGTCTCGCCATTGACACTTGAGATACTCGTACAGCCCCATCCGAGTGGAGGAGTACAAGCATTGCCTTAAAAGCGTAGCGGAGACACCCGAGTACAGAGCCCGCACGCCCTCGGAACGCGCGACGGTGAGTCCCACGCCAAAAGGGCTGGGTCGTGGAAGAGCCGCGACGGCGCCATGCCGTCCGTCGAGCGCGAACGCGAGCTGCGGCGCCGCCACCACCTCGCCTTGCAGCTGCATGCGCACCTTGATGAGGTCCAGTGGGTGCGTCGCGAACCCGGCCACCATGGACGCCATGCCTCCCTCCACGAACCCCTTCCACTGATCAGCCATAGCTGCTGGGATGCAACCGATCAATCGACGTCAAATTCCCACGTGATTCGGACACGCCAGTCGTGCAGCAAACGCACCCCGGACACGAGCAGCAAGTCCACCTCGTGCTCCACGCAAGCCTCCCGCTCGTGAAACCCAACGCCAACTGGTGCAGAGATGCACCCAGTGCGATGCTTGGAATCGTTTCTGACCATGAAAGGCAACACTGTCTGCCCGCTTTTCACTACCAAACGGAGTTGGGTGTGACGGCGCCTCTGCGAGATAGTCGAAAGAGCTGCAGAGCAATATATCAAAGAATGCAAAAACTGGGGAAGAGGGGAAAGCTGAGCACTTGACCTAAATGATGAGCGGCGAGAATCAATGAGAGGAAGAGCAGTGGAGGCGGGGGCTTTATATGTGAGGAGCACACGCCGAGGCCCACGCTGTCGGAGCTGTGAGGACGCGTTGAAGGAAACCTTCACGTGGAACGGGGGCAGTGGGGGCACCGTCGTGGGGTCTTTGACAGTCGTCTGCTTCCGTCGTCGTTGGACCAGCCCTGCCAGTGCCAGGGCAGTTCATTTCAAACGGGTCTCGTGTTTTGACTGCCCCCCAGCAACGCCTGTCGGCTGGTTCTGCGTCCATGAAACGTCGCTGTGTCTTCTCTTTATTCACCCTTGGGGTAATCACACTTTATTACCCCCCACAGTGGACGGTAGGGGTTCGTTGCTTTTGGTGAGGTTTTCTCCATAACATTGTTAATCTTCACTGGGGTTTCCTTTTGCTCCCTCAATATGGGGATCCCAGGAAATCTAAACCACAAGGTCCTCACTTGAGTCAATCAACTGGTTCATCTTAAACTAAATTCTCCCCCTAGGTATCGAGGGGGGAATATGCTTCCACCTGAGGGAGAGGAATACCAGCCGGTTAACAACGTTATGCTCTAAAACCCAAAGAAAATCTCTTGCCACTTTTGAAATGAGCCCATGAAATAGATTTGTTGCCAATTTGTAAGGGTTTCCAACAATACTGCAGTCAAGGATATGCAAGTGTGGGGCCTCCAAAATCAGCCACAATTGCGTTGCCATGAGGTTTGTTGCCTACTAGGAAAAGCACGGGGCTCTTGGCTGTAGTACAGTAGTTGTGAAAAGAGAGGAAAAGTAACAAAAAAAAACCCTTAACTTGTATCCTTAGAATACAACTCTTGAGACTCGTAAGATATGTTCAGTAGCACTTGATCCCTCTCAAGTTTGCCTACTTTGTATCCTCACAGCTTTATAGTGTAAACCAATAAAAGTAAAAAAAATGCTCAACTACAACTATCACAAAAGAATTTGATCTCCATATAGTTATGAAATACGTAAAGAAGATACCAAAATCCAAATTCAAAAGAAAAAGATACAAGATTCCCAAAAAGTGTCCGTCATAGTTTGCCCTTTAAGTAGTATATGGGTTTAATCTCCTAAAGTAAAAGTCACTTAAAGTAAAAGTCACTCTAATGGTAAAGTCACTTTAAAGATAAAAGCAACTCTTTACCTCTAACTAGTAAATTTACATTCAAGCTTAATAACCTTTTTACTCCAACTACCACTCCTTAGACCTAACAATCCTTGGAACCAACACAAAAGAAGTTAAATGCCTAATTTTCAATAGAAAATAGCCCACATCAAGACAACGTCAAATTTTAACTTTCGGCAATTCCCCTTCACAACCCCTTGCATGCATTGTTTGTGCATGTGGGAAATTGCAAATTGTCACGGTGTCACTCCCCAATTAGGTGTACCATTATGGCACGTTCTAAAAAAGGTGTTGACCTTGAACCCTTCCAAACTTCAAGAGAGTTTCAAGTCATGCCCCATCACTTTGTTTAAGTTCACACCATTGTCCTATTGGAAACTCATTTGATGTGGCATGGCAAAGAGATGCTCTAAGGGCAACCCTAAACCCAAGTGGCATATGGGACCACCTCGAATGAGCCCATTGTTGGGACCTTTCATGTCATAGCTCCTTTACACAATCAAATAGCCATAATATAGGCATGCTACGAACAACCCTAATTATAATTTTTTTAAAGTTTTATGAGGTTTTTTTGTGTTTGTGAAGTAGAGGTGGAATGATTAGGGGTGATTTGAATCATAAACAAGTGAATCACAAAGCTTGCAATACATTTGCAGCCTTTGTCAATCCTAGAAATTATTCAGTTTACAAACGCAAGAAGTATGAAAAGTTGTCACATCCATGGTCACAAAATATGAAACGTAGTGCTAAGTGTTCAAAGGTTTAGAGAGCGAAACAGAGCACTTGACCTTTGCAAGAGATGTAAAGGTTGTGTTGGTGGGAGGAGTTTTAGGCCCGCAGCCTACTCTATTAACAAAATTTAAAGGGTTTGACAATGATAATCATGTTCGTAAATCATGTGAGATTCTTAACCCCTAAGCGTATTGCTAAGAAAATTTAGCATACCTCCAATATGGAATTTTTAGCATATTTTCTCAATTTTTATAAAGTTGAACAAGTATTCACACAGTCCAAACCGGTCATTCTATACCCAACTATAAATCAAAAGTTTGAGGTTAGTCTGATTTCAAATCCAAGTAAACCTACAAAATCCCCACCGTTGAGAATCTTATATTTGTTAATTTGGGTAGCAGTTCATAATATGGTTTTTGGACTTTGATGAGATTTTTTCCCAAAAAAAAAAAAAAAAACCTAATGGTTGATCCCATGAGACCGTGTTTAGCTATACTTAATGGAAAAAAAGTCCTCAAATGGGAAAAAATTTCAAAACTCATGGTCATTCAAAGTAAGTGGATTTAGGTGGCTCACTACTTTAGAGCTACAAAAACCTTGCCCAATTGAGAGAATAAAAAGTGATACATCACCAACCTTCTCCCATATACATGGGAGTGTGGGTTTCCAATCCATCCCATCCAAAATTCCTCCATCCACAATGCAATGTACAATGCCTATATACACTCCCACTAATACTTTTAATATTAAAAATAGTGAATTCAAATTTTTGGGTGCAAAATCTAGAGGCTTCAAGGAACAACAAGCCAATCCAAAAATTTTGTGGACTTTTAGCTCCATTTGAACTTGAGTGGCAAACCAAAACTTGAGCATGCAATGCCATTTTTGTCTACTTTTACACCTCCAAGAACCCCATTTGGCCATATTGGGCTCTTTGGTCCTTTAGGGGTTAATATATACAGAGTTGTGTGTGCTTCCAAATGACCAAGCAATGAGTGATGAGGTAACTTTTTAAGGTAAAGCAACCTAATTGTTAAAAAAACCTAAATCAAGACCTAATTGCACTTTTTTGTGTAGTTTTAACCCCTAAAACCTAAAGGCCATTTTGAACTTCTAGGAATTTGCTCTAAATTGAACAAAAAGCCAATATTTTATTGAGTTGCATGGATTCTTTTTACATTGTAACCGTACAAATTCAAACTAGATATGTTAGAGGAAAATAAACACAACAACACCTTGTATGGATTGAAAAGATATAATTTTGATCATGAGGGTGTTTAAATTGTAAAAACAATTTAAAGCATTTCAATCCTCTTTTTAAATGATGAATCTAAAAAATTGATTATCAAAAAGATATAGGGTTAAAGGAAATAACATACATAACTTCAATTTTACGGTTTTTCGAAATCTCTTCTATAATTTTTTACAATGAATTTCTGATGTAGATTTTCTCTAGAGATCTAGTGTGTTTGAGGCTCATTTCCAAGGGCTCCTAACACTACAGAAAGTCCAAACCCGTGCACAAAATCTTGAATAGAAAAATCACAGTCAATCATTTCCAAAATCTAGTTTTTGATATTAAAATTAGACTTCACAAAAAATAGTTCAAAAATATAAACTACAAAAAAAAGAAACTTGATTAGATTAATTAAACTTCAATGCATTATACCAAAATTTGGTTCCTCAAGCACTTGGGGTTAACCCCTAAAGGATGTTGCCTACCAAAAGTATTGTATGTATTTGTAGGAGAACCAAAACTTTACAACAAATGTCAAAAATTCCCCAAAACATCCTAGTTGACCAATATTATGTTTTTGACTTGGTGTGAAATTTACAACTCCAATGGGATTCACATTCTATCCAAATACCCCATCCGTATACAACACGGGAGTCCGTATACACAACAGCAACATTCTTTAGGGGTTAAGCTGAGCTTTTCCACCCTGCCCCCCACAAACACGTGTATGCAAAATACCAAGCCTGAGGCAACCCACTGCATCTGGCCAAGTTGACGTGGGAAAGGAATGTATGCGGAGTTAGTTGTGCCCTAATTCTGTCCGCTCCCTACTTTTGTTCAAGCCCTAATTCTATCCACTCCCTAATTCTATCCGCTCCCTAATTCTATCCGCTCCCTAATTCTGTCCAAACCCTAATTTGGTAGGCCATGCGTTTGCTAATTTTGGTAGCAAATCTGCCGGATCATTAGCAGATCCCTTGCACCTTTTTGAGGTTACAACTTGCAATTATAAATACAAGTTGAACTTACGTTGCTCTGCCTTGCCTTGCCTACCTTCCTCCAACCGTGTAGTGCAAGATACCATACGCCAACAAATTATTAGTAAAAAATGTTCTAAGTGTTGTTGACCTTGATTATTAATAATTTTTTTGGCAAATGATGGTTCCAATTGTTTTAGTGATTTTAATCCTAAGACCTTCCTACTTACAATTACAAAGAGTTTCAACTTATAAAGCGGTGTTATGATTAGCTCATATGGTTGCTAGGTTTTTGTTGGCTAATATTGTCTAGCACCGTTTCAAGTTTTTCTCTGTTTTTACAATATTTTTTAAATTATTTCTTAAATTTTAAGTTGTGGAATGGACTTCACGCATGACTTTGTGTCTGCACACCGGAAGAAATCCCCTTGTTAACTCCTAACTATCTATTGTTTGAACAATGGACAAATGACTTCAAGCACAACTCTCAATGTATAAGGTAGGTACACCCATAAGCGTTAGTGTCCCCATAACCGTCACCTCTAAATCTTGGAAAATCTGTAGAAGTAAATAGATGTAATTCAAAAGATGTACAACATGTGTACATGAAACCTTAGTGTTGGTTTAGGGTACAATGGTAATTTGTTCTTAAAAAATTCACAACTTATTCTCACATATAGTATCCAAATAATACATTTGAAAGTGCAAACTTATTATTTTTCTGTTGCTAACAAGATCTTATAATATGCTAGATATTTATTAGTAGTCATTATGTTCAAAACCCTTAAACTAATGCTTATGAGTGTTCCTACCTTAGTGGGGTACAACAAGTATACAACACCATGTCATGTCATTCAAAGAACTTTGCATAACACATAAAACATAACTGGCATTTTGTTGGCTTGCATCATTGATGTTGAGTTTGTATGAAATCTCAATCAAACATAATAAGGTTTTGTTCCTAAAAACCAAAACTTTATTTTTGGTGAACTATTTTGTATAAAATCCAAGGTTATACTTGGTAATTGATTGAAAATATTATTGATGAATTTTTGAGATTTGATTGCATGGATATGTAGGAAGCATCCATATGCACATTGGCCAAATCAAAAAGAGTAATAAAAACATGATTTATAAAGAATCCAATGTGAAGTGTGATATGACCAAGTTTTGTAAAATAGATATTAACTTAATTTTGGCAAAGAAAATGTATCATCATGCTCAAAGGTACAAATTTGGTCACAATGTACAAGTCAAATAGGAAAATCTAATAATAGTAAAGAAATATCTATTTTACAAAATTTGGACATATCACACTTCATATTGAATTCCTCATAAATCATATTTTTGTCACTTAATGGGACTTTTTTTGATGTGGAGGATGTGCATATGGATGCTTCCTACATATCCATGCAATCAAATCTCAAAAATTCATCAACAATATTTTTCAATCAATTGCCATGTAAAACCATGGATTCTATACAAAATAGTTCACCAAAAATGGAGTTTTGGTTTTTAGGAACTAAACGCTGGGTACGCTTGATTGGGATCGCATATAAATTCATTATCATTGATGCAAGACAACAAATTTCAATTATGTTTTATTTGTTATGCGAAGTTCTTTGAATGACATGACATGGTGTAAGGTAACTATGCCCATTCCCGATTGTTTAGCAGCCTGTCCCCAATTCCGACCATCTGGGAAGTGGATACATTTCAAACTTGATATATACAGATTGGGTACATTAATGGTCGGCATTGGGGACAGGTTGGGATTGGGGACATCTACCTTTGTATACTTGTTGCACCCTACTATACAATATAGTACCTAGAAATAAAAGCTCAATTTATTGCACGTATGTCAATGTAGGCCAAAGAGGAAAAACTCATTATTTTATTACAAATAAGGGTAAAAGTAATAATATGCCACAATTTTGGGATTATTAAATAGCAATCTCCTTGATGGTTCTAAACTAAACCAAAATCACTGAATTAAGGTTTGCTTTGTTTTGTATTTTTGGTGGTAGAGCAACACACACCCCACAATGCAATCAGGTAAAGACAAATTAGATAAAATTGGATAGATTTAACGTGTGCACATTCATCCATAAAACCAACTAATATTTTTTGCTTTCATCCAAATTCTGGCAAACTTGGTGCTTACTTGGGAAGGAATTTGGCAGTTTCATCCATTTTTTCACCCAATTTTTATAGTTTTATAGGCATTAGGCAAAAATTGGGGTATGACTTACGCAAAATTTTACCAAGAGTTTTTTTCTGCTTTAAATCCAAATGTGAATTAAAAATTACCAAATTCAATATCCTAATGGTAAATATCTGAAGTCTTACATTTTTGTGGCAAGTGAGAGTCAAAGCTTTTCCACGCTGGCTCCACATTGACATATGTGCAGTTAACCCCTAGAGTGTTGCATAAGAAAAAAGTCCAAAATCGTCATTTTTTGATAACAACTTATTTAAAATTCATAATAATTTGTTTTTTGTTGTTTCAACCACACAAATGTGTAATACATAGGTAAGACAATGTGTGGAAAAATTTTCAACCCATTTAATTACAAGGATTAAAATATTATAAGATTCATAGTTCCACAAAAAGCTTTTTTGGTCTTACCAAGAGGGACTATTCTGAACCCCTTTGGCTTAAATTTTGTGTTCTGCCTGTCAAATTCAAGGATTTGGAGCATTCATAAGTATATAATGTCAAGTTTAGTCTTGCAAATTTTCAAATGAAGTGGAGATGTCTAGCTTACTCTAAATGAGTATGCATTACAAGGTAGTCAAAGAAAACAACTATACCTGACTAGCCAATTTTTTGAAATTTCTTGCATAATAATACATAAATAAAAAATAAATCCAGACAAAAAAATGATGCAACCCATGATATCTTTTACAAATAGGATTATTTAAAAATAAATATTATAGCTTGCAAAGTTATGATAAGTCAAGCTTTGCCACTATTCATGGTATTCAAATCTCCTTCATGAACAAAGAGGAAGGATGATTTCCTAAATGCCATTTTGTTCAATAAAGAAAAAGACCTTGTACTAGCCTTATGTTTTGACAATAAAATACCAAACTTGTCTAATTTAGTGATTTAGCAAAATGCTAATTGCTCAAAAAATTCATTACAAATGGCTATTATGATTGTCTCACAAAAAATGTTAAGCACATAAACTAAAAATTAAATAACCATTTGCAGTTTCTTCCCTTTGTGGGTGAAGATTGTCATGACATCTTTCAAAACATCCCCTATGGCCATACATATATTTGTCATTGCAATTTTGGCCAAATGTATAAGGTTGTGTTTTGCCATCATTGCAAATCACACAATTTTCTCTCAAACTAGAGATTGAAAGGTACTAATATCCATTATGGCTTCTTGGTTTGTTGCAATTTTATCCTTTTTGATCATGTAAATGAAATTTGCATAATTATAGACAAAGTTGGAGATGTGTCATTGACCTTTGCTATTGTTCACCATTCTTACATTCATGAATATACCAACACATTTTTTTCTGGCAGTTTGTTGCTAGACTGACAAAAAACTAAAAAATCTAAATTAGATTGTAGTGCTCCCTTTCTTTATTGCCCACTACACCATCAACAACTAGAATCTGGCAAATGAAAAAAAATGTACTAGAACAAACATGGCAAACATGTTTGCCATTGTCATGTCTAGTAGAGAAAAAAAACCCTTTGCCAAATCCCTTACCAAGTTTCCCGCCAAAACCTACCCCAAGACCCCATGTCAAGACCTTCACCTATACTCCACCAAGATTACTATTGAAGTTAATTTTGGGCAAATTTTTTCCTTCACTACACTCTATTTGCACCAAGCTGCCCAAAAAATTTGTATCATTTCAAGCATCATAACTTTTTACTTGAACATCCAATTGAAAGGGTATTTTTTTTACACAATGGTATTCATTGTATGCACATTGTCTCCAAATTTCATAAACATCCATCTCAAATGGACTTCATAAGCACCTTCCTGAATTTTCAGTTGTCCATTCAACAATCAATTGTCCTTTAGGGGTTGACCGAGCCAGAAATAAGTCTCTGCACTTTCCACTCCAACCCTACCATCTTCTAGAACCAAAAAGAGTTTCTGAAGTTGACGATCTGGACATATGCAAACAGGAAGCCCCTCCAAAGCCACTATGAAGAACTCTCTCCAAACCACTGAAAACAAAGCTCGTACAGTTGTTCTGAGCTATGGGGGTGTTTTTCAGGAGCTCAAATTGCAAAATTGCTGAACCTTCCGAAGAAAACAGTTTTTAAAATTTCTGCAGAAATTTGACGCTCGAGGGACTATGGAGAATCTACAACAAAGTGGACGGCTTCCAAAGCTTTTGGAGAGAGACGATCAAGTGGTCCCATGGGCATGCTCTTGCACAAAATTGCTGCACCACGCTTGGAGAGACACCAACATGCAAGCAATAAAGGTGTCTAAGATAGGAGGCTTATTAGCCAACCATCTAAGGGCTGAATTGAATTTTGGGGAGGTGAAACTTCTTGAAATTATTTTCAGTAAAATTTCCTTGAAAGGCAAGAGGAATTGGCATCTAATCCAAGTTGTTTCATATTTTTTGGAATTTTGTGGAATTAGTTATGGAAATTTGAAGTTGAAGTGGCAGAAGGCTCTAAAACCATCCACCTCCTCACATGTACTTAGTTTGTACATTGTTGAAATCTATGAAAAATAACATGTACAAATGGAATAGATTTGAGAAGGTAGACGGTTTTAGAGCTTGGGCAATTTGTGAACCTCCTACCTTACCATGAATGTTTGGAAAGTTGCCCATGAGCTTAGGTTTCAAGCCTGCATTGCGGTTAAAAACCCCCTTTTATGAAGGGAAAATTTTATGGACTACCACTGAAGTTTGTCATATTTGTATAGATATAACTACAGTAGTTTTCAAAAATTGCAAAAATTCTCTTGGACCATAATTTTCAAGTGCTTGTTTTGTTATAAAGGCTACTTCTTTCATGACTAATGTCAAAGCAAGGAGTGTAATAGAACAAAAAAGAAGCAACGTGCGCATAAGGGGACACTACAAAAAAATAATGTTGAAAATGACACATCCTAATTGACTAAATGTGTCCAAATTGCCAAAAAAGTGTCCTAATTGACAAAAAAAACATCCTAATTGATATGTCCTAATTGACAAAAAAAAAAGACCAAATTGACATTGTTCCCTTTCTTTGGAGAAAGAAATGACACGCACAGAAGAACACGCGCCTGAAAATTATGGTCAAGGGTATTTGTGCAATTTTTGAAGAAACAGGGGGTATCTATACAAATTCAGCAAACTTCAAGGATATCCGTAAAGTTTTCCAATTTATAAAAAAGCACAAGGCTAAGCGGTTGTTCTTTGCAAAAAAGCATAAGAGCTGGACAACATAAGATTGACAAAAGGTGATCTGGACCAATGAACCAATATTTGAACTTGGCAAGAATTTGCGCTAGATTATTGATTGGCATAAGGCGGATGAAAATACGAATTGGACTGCCTGCGCCATCTACTAAGAGTTTAGGGGCAGTTCATACTACGTCCCAAGTCCCACTGAAATTTGATGAAATATGAGAATCTGATTGGCGGAGAGACAAAAGATGAGATTTTGTATTTCAGATTATGTCCCAAGTCCCACATCTCACTTGCTTACATGGAACTTACATGGCAGCACTTTTCTAAGTTTTGGCTCCAAAAAAGTGGGACTTCACTCCAAGATTGAGTTTAGCATTTTGGAAGACTTATCTTTTAGCCCAAGTCCCATCTTTTCCCATCTTCTCTAGCACAGAAAGATGGGATTTTGCACTCCCGTGGGACTTTGTCAAATGGGACGTGGGATGTAGTCTGAACCACCCCTTAACCCCTAAAGGACCAATTGTCCCCTCGGGGGACAAGTGAGATTTCGGGCATGTACCTACGGCTAAACTACTTTGTGTGATTTTTTGAAACTTTTATGGAAGATGTGGAACTCAAAGATCTATGTGGGCATCTAAATTTTTCTTCATTTTGACATTTATTGAAGAAGTTAAAAATGAATTTCTGCAAAAAGGTCCAGATCGGGCAGCCCAAAAATTTCTTAAAAATTGCATCAAAAATAAATAAAAATACAAAATAGGTTCTTCATACTTATTTGTAGGAGGGGAGTTTTGAATTATTTAATTTTGATTGATGAGATGAAAGTTATGAGAAGTTTTTGTTAGCGGGTAGGTGTGATTTTGAGAGAAACCATGCCTACACACAAACAAAAACTTCTCATAACTTTCATCTTATCAATGAAAATTGAATGATTCAAAACTCCCCTCCTATAAATAAGTATGAAGAACCTATTTCATATTTTTATTTACTTTTGATGCAATTTTAAAGAAATTTTTGGGCTGCCCAATCTGGACCTTTTTGCAGAAATTCATTTTCAACTTCTTCAATAAATGTCAAAATGAAGAAAAATTTAGATGCCCACGTAGATCTTTGAGGTCCCCATCTTCCATAAAAGTTTCAAAAAATCACACAAAGTAGTTTAACCATAGGTACCTGCCCAAAATCTCATTTATCCCCAAAAATGGGGCTTGGTCCTTTAGGGGTTAAGTGTGGCTTCTTGGGCAACCAAACCTTGCCTTTGGTCTTCCTACCTTTGACCCTCAATTTGTAGGGGACTTTGTTGAAGCTGTTTATCACAATTCGCTCACTCCATTTTTGGACATACAAGAGAATGATGTTGCTTTGATACGTATGGAAGACAGTGCTCCAATGCACTAGAGCAATGCTCTAAAGCAGTGGCGCTAGCAACGTTCCTTGCTGGAGCTAGAGAGGGCCTTGCATTGAGAACCTTTAAAATATGTTAGAAATGAGGTGCAAACGCAGCATTATCCATATAACCTAAATGAAACAAAGATTGCCTTGGAGAGCACCTGAAAGACAATCTTGCCTTGAAGTTGGCATCCATGGTGGAATCCATGCCCTCCGACATCAAGGCGGTGCTTGAAGCAAAGGGTAGTTCAACCCGCTATTGAATACTTGCTAGGTTTCTCATTAATTGAAAGAGGGGGCTCTCAGCATTATCGGAAACGCACTTATCATAAGAAGTTTTGGAGGCGTTAGCCGAGACTAATCCTTCAAAGGTTAGCCCCCGAACAAACTTTAGCCCTTGGGGCTAATGCCACAAGATCTCCTTGTGTTACTTGCCAAAGTTGAATAAGGGTTGCTTCACACCATGGCTGACTAAGTGGAGAGGCTGTTAGATTGAGTGACCAAATTTTGTTGAGAGGTCAAAAAAATCTGCTGAAAATATGCAATAAATGCTAAAACTAACAACCTCTTGATCATAGTTTAGGTTTAAATTTTTGCTAAATCCAAACTTCCCTTTGATAGGCTGTCATTTTGGATGATAAAGTGCTGCCATGTAGGTAATTTGGTGGATGACAGACTTTGGAATTTGGCCTCTAGTGAAGGTTCGAGAGGTCAAATTATTTGGTTTCTTGCAATCTAATTGGCAAATACTAACAACCTCTTGACCTTTAACCATAGTGTGAAGTGGCCCTAATTGGTCATCAGAAGTGGCAACATTCCAAAAGTACAAGACATATTTTCATGTAGTATGTTGTAGAAGTAGGAGATGTGGAACACGGATTGAGTGTGATTGGACGAATTGCATCCAAGTGTGATTAACAAGCTAATTTTTATTTGCTGCTCTTTATTTGAAGGTCACTCATTCTTGTCCTTGTTCATGTAAGGTATGTACCTTTAGAGAAATTTTGAGCCCTCCAGAAGGCCCCTACAAATGGCTACGTGGTACATGACGAAGGTCAAAATAATAATAATAATAATAATTTTATATATATATATATATATATATATATGTGTGTGTGTATAAAAAAAATTAAAACCGCCGTGGCACCTGATTTGATAACCTGCAAATGTCAAAATTTGTGTCAAAAATGACAGCTTTTTTCTCTATTTGCACATCTCTCTTGTATTGGTAAGGGCCTTCTAGAGGGCTCAAATTTTTTCTAATGACCTATAAGCATCAAACTAAGGGTTTTGAACATGATGAAGTATCAATAAACAGCTAGCAAATTATAGGATCCTATTAGGAACAAAAAAATAATGAGTTTGCATTTTCAAATGTAGTATTTGGATACTGTGAGAATAAATTGTAAATTTTTTAAGAGCAAACTACCATTGCACCCATAACCACTATTAAGATTTCATGTTCACATGTTGTACATCCTTGTCATTACATCTATTCACTTCCACAAACTTTCCAAGATTTCAGAGGTGATGGTTATGGGGATAGTGGTGCTTATGGGTGCACATACCTTAGAGGCTTCTGCAATGTTAAGAGTGTAGATACAGTATCAGGGTTTGTAAACGAAGGCATCGGGATTTGCCAATATGTAAAGAGCCAGGGTGCAAATACCGCAAAAACCTCGATCTGAGCAGAGAACACACTGGGCAACAGGAGGTTAAAGAGAACATGTGAACTGATAGCAGCACAATCAAGCCTAGAATGCACGAATTACAACACTGAGATAATATTTACTCTAGAGTGCCCCCAGTCACTCATTTTGAAAACACGTGGGATCCCTTCTCAACATCCAATTCTTCTGATATCCTTTCACTATTCTCCCAACGATTACATGACATTAACTTCCACGAATGTAGATGCTTCACGTTGTAAAAAGTGCAGATGATTTTCAAAGACAAATAAGTTTCACTCTGATAACCTACAAAAACTAACAGAGAGTTCCTAAAAACTGCGAAAAGTCTTCATCATAAAACAGCAGCAGGGTGTGTTACTATGCAAGTCATTCATAATCAGGTCAATCATCTTGAAACAATCGCGTTTTGAAATCATACTAAACATCAGAATATTGGTTGAGACACTAGTAGAATATATGCTTAAAAGTTGTCACAGTTTGTGTTTACTTTCACTTCATGATCCAGCTCCGATTCAACCGGATGGTTAAAATAGAATTAAACGCAAGAGATAAATAACATGGACCGTGGCAATATCCAAGACGGCAAAGATTACTGCACAAAAAAACCTACTACCAAGTGCTCAGAGTCATGCCCTGATGCTCACATAAAATAAAACTCACCAAAACACAAAACAACGTGTAATCAACTTGCGCAACCTCCACACAAGTGCGAACTCAACATCCAATCACCCGATTCCCCAGCATGTTCAAAGACCGCCTTTCCTTTCTTCATTTTCACGACCGAATCTGGTCACATGTCACTACGGCCTTGCTTGAGGTGACACATCCGCACATCCCTCCAGTCCGAATCAACAAAATCATACACACTCCTATCCTCTCATCTCTCCTCGCCCTTACTGAGCAGCAGGCTCCCACCCGGCGGGTGCAGCAGGCGCAGGAGGAGCAGCGGCAGCAGCCGTGTCCCAACCAGTGGGAGCAGCAGGAGCAGCCCCCACATCCCAACCGGCCGTGGCAGGAGCAGCGCCAGTCCACTCTGGAGCTGGGGCCCCGGCAGCCGCAGGGGCCGCGGCACCACCATCCACCTCCCATTGACCGGCATCCGCAGCTTCAGGGCCCCATTGTGCATCCCCTCCCAAAGTCAGTGCCGGGGCTCCGTACTCCACAGGTGCAAACTCCGGGGCCGCTCCTTCCTCTTCGTCGCGGTCCTTCGTTTCTTCGGGCTCCCTGTAGAAGAACAGATCCACCTGCACCAACCAACCGTCCCGCCCAATCAAATCGCAGTCTCCACACAACAACAACTCTTGCAAACTCTCATATCCGTTCGTAATACTCCTCCTGTTTTGAGTCAGCCATGAAAATGATCGGCTTCCACCACTACACCGATATTAAGCTGATATACAGCTGTTCGTGTTAGACACTCATAATTATCATGGACGTGTGCAAGTACATCTGGACAAACCACTCTTGCAGATAGTGGTAATGACCATCCTTCATTCTCACAACAGAACACAACTCTAAACTACACCAAAAAAGTGCAACTTCTGTTGCTCAACCATTTCTCACAATACTTCGCTTTCAATAACAAGTTCGAAGTAGAAGTATCATGTGCAACTCACACTCGGAACCTCATTAACATATAACACGCCAACACAAAGTCCTGTCCAAATTGAGCCGTCAAGAATTGTTACGACTAACGCAACATGTACTTTTCGTATACATTCCGCACTAAGCCAGACGCAAGTGCACTGTCCAGGGCTCTTACCATCACGTCCCACGGCTGGGCAGCGGAGATCGTGCCCCGCATCTGCAGCACCATCCGGGCCAGCAACCAGAACAGGGCGCCGATGCTGTGCTTGCCCTTGTTGTTGGCGGGGATGGCGATGTCCACGTACCGCATGGGCGAGTCTGTGTCGCAGAATGCGATCACGGGAATGTTTCCCAAAGCCGCCTCCATGATAGGCTGTCATATCAAACAACCACACTCACCAACTATCCATGGTCTCACCAATAACGCAAACAGCCCTCACAATCAACCCTAAACCGCTGCCTCTAAACAACCGCACAAAGCTCCTTCGCTGAAAAACCTCATCCACTCGATACGCATACTTCCCACTCCAAAACGAACTCCTCACCTGGTGGTCGGTGCGAGGATCCGTCAGGATCAGCAGCCGGGGCTCGCAGAACGTGTTCTGCAGCTGATTTGTGAAGGTGCCGGGCGTGTGCCGTCCAGCGATGGCCTGGCATCCCGTGTACTGCGCGAATTTCAACACGGCACGCTGACCGTACGGTCTCGCGGATTGCACGATAATGTCCTGGGGATTCTCAATGGCGGCAATCACCCTCGCGGCCAACTCCAGCTTCTCGTAGGTCTTGCCCACATTGATGATGAAAATGCCTGTACGTCAGACCGCCGAAACCCTAGAATGAGCAAAACCCTAGTTTGCCCTCATCCTAGCAAAGTAGACGACAAAGATTTGAAAAGAAACGCCCTAAAAGCATGAGAAATAACAGAGAAGCGAATGTACGTGCACGGAACAATCACAAATGCACTAAAAGAACAGAATATAGAACCCTAATTGGTCGCGTACCGTCATTCCGGCGCTTCCAGACGTATCTTTCCATCTGGTAATCGCAGTTTTTGGTGCCCAAGTGCACATCGGCGGCGAGCATCATTTGAGCATCGCTCTCTTTCATGGTGACGAGCTTTGACAGGCCGTCGGAGGCGAGCAAGAGTTGCTGCAGAAGAGCTGCGAAGGCTGAAGATGCAGCGTCGCGAAAGGGGGGCTCCAATGGTCCTGCTCACCATCTAAGGACGACGACGAAACCCTAAAGAAGCGCCTTTTTACTTTTTCTTCGACTTTATCTTTTTTTTGCTTTTTCGATTGGCTTTTTACTTTTCTGTAAAAGATTGAATTGCCTTTTGTCGGGCTTGATGGCATAACAGAAGAGCTTCCCTCCCCGGGTGGAGTTATATACCTCCTTCGATACGTGGGAAGGGGTTTAGTTATAATATACTTGCTTTGAGCCAATCTGAGCAAGTATATTATAACTAAATCCCTCCCCAAGTATTGTGGAGGTATATACTTCCACCCGGGGAGGGAAGCTGTACTCTCTACTTAACAATGTTATGGGAGTTACGTCCCCAGATCTGGCTCAGCTTATTGCACACACGTCGATGTGGGTGTAGGGGCCACTGGAAAAAGGTCAAGTGTTTTTCCCAACAAGGGCAATAGTAATAATTTATCTCCTTTTTTTTTGTTGTTCATTGTATCCTACTCTAGGGTACAAGACTCAAGTAGGGTCTCTGAATCCAAATACAGATTCAAAATTTCAAAATTTAGTCTATCTATGATAAACATCTAAACTCTCACATCTTTTGGTGAGTGAAAAATGGTGTTTTTCCACCCTGGCCCCACATCTACGTATGTGCAGTAATATGAGCCCCCGGATTTGCCCTTTCTAGATGGCCATCCAAAGCATTTAACCTCTAAATGTCCAAGGGTGCTTTTCTTTGTTCAATAAGACATTTTGGAAGATTTGGATTGTAATTGTAAGATTAGTGTTGAACAATGAAAGGAAATTGTAATTGTGAGATCTTGAACTTCAGGGCTTCTAGATGGTGCTACCAAAAACTTCCAAAGAGGCCATAGAGACATTAGTATAAATGTGACTTAATGTAGATGACTATGGGATTTGTTGTTTTTTTTTATATCCTCCAAAAACTTGTTATGTCAAAATGACAAATTTTGTACATTAACTTGGGAAACAACCACTTATGATGACTTAATATTTATTGTCATTATTTTAAAACCAATTACTCTTCTTTCAAAACCATGACAACAATATCACAAATGAACATGCATAGCAATAGTGAATGTACCATCACCTAACACAAAGAAAATTTGTAATGCCAACTATTGGCCAAGAACTCATGATGATCAAAGATAATCCCATGGTGGATGAATTTAAATTTGTATAACAAAAATATTCCAAGTGAAATTAGCCCAAAAACAAATCTCAATTTTATTAGATAATAAGTTTCCAATAGAAAAGCCCTCATTGCTTAGAGGTAGATCCTGGCTCTATTTTTAACCTTTAGCCCATTTTTCCAACATGGCAGCTTGCCTATAAGCTCTTGATTAACAATTTTTAGCACATTTTTAGTGCACAATAGGCATGCTTGCAATTTAGCTTCCATCAAAATTACTTGCAATGTAGTATGGAGGACATTCAAATTGAACATTGAAGGTAACTTCAAATTGCAACTTTTCTAGTTTTATTTTATTTTGATTTTTTTAACATTTAACCCCTAAAGCCCCAAAGTTCCCGCAAGGGACTTTCTAGATTTTGGGTAGGCTCGTGTGACCTCAAATTTTTACATGATTTTTTGAAACTTTTTATGAGTGTGTAGGAATGTATAAGGTTTGTGAAAAGATTAAATGATTATGTCACACGGTTCACAGGTTATGGGCTTTTTTTGGCCAAAAGCAGTTCAAGGGGCAGCTTGGGCAAGGGAGAAATATTGATTTTGAAGGGGGGAACAAGGAGGGGTTGCCACATGTTGCTATGGTGGTCCCCATTATTCCCTTTTCATTTCCAATTAGGAGGTTAGACTAGGCTTTGGGAGCTTCTAAATTTTAGAGTTTTTAAGGTTTTTAACTTCTTCTTCTTTTGACATTTGAAGTATGTGTTCATCTTTAAACACATTGTTTGGATTTCCAATATCTAAAAACATGTGGGGGGAAACTTCATTCAAAATTGTCATAGTGTATTTGCAAAACTTGTCATATAGTGGCATTGCAAAAATAGGATGTGTTTCATGTCTTTGATTGCCTTGAAAATTGGTCTACAAAGGTCTAATTTGATTACTTATAAGACAAAATTACAACTTCAAGGTCCAAAGTGCAAAAAAAATCAGCAAATGTCAGTCAAAGCCATCTGAAATTTTTGGGCAGGATGGAAAAAAAAAAAAACTTTTCCCTTCAAATGCTCATAACTTTCAATCCGTACAGTCAAATGTCATGAAATTTTTACCACTTCTTTTTCTACAAGTGCATTACAAGATCTTATGGCTAGATTTTCAAGAACAACATTTTGTTGAAATTTTTGGTGAATGAAGCACTACAGGTAGTTTTGAGTGGTTTTTGGCAAAAAATGGCCTTGGTAGTTTAGGGGTTAAATTTTTTCTTTTAGCAAGATTTCAAAGTTTCTTGGACATCAAAATTTGGTGTCTTGGGCATTTGAAGGGTTATGTCCACTTTATATTAGGACCCAAGCCAAGCTCTAAATTGGGTCAACTCATAATTCATTAGGTCCTCAATTGTGCCCCAAGTTTGAATTGGATCTTTATATAAAGCCATTGAGCCCAATAGTTCACCTGATTTTGCGTTGATAAATTGGCCCCATGTTTTTTACTTGACTTAACCCTTGAAGGGCCCTTGGGCTTTGGAGCTACGGTACCAAATACGGTTGTAATTAATATTTAGAAGTTTGAATCAGTTGAAAATTAAGTGTTACAGCCATACATATTAAAAGGTTGTATGATGATGGTTACATAAAAAAGAATTGAAAGCCCTTAGAGTAGCTCAAATATATCTGAACATATGGCCATACATACGGCCACAAAGGGCATTTGGGACGTTCAGAGATTAATGCGTTGTGGTGATTGGGCATGGATCTTGGTGTCAAAAATTTTCACATAAGAAACAATTTCATCAAAAAGATCACTGTGACCAACCATCGCTACAAGGTTTTAGGGCCAAATTGATGGCCCATTTCAAAAACTCAAGCAATTCCCATGATTCATTTTGTTGGTTCTTGAATTGGGCCAACAATTGGCCCCTACCTTGAAAGCCTGACATGTACATCGTGAAGTGTTCTTGGTCTTGTCATCAAATTTTCTTTTTTCTCTTATACATAAGTGAACTTTGCAAGATTTAACAAATCCTCCGGTCCTCATATATTTTTTCAAAGTTGACAAGTTTTTATAATAGATAAAGATTTACAGCTTTCTTCTGCAATTCAAAACTTGCTATTGACAAAGTGTATATACTATGAGTTGTACAAATGAGATTAATAATTGATTCACCCATTGAATCAAGCATTATGTGCTTTACCAGTGACAATTTCTTTTTGTTTTTGTGTGCAAACCTTTAGCTTAGTACTTCTGTTTGTCAATTTTAAGACATGAATTTTAAAAAAACTGCAATTTAATTTCACCAAGTCACATTTAGTTTTTATGTGCATGAACCTTTTGGAGATAAATTGAACAAACCATATTAAAAAAATCATATGAAGCCAACCCTTTTATGTTGTTATTTAATTAAACAATGTACAAATTTGACACCCTCTAGGTTTATTCTGCACTCTGGAGCGTCTCAACTCATCCGATTTTGAAAAATTATGTTCTTAACCCTTAAACACCCACGGGGACAATTTTCATCCCCTGTGAATACACTAGGGCCGTGTATTTGCGGGTATGCCCCGGCGCTCAAGGGTTAATGAGGGTGTATAATCCTTCAACTTGAAAACCCAAAATAAAATAGGATGTCCTTTCCATCCTCACATAAATTTATAAAAATCCAATGTAGCCTATTTAAAATTTTGGTTATTTGATTCTGAAAAGCAAATTTTAAAAAAGATCATCATTCTTTTTTTCACATCCATATTTTTGAAAAAATCCTTTACAAAACCAAATATCAAAGGAAGTTTTTCTCGAATTTCTGACTAGGGTGTCAAATTCATTTAAACTAAATAAAATAGCCTTTAGGGAAGGAGGTTCATAAATTGACCATTTAAACCTAAGTAACTCATCATTGACAATAATAGATATCCAAAGGAATATGTCACTCATTCCCAAATATGGAACGCATTTAGAACATGTTTGCTTTTAGAGCATGTTACCTTACCATCTTCCTCTTATATAATTCTCATAAGAGCATCTGCACCCTTGCACGCACCTTGGCTCCACAAGAGCGCTTGGCGTAGCCGCTCCATTTAACACGCCTCACTGTAGATGTGCCAAAGCCCTATACAAGACATGGCTTACTTAATTGTAGCTTGAACACTAGTATGTTCAAGGTTTGATGAATCTTTAGCATGACCAAATCTAGTACAGTCAAAACTTGTTGATTGCTCAACACAAGAGGCCTACAACTAAAACTCAACACCTATCCTCCATGAGGTAGTTGCAAGAAACGCTTCACAATTTTGTCTCAAAATGCCTCTTTTTGGGTGTAAAACGGGCAGTGCTACCAATACTGCAAGTACTACACAGCATCCTTGCACTGGAAATCTGAATCGTCCCTCCCATCCCAAATATATTGGGAACGAGGCACGTGGCATGTCATTTAGGAAGGCCAACTATTAGTAATGGCAATTCAATGAATGGATGAAAAAAAAATTCACATCCTCAAATGATGTCAGTGGTCAATGGTACTACGTAGTGCCAGTAAATGGAGGGGAGTACTACATAGGCATGTGGAGCAGAAATTACTAGAATTTTTAGGCTGCCATGTTTTAATTCTTAATAATTACAAAAAAACCAAAAAAAATAAAACAAAAATTGGCCCTTTGTGGCCTCCTTGATTGGCTTGAAATGATGGAAGTACTTTTTCTAGGAAGATTTCTATCTATCACCTAGGCAGGGAGATAGGATGCCCACTTTGAGAGAACGTGCAAGGCATAGAGTTTTGAGATTTGCAAAACTGGTCTATAAACTTGTGTAATGATGCCTCTTGAATCACTACCCTGATTTGTGGCCAAAAATTCTCATTTTTTGCCCTAATGCAGTACTGAAAACCCCCAAAACCATTTAGGTAGACATGCAATTGATATTCAATTATAAATAGTAAAATAATTTTTAAAAATACCAAAAAATTATTGAATGTTAGTATCTTTGATGTTTTCCTTATCTTAAAATTTTAGGTCAAAAGGACTTGTTAGGCAAAAGATACAATCCTAATACCACCCGCCTGGGGGAAGGGGACACAATGTAGTACTAGTGTTTCTTGCAATCACCCCGTGATACATGCTCAATGCTTGCATATTCTTGCTTGAGGGCAAGGGTGGGACATCAGAGATTTGAGCAAGCCTTTGATAGTGAGTGCACCTTGGATACTTGCTTTTGAGAGCTTCAAGTTATATACAAGGGTGTATATGCTCTAACTTGTACAACTCTAAGGTAGGAGGTTCAAAAATAATGCACCTCTTCAAATGTACTCAATTTGTACATGCTATTTTTTATAACCCTTCAACAATGTACATTAGAGGAGGTGCACCATTTTAGAGACCTATGACCTTTCCACTTCAAAATTTCATAACTAATTCCACAAAATTCCAAAAAATATGAAACAACTTGAATTAGATGCCAATTCCTTTTGTCTTTCAAGAAAAATTTGCTGAAAAACATTTCAAGAAGTTTCACCTCCCCAAAATTCAGCTTCAGCCCTTCAGTGCTCCATTTGAGAACCTCCTACCTTATGAGTAACTTGCAAACCTCCCCTATGATTGATATCCACAAGTCACTTCAAAATTCACTTTTACTAAATGAAAAGGTAAAGAGGTAAGAACACCAAAAGCTACCTTCTTCTTCAACTTCTTCAACTTTCTTCGTCTTCTTCGTTTTCTGTGGCTTCCTTTCCCGTGCTTCTCCGCACTCGTGGTCGTCATTCTAGCAAGCTACTAGTTTTGGTGAGGCTGCTCCGGTGTCCACGCCGCCCCCATTCACTTCCGTTTCTTCATTACCCTCTTCCCTTTCAGTCCAGTTTCTCCGCCATGGTGAGGGCTCGCGTTGCGTCCGGCCTCGCCCGAGCTGCTCGCGCCGCCACTACTGCGCCTCGCCAGGCTCTCTTTTCAGGTTTGTCCAGGTTCATCCTTCATATTTCCTAATGTTCTTAAGAGCGGAATTTGATTTTCAGTGATTTCTAGCGATTATTGTTACCCGGGACTTACTTTCAATGCATCCACATTACGTCATCAACTTGGTTTGGTTTTGGCATTCGGTTTTTGTGTAGCGGCGAGATCTATTGACTGAACTGGAAGGATGTGGACGTGGATGTAGCGGATCTAGCACTAGGGTTTGAATGATGTTCGTATTTAGATGTCGTTTTGTTTTTATTTGGATTTGGTCAAGGAATTGTCATTTGCTGGTCCCTTTGATCTCGAGAATTTGCAGTGTCAATGAAAGAAATCAACAAATCGATGATTGAGCTTTTCAGGTTTGTCCAGGTTCATCCTTCACATTTCCTAATGTTTTTAAGAGCGGTATTTAATGTCAAGTGATTTCTAGTGATCGTTGTTGCCCGGGACTTACTTTCAATGCATCCACATTATGTCATTGACTTGGTTTGGTTTTGGCATTCGATTTTTGTGTAGCGGCTAGATCTAGTGTCTGAACTAGAATGGTGTGGACGTGTATGTAGTGGATCTAGCACTAGGGTTTGTGTGGAGCTAAATGGTGTTCGTACTTAGATGTCATTTCGTTTTGATTTGGATTTGGTCAAGGAATTGTCATTTGCTGGTCCCTTTGATCTTGAGAATTGCAATGTCAATGAACGAAATCACCGATTGGGGTTAGTCGTGCTAACTTGCGAGTTTTCTGAAAGGGTGTTTTTTTTTTTGTTGAGGGTGGTTGCAGAGGGTCGTACAGCTTTGGCTGCGTCTGCCTGTAGAGGCGATGGAGCTGCTGCTGCAATAACTGCTGTCCGAGCTTCCGCTGGCTCCAATGGTGGTTACAGCAGATGGTTCCCAGCTGCTGCGTTTTTACCAGCAGCAGGTACTCTTCTTTCGACCACGTACTCTAGATGTGCAAAGGACTAGATAACCTTCGAGAGTTAAGAGATTTGGGAAGGTTTATTGGGCATAAGGTAGCAGCACCCATAACCGTCAAATTAAGGGTTTTGAACATGGTGATTATCAATAAACGTCTAGCAAATTATAGGATCCTATTAGCAAAAGAAAAATGATGAGTTTGCACTTTTGAATGTATTATTTGGATACTATGAGAACATGTTGTGAATTTTTAAAGAGCCGACTGCAACTGCACCTAATATCAACACTAAGGTTTCATGTTCACATGATGTACATCATTGTAATTACATCTTTTCACTTCCACAGATTTTCCAAGATTTTAGAGGTGTTGGTTATGGGTACAGTGATGGTTATGGGTGCTGCTACCTTAACGCCAATTCGTTGCATCAAAACTTGAACATTCGCATCTGTTCTTTTTGGGAAAAGACTCATTCTGAGCGGATGGGTTATGTGTTGTAACATTCTTTTGGTGCATCGAGGGTTTTAGGTTACAGCCTACTTCTGACAAGCTAATAAGAAAATGACATAGTTGCCTTGAGATTTAGCATCATGTTACTGTCAAGTCATATACAATCAGTACCATTGGGCATTAGTTGTTTGTGAAAATGGTCGTAGGTTATAATTAGTGATTTCTGTTCTGCAGTGTTCATGGCCCAGGACCCAACGGTCGAGGCTGCTGAGGTAAGGCTTGCTGTTATTTATTTATCAACATTAATGCTATTTAAAAGCTCATTTGATTGGGATTACATCTGAACCATCTATCTCAAAAGGGGTTATGTTTCACCTTATTTACCGATACTGACTTCTATTGTTGTTCAGCTCGAGCGCACTTTCATTGCAATCAAGCCAGATGGCGTCCAGAGAGGCCTGGTAAGCAAGCTGTTGATGTCTATGCATGGTGATGAAGTCGCTAGTTATTAAGCTCAGCTCGTCTTTTGTGTTACAGCTCTGAGTTCTGCTTTCTGACATAGACCATCGTTCCATTTGGCAGATTTCAGAGATTGTTGGTCGCTTTGAACGCAAGGGTTACAAGTTGGTCGCCATCAAGCTTATCGTCCCAACCAAGGAGTTCGCCGAAAAGCACTACGATGACTTGAGCTCGCGTCCCTTCTTCAACGGCTTGTGTGACTTCTTGAGTTCTGGCCCAGTGGTTGCCATGGTAAGTGACTTGTGTTAAAGAGACTCTTCCCCTATGAACAGGTTTCACTATGGTTACAGTGATCATACCGAGGCCTCCCTTTCCTATTGATAATCTTTATGATGCTGTGTAACCTTTCTAAAACAAGTTCAGAAAACTCCACAGTTTAAAATTGAGTTCTTGTTTGACTTCTTGTGTTCTGACTTAATGGTTGCCATGGTAAATGACCTTTTGTTAACGAGGTTATCCAAATACTGTACTGTTTCTAGGACTCCTAGAAAACACTAGGGAAAATCTTATAGATACCCCTGAAGTTTGCGATATTTGCATGCACAAATACCCTTGGACCATAATTTTTAGGCATTTATTTGTTGTGCTCGTACTTCCTTCATGACCAATGTGGAAGGAGGGAATGTAATGAAACAATAAAGAAGCGACATGCGCACAGAGGAAGAAGGGAAGTGACATGCACAACAAAATAAACGCCTGAAAATTTTGGTCCAAGGGTATTTGTGCATGCTACAAGAAAAATTGTCGACATGTCCAAATTGGCTAAAATGTCCAAATTGAAAAAAAATCTGACAAATACATGTCCGGATTGACAGAAAAATGTCTGAACCAGCTTGACCTAATTGACATAATTATGTCCAAATTGACACTGCTCCCTTGTAGTGGCAGTTTCTGAAAAAGCAGGGGTATTGATGCGAATATTGCAAACTTCAGGGTAACCATGAAATTTTCCCAAAATATTGTAAAGAGAATTATTCATTTGTATGGTCTCCGTGATCATGCAGATTCTATCCATTGATAATCTTTAGGTTCTTGTCTATGTATTCCTGGAACAGTCTAATTCATCTGAAAACCCTGTCTACTTAGTTAAGTTTCTGTCTCTCATCTCCAGGTATGGGAAGGGCAAGGAGTGATCAAATACGGGCGCAAGCTCATTGGCGCCACCAGCCCACAGGCCTCCGAGCCAGGAACTATTCGAGGAGATCTGTGCGTGCAAGTGTCCAGGAACATCATCCACGGCAGTGATGGCCCTGAGACGGCTGTCAACGAAATCGGCTTGTGGTTCAAGCCCGAGGAGCTCGTCAGTTACACCAAGAACGACGAGAAGTGGCTCTACGAGTAGTAACTTACCTCTGCTACATGTTTTTTTGTCTCAATTTTGTTAGTTTGAGGACCATTGCTTTTAATTCTGCAGCAAAGAGCATCATTGTTTTCTTTCTATGGAGTTACGCTCTGTATTGGCAATTGTGGAGCAGAGTCTCTTGACCTTGGGTAATGGTGAATAAATGATGTTTAACTCTTGATTTGTTGGTTTGAAGGACTTTGGACATCCAGTTGGTTGTGTCTTCCAGTTGTTTGTGTGGATTTACTTCGGTCAGCGGTGTGTTGTTTGAATTTATGCGTCGCTAACTGAAACTGTTTTTTTGTGGCAATGTTGTGGAACTTGGAACCAGCACGTACCAGGCGTACTGACGCTGACAGTGTTTGTAAGAAGAGTTAAGCTGACATGGTTCGCACTTAGGGAAAATTGGTGAATTTCCATGCTGCAATGGAACTAGCTCCTGCATTTTCGACTTTAGAAAACTCAAAGCCCTAAAGTTCTCATGCTTCTTGCTAGATACTTGTTGGCGCAACATTTCCAGTTTTTGATTATATTCTTTCTAGCACACTTCTATGCATTCCTTTATTGTTGGCCTTAGTACTCTTAACCCTTTAAAGACCACACACATTTTCCCAAAATCCACTAGAAACCGGGGCAATAAAATTAGATGTGCATTTGAATGACACCTTATTTGTTGTAATGTATCAAAATTGCAGCTAGATCTACCGTTGGAGGTGAGATATTATATTGATTGAGTGAGCTGTACATGGAAAATCTCTAATTTTCATGCTTGTGTGGTTTGAATGCTAACACTTCATGCAAGCTTCAATTGAGAAGGGCCTTACATTTCTAGAAAGCAGGGTTTCCTATCTTCCCAAAAAGACTAAATTCACACAAAATAAATAAAAATAGCAATCACAAGGTGTAGCTAAGTGGAAAAAAAGGATCAAAATTTCCATTTTCTTTGCTACCCTAAAGCAGTTCATGAAATTTGATAATTGTTATGGAAAATTTGATTGGTGAAAGCAATCAAGAATTGGCCTTAAATGTTGGATGATTTTCTTTAAAATAAAATGATAGCATCATTTCAATGGATTCTCAAATAGTACAATTGTACTACTACCGTATAGGGAAACAGTACAAGCATATTTCTTGAGCAATTTGAATTTTTTAAAGATTGCACAATTGAAATGTGGCATTCTTCTTGGATGTTTGATGTATTGTGTTGTTGCTTTGATCCATCTTTGACCAAATATGGATAAGTATTTTGAGACCATGATGCATAAACACCATTATTTATCAACTCACATACTCGATTCCATTGTCATTTTTTGGGTGGGATGCAAAATTCTTGTGATCACAAGCGTTCTTCAAGATCATTTTCCAAATTGTTGAGCAATTTTATTGTATAGGCCAAAAATTACTCTCTCAAACCAAAATATGGTTTGGTGGTCTCTAAAGGGTTAATATATACGATTTCTCTGTATTATGTTACTGTTGTATTGGGGAAAAGTATGTACAGTTATCATGATATGGATCATTTGAATAATGAAACGTACGTTTAGGCCTCTTTAACCCCTCATCTCCTAAGGGGACGATTTCTGTCCTCCAACAATCATCTTTGCAACTTGAAGCGTTGTAACTTTTACATTATAGCCCAAATCTAGTAAAACTTGTTGGCGAAGTTTTGCATACTAGTCTAATTATAGTGATAAAATTTTCAAATCAATCTAATACATATTGAGTTTGTGAAAGCCATTCAAAGTTCATAGGGTCAATTTGAGTTCACCACACTGCATTGTGATGGCTGCAACTTTGGGGACTTGTATCTTTTTCATTAAACATTTGTTTTCAATAAAATTTGTTGGGTTTTGTTCCCCTTAAAGTCTTGTATTTGCGGTAAGATTTTCACGTCAATCAAAGTTTTCTTGAATGTTTGGGAGCAACTCAAAGTTCAAAATCCACACATTTTTGCATTACAATGAACTTTGGTGGCTTATAACTTCTTCATAGAAACTTTGCTTTCAACATTTGTTATGAGGAAAGTTGCGCATACTAGTTTAGTTATTGTCGTTAAATTTTCATATCAACCCAAGAAGTTATGAGTGAATGAGAAGCATTTTAGTCAAGGGAAGTTTAGCCATAGATGTGATTTTTTGCTACTTTTTACACTGTTCTTTAATATTTCAAAACAGTTTTGCAAACAAAATGAGAATATTAATTGATGTTTTCTTTCACCAATGTGTTTGTATATTGGTTTGAATCACTTTACATTTTGATTTTTTTCATTTGAGTAGGTTTAAAAATGAAATTTCACCTCCAAATGCATTTTTAGGAAAATTTCAGCATCTTTTATTAGCACTAGAACATTATAATCTTCCAATCTATGTGGTCAAATGACCTAAATTTGATCCACATTATCTACAACATGCACACTACAAGATTGCACAGTTGAGGTTTTCATACTCCACTAGCATTGCAACTTACAACACTTGAAAAGCAAGGATGCCCTAAACCCTCTTTGGGCCTTAGGTGATGAGGATTTAACCCCTAAAGGATGAGGCAACCCTTTGCAACTAGAACAATACAATGTGTTTTCTTGTATTTGGAGTGCATCCACACCTCTATTACATTTGAGATCAACAAAAAAGTTAGAATATAGATCAATGATGTTCTAGTGAGGTAGTCAAGATCCCAAATTAAAACTTTTTGTTAGTAGCAAATGTCAATTATACAGCATCATACACACTACGTCCTATGGTTGCTTGGTTGTTTGAGGGTTAACCCCTAAAGGATCCAGACTATGTTTCATCAAAAAACACTAAAAAAAGAGGTCATTTTGATAGCAAAAGCAAAAGAAATTGAAAATGAAATCTTGGTGCAATTTATCATAGGATTTAGTAATAAACGACTTCAATATGATATAGTAAAAAACTAAAAGATCTTTGTTGCTCAGATTGTGAGATTACAAGGTTTGAAGCAAGAAGTAGTTTTTTTGGGGGGCATTCAAATCCTGGGCAGCTTTAATTTTGGGGTGGATTTTGCACCAAATAATTTCACTTCTTTGCTTGTGCCTTTTGAAGTTGACTTTGTAATAGAGTTGGTTGTATTCCTAAGTGTTTCATAACATTATGAATTGGGGAACACATACTAAAAATTAAGAATAGAAGACTAGTTTCAAAGAACATTCTCATATAAAGCTGTTTTTTAACAGTTTTTGGCTTCCACATAAAAAAATTATTTCCAAGTGTAAACAATGGAGCTTTATATTTGAGCTAGCTTCAAAGGAAAAAAAAAAGAGGACAACTTCTGAAAATTGTGGCTTTGACAAACTTGATCAACAAAGAGCCACTTCCAACAAATATGAAGTAAAGGGCAATAAGCTAAAAAATTGCCTTCATGGAATGAGGTTGTGTCTGACAAGGAAAATTCTTTGCCCCTCAACCTTTGGGCAAGTTCTTGAAATTTCAGCTGCAATGTAAATGATTTTGCCCATGCTACCCCTATTACAAACAAAACTACATATTCCATCACAACTTCCTTTTTATATTTTGGAATGGTTTAAAAATTGTTGCATGGGAAAGCTACTCCTTGGACACACATCCTATAAAGTTTTGTGAAAATTTATTTGTTATTTTATAAATACTAACTTATCCAAAATTGCTGTGTTCCCAAAATATAGAGTTTGGTCCTTTAGAAGTTCAGTAAAATAGCATAAAAACTTTCCCATATGTCCTCAAAGCTTAATTTCAACAAAGAAAACACATGCAAGTCAAGTCTAAAATATTGCACTATTGCAGATTTTAAAACTTACAATATGTTTGCACCATATTCTTAACCCCTAAAGGCTTGAACAATGTTTTTTGGCAACATAGCTATTTTGGATAGGTACCTATGATTGGAGATTTCTATATTGTAGGCTGACATTTTAAAAGAAGGTGGAGATGAGGAAAATCTTTCATATGCACTAAATTTCATGACATTTGGAATTATGAGTAAAAAATTATGGCCTGATATTATTGCTTTTTTCCAAGACAAGTAGTATGGGTAGATTAGAAAAAAAATACATCTTTCAAAAAAAAAATGAAACTGGTTAAGTAGATTTATGTAAATGTGGAAAGCTTTGAATCATTCCATTTTGATTAATGAAACAAAAGTTATGAGGAGATATTGTTTGCGGACAATTTTGGATCCTCTACTCTAAAATGAACTTTGAAATCTTTCATTTTACTTGATTTTCAATATTTTGGAAAAAAATCAAAACTAAAGGAGAAGATTGTTTATCACAACACTACAACCATCAAGTATTTTTCATTTCTAAAACTAAATTCTTAACAATTTAATGTTTTGAATAATTTTCTACTTTTTTGTATTTACTATATTTTTCCATGTGTTGTGTAATTCCAAATGATTATAATTTTTTAAAGTGTGTACTCAACTTTCCTTGAAGAATAAATCCAAAGAATTATAACCATTTTGGAAAAAAATTCATAAAAATATGACCTTGAGAAGCGTAGCCACTTAGAAAATTGCACGGACAAAAAATGACTTTTTGTTGATTCAAGCTCAAATATTTTACAATATACATGGTGTAATTTTCTAATTTTTTTTTCACATCTTCTTATACTAATTTACTACACAATCTCATGATTACATGTGTTCAAAAATGTTATTTTTCTAAAATTTAGTACTGGAACTAGAAATGATAGTTTTGGAGCTATTTTGGTGAAAATGTAGCTTGAGCCTCTAGGGATTAACTCCAAAAAGCCCATTGTCTTTGCTGGGGACAAATTGAATTTTGGGCAATTCACTACAAATGGAGTTTCTTTTTTTTTTCTTTGAAAATTTCACACATAATGTGCTCAAGGAGATGCTTTGAGGTACAACAAATATCACAACTTTTGACTACATGGTTCACAAGTTATTGCATGATATGTAGTACTTTAAAAACTCTAGGCAACCTGGGCAACTCAAAAAAACTCTTTAAAAATTAAATTATTATTATTATTATTTCTTGAAATTGGTTCTTTAGACTTGTATAAACAAGCTGTGAATCATTTGATTTCAATTGATTATATGAAAGTTATGAGAAGTTTTAGTATGCAGTTAGATATGGTTTTGAGAGGCTCCATACCTACCCACAAACTAAAATTTCTCCTAACTTTCATCTCATTAATTGAAATCAAATGATTCAAAGCTTATCACGTATATGTAAGTCTGAAGAACCAATTCAAGAAATAATAATAGTATTTTAATTTTAAAGAAGTTTTCTAAGGTGCCCATGTTGCATAGAGTTTTAAAAAAATTACATATCATGCAATAACTTTTGAATCATGTAGTCAAAAGTTGTGATATTTGTTGGACCTTAACCCCTAAATGCCTGAGCCCTTTTTTGAGCTTCAAGAAATTTGCCCTAGCTTGAACAAAAAGTCAACATTTTAATATGTTGTCTTAAGTTTTTTTGAATTGTAACTGTACAAATTAAAACTAGATATGTTAGAGGTTACATATGAAAAGAAAACACAACAATGTCACTTGTGGATTGAAAGATTATAATGTTTGATCATGAGGGTGTTTAAATTGCAAACATGACTTGTAGTATTTCAATTTTCTTTTCACATGTTGGATCTAAAAAGTTGGACACCAAAAAAATATAATGATAAAGACAACAACATACGTAATTCTAGCCACTTTACAACTTTTCAAAATCTCTTCTAAGTTTGTTTTAAATGAATATCTAGTGTAAATTTTTCTTCAAGATCTAGTGTATTTGAGGCTCATTTCCAAGAGCTCTCAACACTACAGAACATCAAGATCCTTGTACAAAATCTTGAACAAAATAATCATAATCAACCATTTTCAAAATCAGATTTTTGATGCTAAAACTAGAATTCAAGAAGAATATTGCAAAAAAGTAAACTACTAAAAATAACAACTTAGTTAGATTTGATGAACTTTAAAATATTGTCAACACCAAAGTTTGGTGCTACAGGCATTTAGAGGTTAAAGCTACTCCTTGGGCACATCATGTGTGAAAGTCTTAAGGAAAAATAAAATAAAAAATCCATTTTTTCTAGAGCTGCCCAAAATTGATATGTTGCCCAAAAATGTTGCTTGGGCCTTTAGAGGTTAAGGTGGAACCTCATATGAACACTATTAACAATAAATTGAAATGTTTGAGTCCATGCATTAAAAATAATTTAAGTATTTAATATGGAGCTACTCTTCTTTTGTGCATATACTTTAATCCAAATTTTTATCCAAACGCTACTACGACAAGATATTGTGTCTCTTGGGTTGGAATTTAGTGTACGAAACTTCTAACCCGTGAAGTTTGCAATATTTACATAAATATCCCTATTTTTTCAGAAATTGCACAAATACCCTTGGACCATAATTTAGGCATTTATTTGTTGTGCTTGTACTTCCTTCATGACTAATGTTGAAGAAGGGAATGTAATGAAACAAATAAGAAACAATATGCCTGCAAAGGAAGAAGAGAAGTGATATGCACAACAAAACAAATGCCTAAGCTTTTTGATCCAAGTGTATTTGTGTAAGTTCTGGAAAAGCAGGGTATCTATGTAAATATTGCAAACTTCAGGGGTATCCATGAAATTTTCCCTTATAAAAAACGGGGACCTAATAGCAACCAATCGAAACTCAAATGTACCAGAGGTGAACATTCGTCGCGAAGAGAATGTGCTCCGGAATCTACCAAAAACGATGCTCTAATCTCAAACAATAAAAGCGTCCACCTATTCCGAACGAGGCTTTTTTGAACGAAGCTTCGAAGCGCGGGACACCACTTCTACGAGACAATTCCACCCAGAATCCAAGCGCCGGAACAGTCTCGTATCCACGTAGGCAAATTCTGATTCGCCTCGTTGCAGAGCAATCCCCGTCACCGAGGCGACCGTTCCAGGCAGAACCGCCTTTCGCTCAGCGTTGGCTGAATGGGCAGAGTGCGTCCTGTGCCCGCCCCTGGCTATCATTCCTCCGCCAATCTTCGGCCCCGGCCATGCACAGACACACACACCGCTCTCTCTCTCACACCCAAACCCACCACCCACGATCGCAAAACTCTCGCGCTTTCGATTGAACCCTCGCTCTCGTTCTCCGACGCCGTGTCGCAGTTGGGGTTTGGGCTACAGCGCGCTCCAATTTCAGCGTAAACTTTCTCCTGGAGTCTCCCTGTCCAGGAATTCTTGGCCTTGAGAGTCGAGCGGATTGATTGCAGACTCAACCGTAATCACAGGTACTCTCAAACAGGGTTGGTGAATTCTTGGTTCTGCGTGTCTTTTCCACCACTTTTTTCTTTGTCATGCCGCAGGTTTCGTGCTCAATTTGAATACGGACGATGAATTGGAGTTAGGGTCATGAATTAGGACGGGGCATGTGAAATATGATTTTATTATTATTGCCGAAGAGATAGGGTTCCTTGATTTCCTGAATTTGAATGGCTATGGTGGCGGAAGCTCCTCGTGTATGTCGTTATTGGTCAGGTACTGTTGTGCTATCAAAATTTGAGCTGAATTAATTAAAAGACTTGGCCCTGCAGGTAGTTTTGTTGTGCATCATCAATCAAGCTTTGGCAGTCATGGTGGCGCATACAGCGCTGGGTGTGGCCATAGCGGCCACGACGATGTCGGGTGCCAACTCTGTTTCTCTGGCAGGGTTTGAAAATTGTCGCCCAAGGTTTGGAAATCCCAGGTCAGTCCTCGATCACCGCATATCAGAATGCCCGTGATAACAATAAGACCTTTATAATATCTAGGGGAAATTATAAATAGGGGCACAAAAATGAAAAATATTTAGAAATAGGGGCACAGTTTCAATATTTTTTTGGAGATTTCTTGTAAAATTTTGGTTGATTTAGATACATCACATTGAATGTTAGCTAGCCTCCAAACAACTTAGAAGCCTCTCCAATTCAAGCGTGAATAAGGAAGTTTCAATAAAGGGTCATTGAAACTGTTCCCCATATTTGAAATTATTTTGAAATTGTGCCCCTATCTGTAATATTTTTCGTTTTTGTGCCGCTATTTGTAACTTCCCCTACTTTGTATCAATATTTCGGTGTATAGGGTTTCGCCCTTAGAACTCGTCTGTAGAATGCCATTGGAAGAATTATTTCCACAGTCTAGTTTGCAAGGAACTCAATGAGTTTTCCTACTTTTTGTAAAATTCAAAATATCTAAAATATAACTTGAGGGTGTAAATTGCAAGACTCGCTGATGAAGACACCAACAACATTTCGCAAAGCTCACTGAAACTTGGTGGATTTTTCAGGGCAATCGTAGACACAGCAGAGCGCACTAGTGGCGGCACCGTGGGTCCAGGAAAATGGAGAGAGAATCAGGTGTGTGCATGGGCTCTAAACTTCGCCATAGAGAATTTTTTCAGCAAGATCGAGGTTTCATGGTTTTCAAATGCATCAGTTTGTGAAAAAAGTATAGTTTAAGTTAGTCATGGCTAAAGTTTATAGGGAAAATTTCATGGGTACCCCTAATGTTTGCAATATTTACATAGATACCCCTGCTTTTTCAGAAGTTACACAAATATCCTTGGACCAAAATTTTCAAGCGTTTGTTCTGTTGTGCATGCCACTTCCCTTCTTCCTTTGTGCGCACACTATTTATTTTTTGTTTCATTACATTCCCTTCTTCAACATTGGTCATGAAGGACGTACGAGCACAACAAATAAATGCCTAAAAATATTATGGTCCAAGGATATTTGTGTAATTTCTGAAAAAAGTAGGGGTATCTATGTAAATACTGCAAACTGCAGGGGTATCCATGAAATTTTCCCAATTTTATCCTACCAGGATCAGTGGAGAATACTGCACATGTTGGCTTTTCTTAAAGAAAATTTGAACAAAAGAAAGCTCCACGTGTTTATAAATCTGGTTTCGTGGGTGTACTTCGCCATAGAGAGCTTGTTTCAGCAGGACCGAGGTTTCATGGTTTTCAAAAGCATCAGTTTGTGAAAAAGTATAGTTTAGTCATGGCTAAACTCTATATCACTAGGATCAATAAAGAACATTGCACATGTTGTGCTTTTGAACAAAAGAAAGCTTCAGGTGTTTATGAATCTGTTTTCGTGGGTGGGATCCGTGAGCAGGCGGTTTCGGTGGGCACACTGAGCTTGAACCAGTGTCATGCACCTCGCTTGCACCAAACTGGTGGGAGCCCTTCAGTGTTGGTGAGGGAGCAAGATGTGGTGGTAGGGATGAAGGAGATCGAGAAGAGGTTGGAGTTGTTGCTGGCAGTGCAGACCAAGTTGGAGGACAGCGTTCCACCCCCTTCAAAGCAGAAGCAGGAGAGTCCCGAACAAGATAACTTCCACGTGAACTGTGGCTCTGCTATTCGCAGTCTCCGAGACGAGCTTCCTGCTCTCTTCTACAAAGACCTCAACTACGACATCTACAGGTATTTCCTCTTTTGTAAAGCCCTAGTTCTCAATCCATTTTCATAATCTCCCTGTCGTAGTTTAACCCAAACGCATGCTCACCTGTAGATCATAATGTCAGGAAACCTACTCCCGTAGCTTTCATATTGTTCGAGAATGGTTTCTCTTATTTGCTCATGTCCCAGTTTCAAGAGGCTTCCAAACGTTTTCATACCATAAGAATAGTTTTCAAAAAATGTCTGCTTGGACTGAGTAAAACCATGGGTAAGCTTCGTCTCTCCAGTTGTTGTCAGATCCAGTAGACTCTAAATGCGTAATGGTAGATTCTTTGTTATGTCCCAGTTTCAAGAGGCTTCCAAACGTTTTGATATTATAAGAACAGTTTTCAAAAACATTCTGCTTAGGTTGAATAAAACCATGGGTAAGCTTTGAGCACAGGCCACTTCGAATTCCATGTTTTCTGAGTGAGAGTGGACTAGAATGGTTCACAACCTTGGTTTTGACGAGGATATTGATCGTTCATAGCCTTGGTTTTGACGAGGATATTGATGGAGCGTGTGTGCAGAAAGGACATCACGTTCAGCGATCCAATGAACACGTTTGCGGGGATCGAGAACTACAAGACGCTGTTTTGGGCGCTGAGGTTCCACGGGAGGATCTTTTTCAAGGCGCTGTGGGTGGACATCGTGCGAGTGTACCAGCCCTCGGAGAAGACCATCATGGTGAGGTGGATCGTACGTGGCATTCCACGTGTGCCGTGGGAAGCGCAAGGCCGCTTCGAGGGCACGTCGGAGTACAAGCTCGACAAGGACGGCAAAATCTTCTCCCACAAAGTCGACAACGTCATCATGAACGCCCCTCCCAAATACCAGACACGCTCTGTCATGGACTTAGTCCGCGCCGCCACCGCCCACGGCACCCCCACCCCCACGTACTACCAAAAACTCGGCCTGTTCTTCGTCCTCGCCACTCCATATCTGCACCAATTCTCCTGGGTCCGGTTCTACCTGGCGTTGCGGAGTACTCTGGCTGTCACCGCTTCCACTCCTTCTCACCCTCTCCCCAGTGTCAGTCTCAACCCCCCCTAAAAACAATAGCTACCCCTCCCCTACCCCCTTGCTTCTCTCTCCTTTTTTTCTGCTTTTTATTTTTTTATTTTAGAGTTTTATTTTATTTTTTGTTGTACTATATGTAGAAGGGGCGATTTCATTTGCTTGTACATACGGCCCCTTTTCTTGAGCAGAGGCCTGGTGCAAAGTAATATCCCCACGCATGGTTCGTAGCGAAGTAAGTTTGAAGATGAAGCTAGCTGGCGAGAGTTTTGCTTAAGGGAGTTTGTCTCCCCCCCTTTTTCTGACCTGGCCTGGTGGAAAAACACTTGTGCCAGTGAGGAGAAATGTGGTGTAACAGTCGTGATGAGGTATTTTTATATACAGGAGGATCACACTACCTTTTCCCTTTTTTCCAGACCTGTGTGGATTCTTTCACAGCTCGATTGTGTGGTGTGGAAGTTCTTGGTTTTTTTGTTGCATTGGAGGATCATCAAAACGTTTTTTTTTTTTTTGAAATGATGGAGGATTTCTTGTATTTTGAAATGCGGAGTTTCTAGCTTTGTGTTTGCGAAATGGTCTGGAAAAGTGCCTGAGTTTTTATGAATGGTGAGAATTTTAGTAGACCATGGTTTGTTTTACTTTTCAGAATAGCTTGTTAGTCTTTGAAAAAGTATGTGACAGTCAGAACCAGATTCTACTTGGGGATGTGCAAGGAGTGATTAGATGGTAAATTTACAAACACCACAATAATTGCGGTGTGTGAGGTGTAAGTTGCACCTTTTCGAGAGAATTGAAGCAAAATGTGACGGTATTACGAATGTAAGTGGAGTTGGGCTATAAGTTATGAGATTCCGTGTACTGTACAATCACAAAAAGAAGCATGTGCAAGAAAAAAAGTAGAGGTCCTTTAGACGTGTTTACAACAATTAGGGTGGAAACCGAGGGATTTGTTGCACTTGAGCAGTTTCCTCAAAAATTGTTGGCCCCTTCTTTGCTAAGTGCTATCAAACTATTTGCAAAAAATAATTAGTCATATGTGTACGGTAGTAAGAGACAATTAATGATAGCACTTTTTATCTAAATACTGTGTAACTCAAAGATATGATACTACAACAAATCTATCTATATAACAGAATACGATTTACCCATTTGGTGATGCTTGTACTTCAATATTTTTACCATGGGGGTAAAAAACCTGCATGGTTAAAAACTTGGTTGGGTAAATTTTTGCATAGGTAAAAATTTGTGTAGGTAAAAATCTATGTAGGTGAAAACTTGCATGAGAAAAAAATGTATGGGTAAAAAATGAGTGGGTAAATAATAAATAATGTAACAAATTTGTGTGGGTAAAAAACATAAATATATAAAAAAATTGCATGAATAATACTATGTGGGTAAAAAGATTATGTTGGTAGAAATTATATAATATTTTTTTGTGTGAAAAAACATGACATTCCTCTTACTGCATGGGTAAAAAACTCTATGGGTAGAGAACAAACAATACTTTTTTGCAAGTGAATGTTTTGTAAACAAAGACAAGTATTTAGTGCATGGGTAAAATTTGAAATGTGAATGTACTGACAAAAAATAATTAATAATTACTTTCTTGAGGAAGATTTTTTTACGTAATTGGGCTTGATCTTATTTTGTGTTCCGTCGAATCGACAGTTGCCCTATACTATATTGTATGATAAATTCTAATAGTATTAAACAATGTTACCCTCTTTGTAGGCTTTAGAGACAGGCTTGAGTACTAAACCATCAAATAATATGATTGAGTTTGCAAAATAGTTGTGTCAATGAGAAAAGAGAATATAAAAGTTAATTTGTATTTGAAATGTAACAAGCGTACAACAAAACAATGATCCTATTAAACAATTAGAGGCAACAGTACAATGTAAACCATCAACGATAATGCAATTATTGAACAACTTCTTAATTAGAAGGCATTTACATCAAACTTAAAATTGAAGAAGCAACTAAATTTCTTGCCCCTCAGTAACACTAGGGTAGTTGAAATAGAGATGGGGACACAAAGTGATCCATTCCTCAATCACACCTCTTTCACACAATCAATATTTCACTAAATTTAAAATTCAAAATTACATATGCTGAAAGCTCTGATGGGGTGAGAATGTCTTGGTTATAGACTGATGGTGAACTTGAAATGATTTTAAAAGCATTTTAATCATAATTTGATGCTTTTTCTAAATGATTTTTTATTAACACTTCTCCTAATTGGATTCATGTTAAATTTGTGCAGTGTGTCCTTCTTTCTATCTACAACAGGCTCGCTTGAGTTGAGGTAATTTTAAGCTCTAAAAGGTGGTTAAAAGCTAAAAAAATTGTTGGTAGAAGACTAAAAGTTGATGAGTATAGCATATTTGATAGTGCAAAATTGCACTTGGCATGGGTTAAAGGCATAGAGTTGGAATACTCTACTTTTTGAATTTGAGTGCATGTTTTCCCCCTATATAGGCTTTTAAAATATGCAATTGGTTTTAGATTTGGTGAAGAATTGATTACATGGAAAGGGTTTGAGTGAGGAATGAATCTTTTTGTCCACATCTCTAATACTTGTACTATAATTAAAACGTGATTCAATAATTATTTACATTTGTCATTTTTTAATTGTTTACAAGTAATAATGGAATAATAACATGCTACATGTCATTTATTCAAATAATTGACATACAATTGTAAAACAATGATGTTAGATGATTGTTAGGACAACACCAACTTTATCTATTGGTGGATTCAAATTTGCTAATGAAAAAAAAAAAAAGCTATTTTACAATAAACTTCATCTTTTGTAGTTGCATAAACAACTACAATGCAATTGCTCAATTGCAAGCTAGATTGATGGCCTAAAGCCACGGGGAGGGCACTCCCTTTTCTTTTATTGTACACGTGCAATCAAATGAAGGGTTATTACAATTGCCTTGGTCCTAAATTTTTGACATGGCATTATAAATAGTAAGCATCATTGAAATGGGTGTGGGCTCTTTATAAATAATGAACGGTAGGGCAAAATAATGAGAATTATAATTTTTGTAGTTGTACAATAGCTTTGCCAATATTCAAAAAACAAAATCTACACTTTTATTGAATATGTTTTAATTATTTAATGGTTAGCTAAACTATCCCATGTTTTGAGTATGACAAAGTATCCCATGTTTGATCCCTATCCAAGTATCCAATGTAACTATATTCAGCAGTAGCTTAGGATCATAAGGTGAATAAATGATGTACATGTAATGATACAAATTGGACTTGTGGATGAAGCTTCCGTTGATGTTCATTTACAGGCTTGTGGCCTAGGCTTAGGGTTAGCATGGGGTTTGAGGGTTAGGTTGTGCTTTAGCAACTCTCACTTGCATGCTTGCATGTTTTGTGGTTTTGATTGCACGGTTTATCTCAAATTTTTCAACAATGCTTTTTGTTTGTGCGCGGTTTCTAGACTTTGTAAGGGTTCAAGTGCAACGTCATTTTTGCGCTTGGGTTCATTTCCCACGTTTTCTCTGATTTCTTTGCGTGCTCAACTTAAAAGGAGTTTGTGGTTGAAGTGGAATGGATTTCACTACTTTTACCTTCATCCTATACTAAATTTTCAAATCTACTTTTAGGTGCACTATATGCTTTTCCATGCTCTCTTTAATTCTCTCAAGTTCTTGTTTGAAGTATTATGTGACTGATTAAAATTTATGTTTTTTGAAGTGTTTGGGTTTTTGATTGCATGTGTGTAATTTTGTTTGTGTCATTGTGAATTTATAATGAATATAGGGTATACAAAAATATCACAAGAAATTAATTCAAATGAAACCTAGGGTACATGAAATTGTCAAAATTTAGAAATTTAGGTAAACATAGCCCTATAGAAATCAAAGAAATTTACCTACATAGCCCCCATCTTATAGGGGCTTGAACGCACACTACCCACGAACATCATGTCTAGTGCACTCTTTGTGCCTAAAGTAGATTTTTTAATTGCAATGCAATTGTTTAGGACACTTAGCTGTAATGATGTTGGTTAGATTGGATAGTGTTTTTTTCTAGTGTACAATGTTTTCTAAAAGGGGTGGTTTGAGGGTCATTTAGGAACGCCATTTGCACAAACTTGAATTTGACATGCTTTAGTTGAGAGGTCAAAACATGAATATCATGAAGGCAAAAGCAAAGAAAAAGAAATGTTGAATTTGCCGCAAAGAGGGACTAAAACTCAACATTTGTATAAATACCACACAAAAGCCTTCTTGAACCAAGAAAAGCAGCATTTGACATTTAGGGGTTAAAATGTGAAAGGTAATGACCTAGTGGGAAGGCCTTCTGCAAATGAGGGATTCATTGAGGTTGGCAAACTGCGGGTGGGACCCTCATTTGCAGAAGGCCTTCCCACAAGGTTGTTGCTAGGCATAAAGGTGCAACAACAACCATTTCTTTTAGTTCTATTTCTTTATTTGATTTCTTTAATGCTCATACATTTCTACATTGTCTCTTTAGCTTCTTATTTTGAAATAGAAATTGTACAAGCGTGGCTACAAGCTGCAATCTACCACATCCGGTAAGGTAGGAGCACCTGTAAACATCAAACTAAGGGTTTTGAACATGATGACTATCAATAAACATTTAACAAATTATAGGATCCTATTAGGAACAGAAAAAAAATGAGTTTACACTTTTGAATGTATTATTTGGATATAGTGAGAATAAGCTGTAAATTTTTAAAGAGCAAATTGCCATTGCACCCATAATCACTTTTAAGAATTCATATTCACACGTTGTACATCCTTGTCATTACATCCATCCACTTCCACAGATTTTCCAAAACTTCAGAGGTGACGCTTATGGGTGCTCTTACCTTAAGGCGCCATCCGCTCCTTCAGCAAAGTCGTTGCCGGGTCTTTACGCTTCGGATTGCCAGATGATATTACAGAAAAGTAAAAAGCCCATCGAAAATGCAAAAAAAAGATAAAGTCGAAGAAAAAGTAAAAAGGCGCTTCTTTAGGGTTTCGTCGTCGTCCTTAGATGGTGAGCAGGACCATTGGAGCCCCCCTTTCGCGACGCTGCATCTTCAGCCTTCGCAGCTCTTCTGCAGCAACTCTTGCTCGCCTCCGACGGCCTGTCAAAGCTCGTCACCATGAAAGAGAGCGATGCTCAAATGATGCTCGCCGCCGATGTGCACTTGGGCACCAAAAACTGCGATTACCAGATGGAAAGATACGTCTGGAAGCGCCGGAATGACGGTACGCGACCAATTAGGGTTCTATATTCTGTTCTTTTAGTGCATTTGTGATTGTTCCGTGCACGTACATTCGCTTCTCTGTTATTTCTCATGCTTTTAGGGCGTTTCTTTTCAAATCTTTGTCGTCTACTTTGCTAGGATGAGGGCAAACTAGGGTTTTGCTCATTCTAGGGTTTCGGCGGTCTGACGTACAGGCATTTTCATCATCAATGTGGGCAAGACCTACGAGAAGCTGGAGTTGGCCGCGAGGGTGATTGCCGCCATTGAGAATCCCCAGGACATTATCGTGCAATCCGCGAGACCGTACGGTCAGCGTGCCGTGTTGAAATTCGCGCAGTACACGGGATGCCAGGCCATCGCTGGACGGCACACGCCCGGCACCTTCACAAATCAGCTGCAGAACACGTTCTGCGAGCCCCGGCTGCTGATCCTGACGGATCCTCGCACCGACCACCAGGTGAGGAGTTCGTTTTGGAGTGGGAAGTATGCGTATCGAGTGGATGAGGTTTTTCAGCGAAGGAGCTTTGTGCGGTTGTTTAGAGGCAGCGGTTTAGGGTTGATTGTGAGGGCTGTTTGCGTTATTGGTGAGACCATGGATAGTTGGTGAGTGTGGTTGTTTGATATGACAGCCTATCATGGAGGCGGCTTTGGGAAACATTCCCGTGATCGCATTCTGCGACACAGACTCGCCCATGCGGTACGTGGACATCGCCATCCCCGCCAACAACAAGGGCAAGCACAGCATCGGCGCCCTGTTCTGGTTGCTGGCCCGGATGGTGCTGCAGATGCGGGGCACGATCTCCGCTGCCCAGCCGTGGGACGTGATGGTAAGAGCCCTGGACAGTGCACTTGCGTCTGGCTTAGTGCGGAATGTATACGAAAAGTACATGTTGCGTTAGTCGTAACAATTCTTGACGGCTCAATTTGGACAGGACTTTGTGTTGGCGTGTTATATGTTAATGAGGTTCCGAGTGTGAGTTGCACATGATACTTCTACTTCGAACTTGTTATTGAAAGCGAAGTATTGTGAGAAATGGTTGAGCAACAGAAGTTGCACTTTTTTGGTGTAGTTTAGAGTTGTGTTCTGTTGTGAGAATGAAGGATGGTCATTACCACTATCTGCAAGAGTGGTTTGTCCAGATGTACTTGCACACGTCCATGATAATTATGAGTGTCTAACACGAACAGCTGTATATCAGCTTAATATCGGTGTAGTGGTGGAAGCCGATCATTTTCATGGCTGACTCAAAACAGGAGGAGTATTACGAACGGATATGAGAGTTTGCAAGAGTTGTTGTTGTGTGGAGACTGCGATTTGATTGGGCGGGACGGTTGGTTGGTGCAGGTGGATCTGTTCTTCTACAGGGAGCCCGAAGAAACGAAGGACCGCGACGAAGAGGAAGGAGCGGCCCCGGAGTTTGCACCTGTGGAGTACGGAGCCCCGGCACTGACTTTGGGAGGGGATGCACAATGGGGCCCTGAAGCTGCGGATGCCGGTCAATGGGAGGTGGATGGTGGTGCCGCGGCCCCTGCGGCTGCCGGGGCCCCAGCTCCAGAGTGGACTGGCGCTGCTCCTGCCACGGCCGGTTGGGATGTGGGGGCTGCTCCTGCTGCTCCCACTGGTTGGGACACGGCTGCTGCCGCTGCTCCTCCTGCGCCTGCTGCACCCGCCGGGTGGGAGCCTGCTGCTCAGTAAGGGCGAGGAGAGATGAGAGGATAGGAGTGTGTATGATTTTGTTGATTCGGACTGGAGGGATGTGCGGATGTGTCACCTCAAGCAAGGCCGTAGTGACATGTGACCAGATTCGGTCGTGAAAATGAAGAAAGGAAAGGCGGTCTTTGAACATGCTGGGGAATCGGGTGATTGGATGTTGAGTTCGCACTTGTGTGGAGGTTGCGCAAGTTGATTACACGTTGTTTTGTGTTTTGGTGAGTTTTATTTTATGGGAACACGAGTTTAGCTACTTGTTTTCTTAACGGAGGCAATAAGCAAATTTTACAATAGATATCTTATCACAAAGTGTGGGCAATTTAAACGTCAAGGGTAGTCACGGCTTCTCGGGGACTGAAAAGAGAATGGGGATTAAGAAGTTGTGGAGAGAAAAGAGGAGCCAATAGGAGTACGAGCTCATTTTTTGTGTAGATGGTAAGACACGTTGTTTGTTTTGGAGAATGGGAATGGGGAATGATTACTTGCTTTCAGAAGATGCAGTAATTTCTGCCCCCTCCACCAATGGGAGTACTTACTCAACAACACTAACAAGGTGAAACATGGGTTGTGAGAGGTGAAATTTCTCTTGCTAAACTTTTTTCTGTCCCTTTCTTTGCCTCTGGAGGAGAAGAATGGGTTGGTAAGAAGTTTGACATGCTAACAAATGTAGAAGTTCTTGAAGCCAACAACAAAGTGACATGTTTGCGTTCTCATTCTCCACAAGTGGCCAAGAAAGTGTTGTGATTTCCCCTATTTAAACCATGAGTGATGATTAATGTAACTCACAAATTTTAGCAGTTTGATTTACAAAGTAAACTCTTAGCGCATGTACCCTCTTGCATGTTAGTCCTCCACTAAAAGGACCAATGGGTCACTAGAAGATGCACCATATTACTCTTGCAAACAATCAAAATGAATAGTTTCATGATTCTAATTAAAGTTTGAGCAACTTCATGACTCCGTTGTGTTGATTAAAGTATGATGGGTCATTAGATGTTATACCACAATATAATGAGTAGCTTCACCAAAATCTCTAAGTCGATATATATATATATATACATATATATATATATACATATATATATATATACATATATATATATATACATATATATATATATACATATATATATATATACATATATATATATATACATATATATATATATACATATATATATATATACATATATATATATATATATGTAGGGAATTACTAAATTGACACTCTAAATTGCTAACAAGACACCCCCTTTGAGCATGAAATATGATAATTTAGTGCTAATTTTAATTTATTAAGTGGTCCCATATTCATTCAATCATGACATTATCACCTCCTTAAAAGAAAATATGACAAATAATTTTAAAAAATTGAAATATTAATGCACAAATATTATTTTTTCATATATTTTTGCTTTAACTCAAAAATCCTATATTTTTAGTTTGAAATTTAGGCATACCTATTTTTTTTGTATAGCCTTCAAATGATAATGGTGAAACAAATCTTTTGATTCAAATAAAAAATCAGCAAAATGAGCATTAAATATCACATTTTCATGCTTAGAGGGGGTGTCTTGTTAGCAATTTAGGGTGTCTCTATAGTAATTCCATAGATAGATAGATAGATAGATAGATAGATAGATAGATAGATAGATAGATAGATAGATAGATAGATAGATAGATAGATAGATAGATAGATAGATAGATAGATAAGGACATGGCTCTAAACATGTAGTAGTAGGTTTTTGCATGTAATCATTGACCTCTTGGATATTGTTAGGGTCCTTGGTTTTCTCTCTTGCGCCTAACTATACATAAACCATTGAATAGATTGAAGTTGTATTGTTAAGTGGAACTAAGTATAATAATGTAGGGATATTTATTAATCCTTGAATGCTCCCAAGGGACCAAAAGTGTCCTTGCATGATTTGAAAGGATTGTTTGAGGTATAGGTTCTAATTTTTTGATCTAGGTTCTAATTTGTTGATCTTGCTATAAACTACAATTATGAAGGTGTTGAAGTTGTCCATGCCGATGGAGTAATGGGGAGGCAAGTCAAATGTTGTACAAGTGCCTCAAGAGATTTGATTGGGTGAAACACCATACAAGACATGGTGGCAAGAGCATTTTATAAGTTACAACTAGTCAATATTCCTTGCAAGCTTCTATGTGTGTGCTTTGTGGTAGGAGGAAATTTGTTGGCAAGGGTTCAAGCATGTTCTAGACCCTTATTGAGGCAATTCTCACCAACTATGCTGGTCATAGTTTTCTATGCAATAGTTATTTGAAGCCCTAAAACTTTATAAAAAAAGAAGCCCAATCTTCAATAATTTGCAAGTGTATGCATTTCACATCTAATCTTGGTACTCACAAAAAATGAGATGAATTAGGGGCTTATAGAATTTTGTAAAAATCACCAAATAGCAACTACCTACCAATAATTGAGATTTTGTCATAACGTGTTGTTTGATCAAAGGTTATAATCTATAGTCAATTGTTCCCAAAATTGCAAGCCGTTTTTTGAGTAGGTGTTCCACAATTTTCAATGGTCACTTTTTGTGGATCATCCAATTGATTGAGATACAATACATTAAAGTTGTAGGTTTCCAAAACCTTGATTTTGGTGAAAAGGGCATGGACACTGAGGGATTAAAGGCCTGTGGAATTTTAAAGCTTGACTCTTTTTGTAACTGCTATAATGATGCAGGAATTACAATTACAAGCATAGAAATATAGTATCCTCATGTCATTACTCTTGTTCTTGTGCACTAAGGTGGATGCACCCATTTCCACACACGCTCCACACCTAACTAGTAGGGTGTGCTATTTCCACCATGAGCAAGGATAGGTGCTATGGAATCCTTTTTACTACCCTTTTCAAGGTTGGGGCTTCTTAAGTCATGCCACACGTCTCAAAGTGAGGTAGGCAATAATGAGCTAAAGATAGTTTGGCTATTGGTGGAATTGCATACATCTAGACATTGGCCATGGGACCAAAACATTTTTGACTCCCAAATTTCACAATAATTTAAGTTTTGCAAATAAAATTATGAAAAATTTGCAATCCCAATATTTCTTATCTTCCTTCAAGGGAAAATTATTTGATGCCTCAAACTCTTTGTAGTTTGTTTCAAAATCGATTTAGTTATTGGATATGGGTGCTTCCACCTTATTCATCAAAGTTTGAAGTTACTCAAAATAATAGGCAAGACAAAATAATACCGTGGAATAAATTCAATATATGACAATAGGGGGCTTCAAACATAAAATTTGGTCTACAAGTTTCTCACCTCACGGGGTCCCAACTCACTAGTGAATTATTTTTGTTCACTCGCATATCCAAAGTCTAAGACACTCATGAGTTTGCGATTAGGGTTTTGTGCACAAGTTGGGGGTCTGAGCGCTTGAGACACATGTGAGGATGAGTCATGTGAAAGAGAGTTCTTGGAGTTCAATCCTAACGTGAAGCACGTTAGGAGTGAGTTCTAGAGGTGCCTTACCTTGTTGTTCACTAGTGAATTCACAAAAGTGAATTGCAATGTGAGTCACCGAAAAAATTGATGTTTGAAGTCCCCTAATCTTGGAAGTCAAAAAGCTGATCTTAAGATTTTGTAGTGAAAAATGCTACATTGGTTCAGTGTTCTTTTTGCCTCCCATTTGCATTTCAAAAGCTCATGTAGCAATTTGACTCGGCATTGAGATGGTCATGACATCAAAAAAGATTGGTGTGAAATAAGGATGAAGTTTCCAAATTGCTATAAAAAAACATTAGGTACGCCAATATTTAGAAGAAATTTACTAAAACTAACAAATTTTATCGACAAAAGTGCACCCATGTACGATTCTATCTATTTTTTCCTCCTTAACCCCAAAACGGCATTGAGGTTAGAATGTGTCCTTAACCAATTTTTGAAAAGTTAAATAAATTTTTACCAAATTACTATTTTTAGTAGATTTTTTTTGAAAAATTCTTTTTGAAGTTTAGTTTTAGCTTCAACAATCTAATTTTGCAAATGATTGATTATGATTTTTCTATTCAAAATTTTGTGCATGGGTGTCCATTGCAATCTTGACTTTATGTAGTGTTGAGGGCTCTTGGGAATGAGCCTCAAATACACCATGTCTTTGAGAAAAAATCACATTAAAATTTCATTTAAATAATTGTAGAGTAGATTTTGAGAAGTCACAAATTGATTGGGGTTACGCATGTTAGGCACTTTAAACTCTTATTATTGTGATGACCAACTTTTCAAATTTAACATGTGAAAAGAAGATTGAAAGATTTCAAATCACTTTCACAGTTTTAACACCCTTATGATCAAACATAATAATATTTCAACTTGTAAGAGATATTGTTGTGTTTTCTTTTCTAATGTGAGCTCTAACATGTCTAGTTTAATTTTATGCGGTTACAATTCACATAGAATTGATACAACTTATCAAAATGCTAGCTTTTTGTTCAAATTAGAGCAAACTCCTAGAAGCTCAGGAAGTTCCAAGGTTGTTTTGGGGTTAAAGGGTTAAGCTATTGGAGGATTTACTTATAATCTTTACCATAAAGTCTCCTAATTCAAGTGATGCAAAATTCTCAAAAACATATGACATTAGTGTTCACAAATCAATTACAAATGAAGAGATAATTGAGCTATAAGAGTGTGCTAAAGCCAGTTATTGCATAGGCTACAAGTCTTTTCCAAATCAAAAAAGGCTTTAACCCTTAAAGGACCAAGCTACTACAATACATAGTATGTACATTGATGTATAATTGGCATTTGCTACCAACAAAATTTTTTAATTTGGGATCTTGATTACCTCACTAGAATAGCATTGATCTATGTTCTAACTTCTTTGTTGATCTCATATGTAATAAAGGTGTGGATGCACTCCAAATACAAGAAAAATACCCCATATTGTACTAGTCGCAAAGGGCTGCTTGGCCCTTAAGGGATTAAGCAGTGGAAGAATACAAATCAAACTATTCTCAACAATTCTAAATAGGCTAGAACGTTCTTGAGAGATGTACAAATTTTGAGGTTGCCCTTCAAAGGTTGACAATACCAAACTTGCCTCCAATGCTATCCAATGCCCTTGAAGAAAGATATTGAGTGATGTACTGATTACATGTTCTTTTGTATTGTAGAGCACACAAAAAGCATATCACACGCCCATCAATTAAAATGAGCTTTTTATGGACAGATTGGATATTTTTGGGAGGCAAATTTGGTGTTTCTCGTTTTTGAAGTTAATATCAAGATTTCTACATTTTGTGAAGGGTATTTTGGAAAGTTTTTCTTATAAAAACTATAGGAACACAAGAAATATTTGAGATCAAGACATCTTTGCAAACCTCAATCTTGCAAGTGTCTATCCCAAAGTGGGCTTGAAATATTTTGAGCTTAAGTATTTTATCAGCTTACGCGTCCAAATCTTGTAAAACAACCTATGATAGCCTCGAAGGCCTCTTAAAAAAAGATAAATTACTAAGAGACTTTGGCCCCACAATCCATGATATATTCTGGCAAAAATTAACAGAATTAGATAGAAAAAACTTCAATAATCAAAGATTAGAAAATTATGCAGACACTCAAAATGCATAAGCATCTTTTGAGCATAGATAGATCACTCCACCAGTTACAAGACTTACAAGTTCAAGAAAACCATTGTAGAATGCAGTACGGAAGGTTGCCACTAGTAATTTTAGGGTTTAGGAAGATCACTGCACGCGTGCCACCCATTGAAAGCAGCTGCATACGGTCATATGGGGTAAATATTCTGGATTCAAAATGTGTACAAAACAGCGCCCAGGAGTTCAATTGTTACATGAGATAGGCACATTGAATCCAGTTGAATTTCAAAATAACGTACCTTCTAGGTTGGACTTTTTCAACCATCCGTGCCTTACGTTTATTCCAATTACAACTGTAAAATTGAGCGACTTGTGGCAACTACGAGCTCAATGAGTCAGATTCAAGTATCTGAAAACAGATTCCAAAAGACATTGAGGACGCGATATTTAGATGATAGGAATGTCTTGAACTGCAGAATCAAACCTTCACCTTTGAGAGCACTTTCTTGTACAGATCTACATACTGATCAGCTGAAGCATCCCAACTGAAGTCTATTTGCATAGCCTTCTTAACTAAATCTTGCCACCATTCAGGTTTTTGCGTAAAATAATCCAGCGCCCGATCCAAACCCCAGTTCAAACTCTGCACCAGCCAACAGCCAAGAGGCGTGTCACCCTTCGCCGATGAACAATGATGTGAGGAAATATCTAGATAAATCATCCAATCAGGACAATTGATTTTAATCAGATCAAAAGCAATTCGGCAAAATATTCACCAGTACTTCAGACTACTGGTGAGTCAGGCGCTCAAACTACTTAAGTCAATTAATAGTGGTTTTAAATCTTAGAGAGCTTGGGTAGACGGTAAGGCATTTGTATTTGACATATATTTGATAAAGCTTAGATCGTGCTACGAAATCTGGATTTCACTCCCACATCAGCCTTGTAATGAATGACGAGAAGACACATTTACTGTAAAACTTCGCAACGTACTCACCCCTTCATTTGCATCATCAAATACAAAGCCGTTCTTCTTTTCCTCAGGATTCCTTTCATCGTCAACATCGAACACACTGCACGTAGAGAAAGCACATAACATTCAGCTCCAGCAATACTTGTCCATTTTAGTGTTAAACACCGGGAAGAGGCTGAAAACCAGAACAGGAACCGACCCTGAGGAGGCCAGTGATCAGAGCATTCTATAAAAGGACCTAAAAGGACCTTGCAAACTTCAATTTCGTGGTCAGCACAAACCTGTCTGCAAGTCCACCGGTCCTTCGCACCACGGGTATTGTTCCATATCGCATGGATATCATCTGAAAATACCAGCCAAGACATCAACAAGCCATCCTCGGAAAAATCCTTAAGGTTGCTCATGTTCCACATCGCAAACCCATTAGTTCACGACATCGATGAATTCAGTACAGATTTCGCGAAGTATACTTAAAGCTATGTATTGTGAAAAGAACAAGTAGTTTCACAACGAACTAGCTTAAAGTTTAATATCCTCTGGAGAACTCTGAAAAAGGAAAATGTGGCTAGGAGTGTCAGACCTGAGTAAGACCGCAGGGCTCAAATATGGATGGAATCACAAAGATATCACATGCCGCATAAATGGCATGTGAAAGTGCCTCGTCGTACTTCAGAACTAAGCGAATTTGGGGATGGTTTTCGAACTGGCGGGCTATGCCCTCAAACTCGTGCTGTTCGAGAAAACTCAAATAAGTAATAGGACAAAACGAATATGTGCAGTTCATCAGGAACTTCAACAAGAAGTGTTTTAAAATGTTCAAGCAGTCTAAAGTACAAAAAATGGTGCATTGCCAGGCATACCTGAATCTGAGGAACGGGACTAGATCCCAAGAGAATATACTGACCACCTCGTTCCAAAGTGCGGTAGATGGAATGTCTAATAAGATGCACGCCTTTTTGTGGGACAAGCCTTGTCACACATCCCACCTGAATAACAAATTTATATACTTAAGACTGTTAATTTGTAACTGACAAATCAAAATTCTTAAATATGCCATAAAGATGAACTGAAAGGCACAGAAAAATATTGTTCATTGTCACTATTACATGCAATCACAGCCCGATAAGCGGAAACCACCGCCATGAAAATTACACCACACGATAATAGCACAGCAGTTACCTCGCTTTATATATCTTCCTTTAGACAAAGAAATGGGCGAACTTTAAATTATAGAAATGAGAAGCTCATTATTGCATGACAGCCAAGAAAGTACGAGTCTCAGATCAGGAATCATAACATGATTTGAAAACATCAATCAAGCAGTTCATTGAAGGAAAGCTATCTGATTCTCTAGAGCGTAAGATTCTGGTAGAAGCTCATTCAAAAACTTGTCACTATGACTTCTGGTATCCCTTGACTATAGGGAGATACCGTAATGACAACTTTTTTCTAGAATAGTTGAAAGGCAAAGGGATGTATATCGTACCAATGGTCTTTTTGCATCATCACCCTGACTTCCCAAGCCCAAGCGCTCCCGCAACTTTTGCTTGTTGAAACGTTTTCCATCTACATCGTCAGCGCTGTATTGGTAGTCAATTAGAGTATCTGTGGCTGGATCCCACACTTCCTCATCGATGCCATTCAGAACTCCAAAAAACTTCTTTGAATGCACACCCAATGTTCCATGCAAACCTTTTCCACCCTGCAGAGTACAAAAACGTAGTAAGCAATGTGAAAAGACTAGATTACAATCTCTCAGAATCTTAAACCAGAGAAAAATGGAATGATCTTAAACCTCAGAATTTAACTAAAGATGTCACCATGATCACTACCAATGTTTAAAGCATAATTCATATAAACCCAACACAACAGTTGCCCAGATCACTCATGGTAGTTTTCCAAAGCTACTCCATGCTTCCGGGTTTTCTAAAGCTCGCTGAAATACCAAAGCACGTACAAACTCACAAGACACATACACAGTTGTAAATTGCTCTATCTGGAGAAACAAATAACACACGCATCGGCCATATGTGAAGTGGCAAGGGACAACGGACCAAATTAAATTAGCAGCTGACTATTCCATCAGCGGCATTTCTGGCGTTTAGCCGAAAGAACAAATTGTGTGGGCCTACTGCACATACCTCTGGTCTTAACACCTCTTGAGCATAAGTAGGGGACACTGTAGTCACAACATTGGAAAACACAACCCCTCCCTGCACAGTTTCAAAATGGATTGTATCATGAACTTGTCAATGCGCATTTTTTTAAATATCAAGACTTCCTGGAATTTCATTTCCTTCTGTATCATCTCCAAAAAGACAAGACAGATTTCTTTGCTCAGTTGAAATACACAAGAAGCGGTTTAAAGAGCACATCGTAGGTTTGCCATACTCAAAGCCAAACATGTCACCTATCTCAATCAATGTAAGAATGAACAGAAACACAAGAAAACATAACCAGATACATGTTGCATCTCCACACCATCAAGAACTACTAAAAAGATCCAAAAGTAACCTTAAGAAGATTGATTTTGTTGTGGAAGGAGTTATCTTGCATTCGATCGGGACGCATCAACTCCCGTGCAGAGAGACCACATGCAGCAATGGCTCCTGAGTTCTCTGCTCCTTGATATTCAAAATTGTGGCAAGTAAACGCCAGCCTGGCAGAGTCCAGCCCGAGAGGCACATAAATATCCCAGTATAAGGGGGCCTGCAGAGAGAACACCACACCACACACAAATAAGTGCATCGTCCATCACGTACAAACAAGCACCAGCTCTGATTCTTTTGGATCTCTATTGGGAAAGAAGGCAAGCAACACCAAAAAGGCATTCCACATGCCAAAGCTACGAGACTAAGTAGAAGCACAGAAATGAAAAGACGCTAAGGTCAAGGGCAATATTATTACCACAACAGCAGTTTGCCAATCATGGCAGTGAATAATGTCTGGTCGCTTCCCAGATTGCAATAGGAATTCCAATGCAGCTCGGCAGAAGTAGGTGAACCGCCTGAAATCGTCAGGTTCACTGTAAAACTCCCCTCGCCAGAAAAACTTTGCCGGATGTAGCGGCTCGATAAAATATACGGGAAGTCCTGCACATTGAAATATCAAGGAACTTGTCATCGAAAAGTTGGCATCATGCGTGAAAATGATATGCACCTTTAGAGCCCTCAAGCAACTATAGCTCTTCTATTCGATAGATGGTAGTGCTGCTTTGAAAATTAAGCTTAGAGAATCAAGAGAGCTAGGAAAGACCCTCTGAAGATCCATTTGTCATAGACACATTGTCTACACGTGAAAAATAGTCACAAAGCCATCCTAATAGAGAAACAGTAGTAAACAAACTACTCCATACCTTCCACAATGCCAGACCACACCTTATTCTTATGCATGTGGCCATCAAAAGACGAATGGAGCTCCAAGTCCAACTCCTGTACACGGAACCGAACCATAAGACACGTCGGAATATATCTATGAAACCTGGACTTGCCAAAGATTTGAGTTGCACTCGTTCAAGAATGAAGGGTATCAAATAATCTACAGAAGGACGAAAAATATGCTCACAGAGCATGCAGCGCGCAATGACCACAATATGACCCCAAAACAACGAATCAACTCTATAGCATCAATTTCTTACTATAGAAAACTCTATTTGGTCAAGAAGGTCATTAACCTTGAGATTGGTGATGCGGGAGTAATCCATGCAATCATATTTGGGAAGAATAGCTTCCACGAGATGCCCCTTCCTTTGTAAGGATCGACTTAACCCAGTTAACACATCTCCCAAGCCACCAACCTTCAACAAGCAATATGTCAACAGTCTCATCAAATGATGCATGCTTTCCTTCAATCTAAATTTCAAAATGCAGACAGATTATTTAAAATCTCTGAAAGTATGGAAAATACCATGGTCTAATGGCTGAGTCTACCAGTTACATGTCGAGTCAATGACACAAACAATTTCTCGACATGAACGTTGACATCTTTGAAAAGGCAATACATATACCTTTGCAACTGGTGCCATTTCCGCAGCTATGTGAATCACATATATTCCTGGCCTGAGAAAAACGACACAATATATGTCTTTGTTACTCTAATATTAATCAGGATGTACAAGCCGTGATTACCCAAAAATCGTACTAATTTTGAGCTACGCTGAAGCATTTTCAGAAAATATTTCGTAGCTTTGATTGAACTGATACTAGAAATAAAAACTATACCCCAAGGAGATTATCAGCGTTAATTCACGTATAAGTTTTTTAATCCTAGCTATTAATAACGGCTTTATCTGGAAACGCAAGCTGTCTCAACAGAAATGCATCTTGACACCTTCAATCCGCTTATAACGGAAAGAAAACTTGACGACTATCTAGGCGTTGTGATACGAGAGAGCAAAGTAGACCCCTCATCTTGAGGCGGTACAGACTATGAAACCGGTAATAGTTAACAGACGTCACTAATATTAAAATTTAGAAAAACCATCCCGGTGCCAACTGAATTATGAAAAACTAGATTTATCACCTTTTCTTAGGCTGGATGAGATCCAGAAATCTACCCGCCAAGTCTTCATCAGGCTCGTCTGCATGGGTAACGTAAACATCACGCAATCGTTTCTCTCTTCGCCAAGCCATTAATTGAAGTTCCTTCGCATCGTCCTGCACCACATGATCTGCTCGAATGACCGATAGAAAGTATTTCATTTCCAAGTCTAAAAGACCAAGATAAGATGAAGGAACGCACCTGGTCGATTGACAAGTTCGTGCTAGAAGTAACTGCTACATGTAAAGAAAATGACTTGAACCGCACTAATACCTATGGACTGTTATTGAGGTCTGCTTGTAAAAAAAATTCCTATGCGCCATTGATCACTACAGCCCCTTATCCAATGAAGAATCAGCGAAACGTCTGATTTCCTCAACCTGAATCCCACTTTTACAATAAAGCATACAGACACGAGAATTTTCTGATGCATGCTCGTTTTGGGAAAGTATGCACCATCAAACTGTTACGAAGGTGGCCCTTCTGTGATGACAGCATGAGGATAAGAGAGGAAAACGATGGATTAAAGTATCTGCAAGAGTTTTGATGGCTTGAGTAATTCCATGAGAGTAGTCCCGACCTGAATTAGCAAGTCTCCTAGCATCAACGCATCAATGCGCAGCAGCAACCCGCTCCAAAAGTCCCATGGCATCTCACCAATAGGGACTTGCACCACATTAAACTCGTTTCCAGACTTTAAATCATCCAAAGAGAACTGAAATGCCTCCACTTCTGCTGAGTATATTTGTAGTTGCGCTTGAAATTCAGCATCTGATTCCCGTATACGCTCTTCCAAAAGCTCTACTTCTTCACGCAATCGGACATTCTCATCGCGCACTTTTGAGAGGGCGTTCTTTTCAGCCACGGCTCTAGCCAACATAGCTTTGAGAGAATCCACCTTCATAAGTAGCACAGAATGAGAGTATTAAACACCGAAATATGAAAGTACTAAACACGGCCTGTAACATCGGTTGACATTGATAATTGAGAGAGAAAATTACACAAAGATAAAGAATTCAACTTGAGGTTACACGCTGTAATCACTTGTAAGGAGACAAGCTGGAAGCACAACAAGAGAGTATAGAGAAATTAGATGGAATAAAAACCCCCTGTTATATGTTAAGCTATCAGGTCAAAGGCGTGTAGAAATTCAACATCTTTATTCTTACTTGAAGTTGTAGGGGTTGATCTTCAGTATCTCCTCCTGCTGAGGAAATTGAACTGCTCTCTGAACGACCTGCCAATTCGATTCGTAGTGCAGCTGCTTCCTTTTGTAAGGCTATGCCTTCGACTTTCAGAGTTTCAAGTTCTGTGCTATTAGCACTTGCTTCAGCTAGTTGTCTTTCCATGTCAGCTATTTTGTTTTCTAACGCCGCTAGGTACTCTTGTATCCCTGCTCTCTCTCTTCCGGTTCCCTCGGAAAATTTCGTTATCTCTGCCTGAGCATCTGCAAGTTGGACCCTGAGTGAATTTACTTCATCAAGAGAGCTTTGATATCTTGCGTCTAACAGATTCTTATCACCAGATTTTTGGAGAACATACAATTTATCCTGCAAGGTTTTATTTTCCTCCTTCAGTTCAGCGACTGCTTTGCTTTCTGTTGTCTGAGCAGGTCTTTGCTTTAGTACATCAATCTCCTCTTCCAACAGCTGAACCTTTTCTCTAGCTTGAACAGAGGATTTCAGTTTCGCTTCTGAGACTGCAAGACATGCCTGCCAAGAAATAGAGCATAAAAATAGACGCGTCAATAGCTCATGAATCATTTAAATTATTCGACAATGTCACGGCAGAGAGTACTAGACTTCAATCCAGAATCGTGATTCACCCGCTTTGTTTTAAAAAATGAACTCCGCGGATCAGACCTTTAAAATCTCGACTTGAGACTGGAGGCCTTCTTTCTCATTGCGCGCTGATTGTAATTCATCCACAGCATGCTCACGCAATTGATTAAGTGTCCTGATGTCTGATTGCCAAAGCAATGCATTAAATATCTCCTAGGATCATCATATAAAACAAGTCTCATTCAATATAAGAAGAACGCCTAGATCTCAATAAACCGACAATATAACTTACAGGACAATAAAAGACTACTCACTTATTTCTGCCTCTTTAACCAAAAGCATGAGATCATTCACGCCTGAGCTCTCCCTATAATCGCTTGAAGCTGGCAATTTCTGCGACACAGTGCACCCGCTTAACGGAAAGAAGATACCAAAGCCATCGTAAACACACACGTCATCTCCACTACCTGGGTAGTCCATCAAAATAAGGAAATCGTTTAAAACCTTCCCATAGATATGTATGATTATCGATTTTTGCACTGAAGACTGCTAGCTCTTATTGGGATAGTCCGGAACTGTCCCAAGGTAAATAATGAAATAAACTTCAGGCATTACCTCAACTGGGACTCCATTTGAAGCTCCATTTTCATCTATTTCCTCGACCTCCGCAATCGAAGCATCTGTTGACGAGGCACTTCCTTGAGAACGAAGTATACCTCCTTCACCTAATGGCAGACGTTCTTGCGGTGCTGTGGTTAATGTCTGAGCATCGTGAACTGTTGTTTGTTTGTCTCTGCTGTCTTCTCCAATTCTATTATTCGTTTCTGAAAGTGAACGGTCTCTCACTCGTCTAGCTTGACCTCTTTTCTGATTAGCACTGCCACAGAAACAACATCGCAGAAGTAAATTATATGCTATTTTACTTCTCTCGAATAGAATTCAGGATGAGATTTTTAATACTAGTCAGTTCCTATACTAATAATCAGTCATTACACACCGCTTCTGTTCCAATATTTGTTAGCCAATGTGGTACTCTAAGTGTCCGAAAAACGCCGCAACTCAAGGAAACTGCTAAGTTCGTGAACACTCTAGAATTAACTTCGGCTTCACGAACTCGCACAACTCACACTACAGCTGAAACTCGCCTGTCGACTTAACACCTTCGAGATTCATTATTTCGTGAAGATTAAAAATTAAAGCACGAAACCGTCTTTTTCTGAAATCATAAGGGTTGACACATGAGCTATTGGTAACGAACGAAATCACACTCTAGATGCATTATTGCTAGAAGTGCCTTGTAGATGGCAACCTGCACCTGCCATATATCCAAATGTACTATTCTCTGTCTTTACTCACAATCATGAAACTTAGACTTTGTTATTCTAAACACATTACTCAATATCAATTAAATAGTGTTTGATACTAGTGTGCAGAATTAGGTTGCAATAATATGTAGCAAAAACAATTCAACATGCAGAAGAATGAAGACTACAATGGACATATCTTCAGCTTGATCACAATTCAGCATGACAAACGTCTCGAAAGTGATACGTTGACAACTCTCATCATTAAAGGATTCATTTCGTAAAACACCACAATAATAAATTACACTATTCCACCAACTGCAAGACTTGAAATCTCGCTCACAGGAGCGCAAAAACTAGAAAATTACAGAAATATTCGATGAACGATGCAGAATTTCCATTCTATATTTCAAAATTATTCTTGTGATACAAATACAAGTCAAGAGGCCTCCACAGCAGGAAAATTAATTATTACTAGCAACGATACCTCTGTTGCAAGACAGTAGCAGTGGTATAGTGAGTAGAGTTGCAGTTCCCGAACCTGCTATTACGACCCCGGCTTCTACACAATGGAGACAGCGGCGTGAAGCAAAATCCACCATTTCCACGCCTGCTAACGTTCGCAGCATCCTCCAAGGCAACTCTGCAGCCATATTTTACTTGGCCAAAACTAACGAAAGCATGAGGAAATACTCGGACAGAGGCAGAAGTATTGCCTAAGCTGCACGGCATCCGTGAGCGTATCGCCCCTGCAGCCGACATTGCTCACAGCTGTGGCCTTCTTCCTCTGTCACCTTCTAATACCTCTTGGAACCGAAATTGCACTTTTTCATAAAAGAATCTGAACCATGACACTCATCTCCTCAAAATCATGCAATTTCGAACCTCCACGCACACCAGCTCATTGCCTTCGAAACACCGCAGCACGATGACGCCTCATCGAGTTCCTCCTCACGCCAATTGGAAAAATACACACAAATCTTCAACTAGCGTCACTTCAAAATCTTCACAACCTCGAAACTCTAAGGACCGCACAGCAAAATAGTCCATCTCCTGTCCGCATCCTGTTCACCAATAACTCCGTCTTCTTAACAAAACAACGATACATGGCATTGCAACCCCCTCCCTCCCAGACGCCACAAACCATCAATCCACGATCTGAAACCACGCCAAGAAAGATAGAAAAAAAAAACCGCATTACCAGTCGGAAACTGGAGGAATGGTTTGAGAATTCGATGCAATTCTTGCACAAAGAGATCGTCCTGCGAGCTCCACCATCGTCGTCTCCGTCGACTGCCTCTTCGCATCCACAAGAAATGCCGTGGAACTGACGAACCTACTTCCGAACCTCCAACCGAGCCTCGCTCCTTGATTGTCAATCTCCTTGCCTTGGGTTCGTCACTTAGCCTCGGACACGAACTTAGCAACACAGTCCGTTCACGAGCCTGCGACCAAGGCTCTTGCTGGCGCCACGTGGATTACCTGACGCATTGTATAATCTTCGTATGTGACACCCACAATTAAATTTAAAATGTTAATTTTCAACGAAATTTTAACCCCTAAAGGACTGAGCGACCATGGTATATAAATGTACGCTATCGTGTAATTGGCATTTGCTACTAGTAAAGAGTTTTAATTTGGGATCTTGACTAGCTCAGTAGAATTGTATTTATCTACATTCTAATTTTTATGTTGGTATTAAATGTAGTAAAGATGTGGATGCATTCCAAATACCATTTATACAACATAGTATGTACAATGGTCGCTTGGTCCTGTACGGGTTAATTTCAGAGGGCCTTCACGGGTACTCCTCACTCTATGACAATTGACAGGATGTGCAGTTCTCTAGGGGATTGAGAGGTTTGGTGAGGAATGGGAATTGGATGGTGGTCCAATATCGAAGGGTCACTTTCAATGGTACAGGTCTAAACATTATCACTACAAACGGAACATCCTTCTAAGCATGACCCATATTAAAAAATTTGAATTCCTTCTGTCACATTCGACTGTGGTTTGTGAACCATAAGATAATTACACATCACGTATCTTCATGGTTGTAAAGGTTTAACACAATTTGTTTTCACATTGTTTTTAATATGCAGGGAGACTTGCTTAACTCCAAAACGACCCTGGAACTTCCTGAGCTTCTAGGAATTTGCTCTAATTTGAATAAAAAGCTAGTATTTTGATAAGTTGTATAAAATTTTTTTGAATAGTAACCGTATAAAATCAAACTAAACATGTTAGAGCTCACATTAGAAAAGAAAACACAATAATATCTCTTATGGATTGAAAGATTATGATGTTAAATCACGAGGGTGTTGAAATTGTGAAAAGTGAATTGAAATCTTTCAATCTTCTTTTCACATGTCAAATTTTAAAACTTGGTCACCAAAAAAATATGAGGTTAAAGGGCTTAACATGTATAGCCCCAATCAATTTGTGACTTCTCAAAATCTACTCTTCAATTTTTTTAAATGAATTTCTAATGAGATTTTTTCTCAAAAATCTAGTGTATTTGAGGCTCATTTCCAAGAGCCCTCAATACTACATAAAATCAAGATTGCAATGAACACCCATGCACAAAATCTTGAATAGAAAAATCATAATTAATCATATGCAAAATCAGATTGTTGAAGCTAAAACTAAACTTAAAAAAAGTTCTTCAAAAATAAACTACTAAAAGTAATAATTTGGTAAGGTATTATTTAACTTCAAAAACTGGTTGAGGACACATTCTGTCCTCAAGGTCCTTTAGGGGTTAAGGGTTTCAAATCTATGAGAAAATTGTTTTCTTAAGGTGATTTCTCTTGTACAATGAGCAGTTTTCTCACGCAAAGTCAAATTTTCTCATAAAAAAATAAAAAACTTTTGTGTACTTAGAAAGTTGTGCAAGAGCACAAGCCGCATAAGCTCACTTGCAAGAAAAAATAAGAAGCACAGGTCCTCTCATGTGAAAAACAAGGAAAGAATAATAACAAGCTTTGAAACTAGAGTGAAACATCAAATTTTTTTCTTGGGATAAAGAGCGTGCATAAAAAAATTAGCTACTGGATGTATCAAGCTTTGAAACCCAGTATGATGGAAAACATAGTTGAAATTGGGTGCATGACCTTTCCAAATTTTATTGGTTTATGATTTCAAAACGATTCAAATCTTTCTTTTTTCAAGAATTTAAGTTAGTAAATGTGCTTAATTAAATTTACATAGAGAGTTTGCTAGAGCTTTTTCTACAACTATTCATTTATTATGCAAAGAGATTTGAAACAATGCAAAAAATGAAACATGGAAATTGTATTTGGTTTTAAATTCAATGGGTTTGTCAAAATTTTGCTACTTCATATATGACTCTCCCCAGTGTTGTGAATACTAGTTGGCTTGTTGCATTGAAATAAAGTTGATGTTGCATTAGTGTGTTAATTCTTGAATCAATACAAAATAGATGGTGTTTCAATGAATAAAGGAATGTATTAAGGTAGGCGCACCCATAAGTGTGGAAATAAGGGTTTTGGAGTAGGTAAAACCATTGACTAACTTTGAAAAAAAATACTGCAAGTTAGGAAATGGAAACCAAAAATATTGGCATCAATTTCAAGGTTCCAAGTGCAAGCATTTGTTCACAAAGATTTTTCAAAGTCCAAAATCACTGAAATTGTAAGAACCATGTGTAAGAGATGCTAAAAACAAGGCTTGTTGGTTCTCAAATAGTGAGATGGGTACTCAAAACCTCATGTTAGTCACCGACAACCATCACTTCATCACCCATACCCATCACTCATTCACCCACAATCATTTGTTTTTTTATTAATTAGCTCTGCCACTATCAAGTGACAGGCATGGGGACGCAACGCTTATGGATGTTGCTACCTTAATGCCCTTTGATAGGTGCCAAGAGCTAGAATTGCTCAATCTTAAGCTTAGAATGCACTTCAAGTATTATTTCACTAACCACTTCTTACACATCAATATTTTGAATAGTGAAATGTCTTTTTACGCATTGTAAAACATGCAAAAAATAAAAACTAGTCTTGAAATTTTGGAGTAATGCTTATTGTACCTTGGTGGCATGATATATTATTTTCATTTGAATTGGATTGATTTATTAATAGATTTTCTTTTTTTTAAAGTTTGGAAGAAAGATTTGAAACATTACAAGAATGTTTACTTAAGATTTTACATCAATATGTATAAGATAATAAAAGCAAAAGATATACTACATATCATCCTACAAACTCTACTCTAAATATTTTTTTGGCTATATAAACCTAGAAATTAAACTTATGTTTACTTTATAAATTTGTACACAAAATGGAAATGTAATTTATACATGTATAACTAAGTACACATATATGTTTACATGTGTGTATGCATGCATGTATATATGTATGTATGTGCATATATACGTGCATGTGTGTATCCAAGTGCATGTATAGATGGTTAAAATTATAGGTATTTGAAAAACTTAGGAGGTTTAAAAAAAATTGGTATCAATTGTGACTAATGATTAAGTGCAGCTAAGTATTAGACATCATTTGTAAAAAGTAATACTCAAAAATCATTGAGAGATTGTTATAGTGTTCAAATGGCTTGATATTTATTGAGCAATCAATGTATTTATTACCACTAGAAGAAACTACTAGTTTTGAATGCAAATGTTTTGACAAACATTGAAATTGTCACCATCATATGCCAAAATTTACTATTGCAAGTTTATATTTGGAATAACTTTTATTTCAAAGACTTATTGGTTGTTTGCAACATATAAGTAAATTAATTAATTTCCAAAAATTTCATAATACTCTCGGGGGTCACTTAGTGTATCTATAGTATACCATGTGCAATAAAGTTATTTTTTGACCCCTATTTACTTTGTAATAAACTACGATTTCAACTTATAATTTTGAATATTGTTTAATCATTACTATATGATTCTATTGCCAAAATCTCCAATCCAAATAATACGTTAAATGATTTCTAGAGAAGGTTGAAAAATGAACTAAAATGGCATTTTTTCAACTCAAATATTTATAGAGAACACATTTAGATGACAATTGCATCAATATTCAAGAAACATAAACTTTCAATAGAGCCTCATTTTTGAGAAATTTTTGTATATTCTTAAAACAATTTTTTCTTATATAAAATAGGGGTGTGAAAATTATTTTCAACTTTGCAATGTATCATTTTACTTCAAAAATTTGTAACTAATTATATTTAACATATAAAATTATCAATAATTCAAAACACAAACTTTCAAAGTAGGAGAATCTACTTTTTCTTTTTCTTTTCATTTAAGTTTTAGAACATAAAATAGGGGGGTCAAAATTTTATTGCACGTGGTTTGTAGAAATATACACTAAGTGACCCCCAAGATAATACTATTAATTATTCATATTTGAAAAAGGCAAATGTAAGAATATTGTCAAATTTTTTTTTACCGTAACTACAATAAAGTTTTGGCTTTAGCATTAGTTTATCACAATTTGTTGTCTTATTGAAAACCAAACTACAAGAGAAGATAGATAAATCTAAGCAAAAAAAACTAACAAAATTGAATGGAGTTTACTTATTTTTGTTTACAATCTTTACAAATTAGAATTTAATAGTTAACTAGAGATTGATTTTATATGAGATGTGTGGTGAATTTTATACTTCTTTTACTTAGTACAATGAAAAAACTTCACACTTGAGGCATTAAATATAAGGAAATTTGAACATTTCCTTACAAGTGTGTTTACAAGTGTGTCCTTTGTATGATTGTGACAAACCTTAAATGTTGAAACCACAATTTGTCTATGTGCTTTGAATTTAAAAAGAATAAAATTATGTCACGTATAAACCATGCAAAACAAATTGTTCTCTATGTTGCGTCAAATTCTAGATGAAAGCAATTGATGTGAATGTTAAAAAAGTACCATTTGCACTAAAGCAAGTAGAGCCATTGTAGACACTCCCAATTTAAAAATTTGCATTAAAAACAACTCTTAACTATCATGAATTTTTGTTATAAAAAACACCTAAAAACATCCAAAAGCTATGAAGATGAACACACACCTCATATTAGAAGTAGCAAAAAAAAGAGAAAAAATTAGGTTAAATATGTATAAATTTATATTATTAGTATTGCATATGTATTCCAATAGAACTTTTTTTGTTTTGAATTTATGGATAAAAATGGACATGTTCTAGTGTGTAAAAAATGGATAAAACAACTCACACATATCTATGACACTAACTTACAACACTCTTCACTATCCAATAAATTTACCTTGTTTTTGTATCCCTAGGGTTGAACTTGCGATTTAAACACATACAAATCCTCTAATTACACATTTCTTAATAGCACAATTTTGTAAAAACAAAAATATCAAAAAACTACCTACATATCCATGTTATAAGCTCCTAATTTTATCATTGGTTGAATAATAAAAGTGACATTTTGAAGAGAATTACGTACAAAGGAGTCAAGGATTGAGTTTTGGGATTTTAATGACCAAGGTTTTATAGTTTTGTTTTCATAATGTTAAAGCTTCCTCAATGGAGCAAGTAAAACACTCTAATACACCCAAAATGGATGAATAGCAGTCTCTTTGTACAAGTTGCTCTAGTCAAATAGTCCTATTCTATAATTGTAGCTAACCCTTCAAATCACTCTTCAAAACTGAGTTTATATAAAATTATGTATTTGATTATAGCTCTTGATAAAATTTCTTTTGACATTCAAAATTAGATGAGTCTTGATTGGTCCATCACATGTTGCTGGATAGATATAGTGAAAGTGGTAGGGTCCATTGGGAATGAAAGTGGGATGAAATTATACAATGCTAGTATAAAATGCTGAGCATATAGCGGTTTTCATCGAGGATGCACATCAGGTACCCTTTATACACTATGTTTAGACAAGTCCATGGCATCAAAATCTAAACTTACTATCATGACTAAATGTTAGTAATCAAGACTGGGTCACACCAATCTAAACAAATATTTTGTAAAAAATAGGTGGCAACGTTCACTTCCTTATGGAAAAGTAAATTCTTTGATTTTTTGTGCCCACTTTTCTAGTATGTTCAAAATTGGCATTTTTGAGAGTTCAAAAATAAATGTCTAAAACCTCCTGCCTTGAAATGGTAGAGAAGTTATCTTTAGTAGAAGAATAGATGAAACCTTGAAAAAATGATTATCCCACAATTTTGCAAAAATGCAAGGTACTCCTTCATTTGTTTCAAACCGGCTGTTTATGCCTTTGTGCAGGGTTTAACCCCTAAAGGACTAGACCCCCTTTTCTAGAAACATAGCAATTTTGGGCAGGTACTTGTGATTGGAGCTTTTCATATTTTAGGCTAAAGTTTTAATGGAATGTGGGGACAAGGTTTATCTTTAATATGCACTAAATTTCATGACATTTGAAATTATGAGTAAAAAGTTATGGCCTAATATGTTGTTTTTTACGTTTGTTGGGCAACTTGGGCAAATTTCTAAAAATCACTTTTTTCAAAAACAAATTTAAAATGGGTTTAGGAGATTTATGTGAATGTAGGAAGCTTTGAACCATTCCGTTTGGATCAACAAGATGAAAGTTATGAGGATTTTTTGTTTGCAGGTAGCTATGGATTCTCTACTCCAAAATAAACTTCGAAGTCCTTTATTTTACTCAATTTTCAACATTTTGGAAAAAGAACAAAACCAAAGGATGAATATTGTTTATGAAAACATTATGACCATTGGGAGTTGGCATTTTTCATTTCCATAATTAAATTCTTAACAATTTAATGTTTTGAATTATTCTCTACTTCTTTTTACTTACTAATTTTTTTCCATATGTTATACAGCTCCAAATGATTTGAAACTTTTTTGACATGTACTTTACTTAATTGGAATAAGGAATTTAGAGAAGCGCCACCCACATGGCCTTTTTTCCTTAGGAATTTCACCTTCTGAAAGGTAGTTGCCTGGTTTTTCACAAGACGTTTTTGAATATTCAAACCATTCTAACTTCCAATTCACGTGGTGAAGAACTCTGAAATTTTTCCACATCTTCTAAAACCATTCTTCTACAAGATCCTATGGTCACATATGCATAAAAATGTTTTTATTTTCAAATTTGATTGATGCTCCAAAAATGAAAATTTTGAAGAGTTTTTGGTGAAGATGTTGCTTGGTCCTTTAGAGGTTAAAATGGTAGCAAATGGATGCTGAGTTGTCCACTTGTTATTGAGGAATATCACGAGGGAAGGGAAAGCAGTGGACGAATTCTGTCAGAATTCGCCAGCATTTTAAACCCTGCCTCTGTGGCCCCGGCATCAGTCTCGAAGCTTCAAAATTTCGAAAAAAGCTAGATTGTGGATCGGTTTGAGTGGACAGGCCTCTGCCGGTTTACCCCATGTCAAACACGAGGCAAGGACTCATGCTATTGGGATGGGCCCATGACCAGGCAGTCCACGTCATTCGCATGGTGAATTCATGACATGGATCTAGAATACATCCTAGGTGGCGGGCCTTCTCTCTCCTTGAATGTGTCCTAACGTCCCATGCAACGAGGTCAAGGAACACGGTCCTGTCTCGCCACACTTTTTTCTACCAAGCACCAACGTTTCCGCAGAGCACCAAGATTTCCGCAGTAATCCCGCCGTCACAATTTTATGTCTGGGAGTTGGACACGTTAAAGCTCGTCACAAGGAGCTTCTCCGATCAGAATTTGGTGAAGTATTAACGGTGGTAGGGTGTGTGGAAGAAAATGGCGCACTTGGAAGCGTCTGCAGATTTTGCAGTGTGGATGGATTGAAAAGAGTCTTTGGTGCGCATGCATCGAAGGAGGTTTTTGTCATTGCAGTGTAGAGGCTGTCTGATAGGGTGCGGGGATAGAGAGACGACACTGTCCGCCGATTTGTTTAGGAGTTTGTGAAGTAGGGATGAGCGAGGGTTTGATAATTGGATGCGGAAATCGTTTGTATTGGTCGAGCCGGATCAGGTTTTTCTAATTGTAGTCGTGATGGAAGGGTTTTGTGTGACTTTTTTAACGTAGGCGTCGTTCTCGGTGAAACATTTTAAGATGTGGTATTCAGGTGTTGGAATAATCGCATTCTGAATGCGTTGAAGGGAGTTCAGGAGGCACGCTTAAAGTTAGTGTTTGCTGGAGTATACACGCCCGGTTCTGGTTGGACAGCATACAGATGTCGGTAAGCTAGGGTTTCAGGAATCATTTTAGTGAATTAGTGCACTCCGTATCACTTGCACAATTTATCAAATTAGAGTGGACGTTTTGAAGGTGATCACTGCCTATGGCGCTTGTTTAAGGTGGATATTATGATCACGTAGTGGACGTTTGGAGGCACATGTGAAGAAACGTTCTTTTTACGTCAAATGTTCGCCTCTTCATTCTTCAATTGCGTGCAGCTGGCCAGCACGATGCTTTGGTATAATTCAGTCACCTGTTGGTTTATTTCCTTTCAACGTCTGTTTCTTCGAGCTTCCCATCGTCTGTAGCACAGAATTTGATAGTTCATGTTTATATGGTTTCTGTGCTGGTAATGGATCCTTGTGAGGGATTTCCCCCCTTCCTATGTTCTTAAAAGTTGCATTTGTGAGTATTTCGTCTTTTCTTTAGTGTTTCAAGTAACCTCTTGATAAAATATTTGCGGGAAACCTTTCGATCGGCAACAAGGTTATTACAATTCGATCTTTGGTTATCTTATACGAGCTATACCTTTAGCTCATTTTAATTTGGGCGAGGTATCGTGGATGGTGCCTTGGTTCCAATTGGAACGGTTGATGGATCAGCGCTGCTCGAGAATCTGACGATTGACCTGCTTTTAAAATGATATTATTCAGGGCATGTTCCGGCGGTTGGTTGTTTATTTGATGATATGTCTTCATCAATTCGAAGATTCCGTCAAGTATTGAAGGCGTAAAAGTGAGACAGCATCTCGAGTTTTAGCTTCTGCCTGTCCCATTATATAGAACAGCGCTTGTGTTGGTGGAGGCTGCGCAGCTCTCTATTCAATAATTTTTCAAACAGCAAACTTCCTTCAACTTGAAATCCGAGCTCTTTCGATTTGCTGAAATCATACACGTCAAGACTTGGACCAATATGGATAGCTCTGGACCGATTTCAAACTTGCATCGGAGTAGCACTTCTTTGAGGAGATATGGCATGCAGCTTACTTCCGCAAACTTCTTGCCGAGACCTCTGTCAGCTTTGCTTGAATTTACTGGTCTAATGCATGGACGAGCTTACTCATCTGTGAGTGAACAAGGGATTGCCATGTCTACTAGTTCAGTGCGGCAAAACTCTGATAGTGAAAGAGCCGGTGACGGAGGTGCCGAGGTTTCAATCAGGATATTTGGCGTTGGGGAGCCTGATCAGGAGCGCGTTGAGACTCCTGTAGCAGTTGTAAGTGCTAGAAATTCTACTGATGCGAGTACCTCTCAGTCGTTGTCTACTCTGCTTCCCATGCGCATATCAAGTAATGATAGCAGTCCAAACAGTGCAACCCTGGCACATTCGTCTGTTGCAGAGGAGCGAGGGGAGGCTCCGGATTCTGATGCAGCTGGACACAGTAGAGAAGCTGCTTCACAAAGGTATGATTTTCAGCAGCTGGCTCGGTGGATTGAGCAGGCATTGCCTTTCACCATATTGCTGTTGATGGTCTTCATCCGACAGCATTTACAAGGTGAGATCTATATTGCCATTCGGATTCCTTTATCCTTTCAGTGGCAGTGGCTAGGGTGATCAATTCCTTCTCCAAAAAAGAAAAAAAGAAAAAGAAGGAATATAGTGTATTATGTTGGGGCTCAAGTCCTGGTAGATAACAAATTGTGCTTGTACCTGTTGCAGGATTCTTTGTGGCGTTTTGGATTACGGCTGTCTTGTTCTGGGCAAATGATATCCTGCGCAAGCAAACAGCTTTGAAGGTAACAGTTAGCCCTACCTTGTAGCCTTTTGAGCTAGCCTCTGGTGGTTATTTCTATCGTCCTTTGCTTGGGATACTATGTGTTCTTTTCGTTAGCTCGGTGCTCTGGTAAGACTAGCATTCAAACTTCCGAGGGGTTTCCCAAATGTCGTACGTTATTTTGGTACGATGAAACATCTCGCCTGTTCTTTGAGCTTCATATCACTACTCTAATGATGAAACTTGCTCTTGGTGTTTGCAGCATGAAAGGAAAACTGACTTTCTGGTTGCTCTGGGATGTATCCTTGTCGTTCATATAATCGGCGTTTACTGGTGGTTCAGTGGAGGCTCTTTGTGGCGTCCCCTGATTTTTTTGCCACCCCGAGACATTCCCCCATTTTGGGATGCTATTTTCATAATTGTCATCAATGGTAGACGATCTTCTTTCTTAATTCTATGCTTCATGATTACGTTTTCTCCAACAATGGTCTTATTTTCTTGGACGGAGTTTTTCTTAGCTGCATGCAAATTTTCGTATTCTGAATGAAGATATGGAGGTCCATTACACGTGTCTTATAGCTCCAAATTCGCAATTCTTTATGAGATCAGATAATGTCTCAAGTATTGGAATTAAGCATTTCAGACAGGTGTTGGATATAATCTGATGATTGGTAGATGTTCCGTTGAGAATTTTGATCTGTTTGGATGAAGTACGTTTGTGATTGTTGCCAATTTAAAGCCCTACCTGATTTTTCACTTGTATTGAACCTGTAGACACAGTTGCAAGACAGGCGGCCATGACTTTCAAATGTGGGGTTCTGATCTATTACAAAAACAGTAGAGGCCGAAACTATCGGCGCCAGGTAACTTCTTAAGCTCAACGACTGATGCTGTCTAATGCTTTGTCTTCCTTTTCAGGAATTTCGATGGTATTACGGCACTTGATAGCCACAATCCGCAAATATTACGATGTTTTTGTCTTAAAATGCTACAAGAGTATTGAGATTGATGTTTTATGTGGTTGCAGGCTCAGCTGTTGACACTCGTTGAGTACGTCTTGCTTTTATATCGTGCCTTAATACCAGGACCAGTCTGGTATAGGTTTTTCTTGAACAAAATTTATGGCAATTTGTTCTCGTCACTTACAACTGGGTTATACTTGACGTTCAAGCTTACGTCCAATCTCGAGAAGGTAAATTTGAAATTCATGATTCAGCCTTGGATTCTGGATCGCATTGCAATTGTGTGAAGGAGAGTTCGGAGATCATGTTTTTGGGTCGTATGCATGGCATGTACTCGAGGACCTGATCGTTGACTACTGCATGACAATTCAGGTGCAAACATTTTTGGCAGCTCTTCGAGCATTGTCACGCCGGGAAGTCCAGTATGGATCTTATGCAACCTGTGAGGATGTAAGTGAAGTCATTGAAGAGTTTGAAAATTGGAGTGGAAAGTTAGATGACTGTAAAGCAATACAACAAAAACACGTTTTTGGCCTCTTCCCTCAAAATTCAACGAGATAAAAACCTTGAGGTTTTGGTTGACAGGGTCTTAGGAATAAGAGGGAAGTATGTTTTGCTAGAATCTTTGGATGGTCTCTATCGTACCAACGAGAGTTTGATATATGTATTTGTTTGCGTACGTACATTCAGGTGATTGCAGCTGGAGATATGTGTGCGATCTGTCAAGAAAAAATGCATGCTCCTATATTGCTCCGCTGTAAACACATCTTTTGTGAAGATTGTGTATCAGAATGGTGAGTTCACCCGTCTCTCCTTTTCTATCATTATTCATGGCAGCTGAAGAAAATGTATACTTTTAGGGTTTGACTTTGACAGACTGATGGTTACAAGAAGTGCCAGTACAAGTTGTTCCCTTCGGATGCCAGCTGTTGTAATTCACAAGCATTTGGTGTCCTCGTTTTTATTTGCAGGTTTGAAAGGGAGAGAACATGCCCCTTGTGTCGGGCTGTAGTGAAACCGGCAGGACTTCGCTCCTTTGGAGATGGCTCAACAAGTCTCTTCATTCAGTTATTCTAGAGCTCGCCGTCAATTCACATGTCAGAATACCTTTGAAAGGGCAAAGACAACCGTACAAGATGTACAAGATGTACAAGATGTTCACTTGCATCACCTGTCCTAGATCCTCGTAATCTTTCCGGTTGTGCACTTTATCTGATAGCACTGGATTTCGGGTGACTAAAACGTGCCTGACCTTAACAAATAGAGCAATGGGAACGACCAGGAGAGTGATACGCCGAGACTGCCAATTGGAAGAGTGTTGTATCTGGAATGCGCTCTATCTTTATCGTCATTTTCTGCCGCAAAGGCTGTGACTGTCATGACTCACCAGAGTACATTCCAGAGTTGCTTTGCATGGGTAACAAACCCCTGCATGAATCTCAGTACTGGGCCCTATTTGCGAGCCTCTCCATAGCTTTTGTAAGCAAAACTACCTTTGATGATTTGGATATGATACTAGTTCTCGTGACGATATTGCGTACTTTCATGAAATCATGTTTGTTGTTATCCGGTACATACTCTGGAGGTACTACAGGTTTTTGAGAGACGCTTGAGGTGTTTTGTTAACGGCCATCGTATCGGTTGTATATAGGGCAGGTTCTGCCTTTTCAGTCTGGAACGTGGTATCGAACTAATTCACGAGAGCTGAGAACTGAGGACATCTGCACTGCTCGGCAGCTACCATTCATAATAGCTTCTTCCACCGTCCAAGTTTGCTACCTTCTTAAATATTTTCTACGTAAGATGTGCTCCTGGATTGCAAAGACACAAGAATGTGACGAAACTCTCCTGGTTCTTCTGAACAACATCACTCGCTAAATTTGGTAACCTACGAATGGTTTCGCAGATGCATTCTCTTCCAGCCGCCACGCTCCTAGTATTTGGAATCACTTCCACTTCCGTGAAAAAACCGCTTTCTCGCTCCCCCCCCTCCAATGAATTTGGAGCTGTAGTAGTGGTCACTGCAACAGAGAGATTAAAACCCAAAGAGTTAAGGTAGGAGCACCCGATACCAACAGTGTACCTAATGGTGTTACTCTCTTCACATGGTGGTCATTTTAGAACTTAAATTTAGGTAGATCATAGATAGCTTATTGTTGTTAACCAAAATGATAAACTATCTATGATGTACTTAGATTTAAGTTCTCAAATGACTACCTTGTGTAGAGAGTAATGCCATTAAGTATACTGTTGGTATTGGTTGCTCCTACCTTTGTCGTTTGTTTCTAAATTTGGCCCTGGGAAATTCTGAATCTTAGAATCTATCTCCAAGTTAAAGTACTACGCCCAATTTGTTCGTCTTAGACCACAAGTCTTTAACGTTGATACCTTCAGAGGGCTTGGTATACTGCACATACGAAGTATAGGGGAAAGCTCAGAGTCTTCATATGGCAGAAAACGTAAGAGTTAAGAAACCTACCAATTTGGAAATTTTGAATTACTCCGTGAATCGAGAGACCCTGATTTAATCTGTGGCCGTGGAGGGAGATAAATTGACCAACTAGGGGCAGATATTTACTTTCACTCTTGTTCGGAATAAAATCTGAGATTCTCCATTCTGGTCCCACAAATTCGTATGCGCAGTAAGGTAGGTAGCTCAAAAAGCCACACTTTAACCCTTGACTGTCAACCATTTGGGGCATCTCAAATTTTCACTATACGGTCTGCAAAACACATTCAAGGACAAAAGTTGAGGTTCTAAAATTATATCAAATCAAACATATCAAAGCTATAAACCTTGTCTATATGAATATATGTAAAAAAGTTTAATCTATTGGAACAATTCCATGTGAGGATTGTGAGAAGCTTGATGCTCCAAAAAAACTTGTTGTGCAAAAACGTGAGACACTCTAACTAATTAGTGTCAATTGTGCAATTGAAACTTTTGATAGTGGTGGGATTTGTAAAGGCTATCGCCCCATTTTAGGTTACTGCACTTCTAAAAAAAATACAAAATTCAAATCAATATGTGCATTTCACGGCATGATTTGTGAAATTGAGCATTGGAAGAATACAAACGTGGCCACACATATACAATTGAATACATCATGCATGGAACATGTTTCCACAAAATCCAATTGGTCAATATCATCTACATTGGGTGTCATTTGAGGTACAAGGTCCCACATTTGGCATACCAAGCCTTTGGAACCTAAGATTTCATGGAATACACAATGTTGTAGCTAAAATACGGCCACAAATAGAACTTCTAAATAAACTATGCATCTTTCGCACAATTGCTAGAGAGCTAGCACCGGATACTTTGGGTGCAATGTCTGGGCTTTGGGGCCACGTCACGGTTGCATTGAATTAATATTTAAATTGTTATACCCATATGAGAGTCCTAACTCATATGTAAAACTCGCATAGCTATCGTGTTTCTTTATGCCTTGCTTTGAAATTTGTTCCAGTAGGAGCACAAGTTGATGCTCCAACTCTGTTACGTTTTGTGTTTTTGCAAATCAAATGGAACAAAGACAACAAGAACCACGGAGTACCAAAATCAATCCAAAAGTGGTCAACCAGTCACTAAAGGTTTAAGGGCTAATTTGCCTTTCCATGGACACTTTGAGACAAGAAGATTTCATGGACACTTTGAGACAAGAAGATTTTTGTCTAATTTTCAAACAAAGAAATGGATGCCAAATATAACACAATTTTTTTTCATATTTTTTGAAGCATTATTAAGTTGTTGATGAATTCTCAAAGTTTTTAATAGTAGGCATCTATTTGTGATTCTAGGTCTTCCATAAATTGTTCCCTTGCAACTTATAAAGAGATGAGGTGAAATCAAAGAGTATGATTAACTCTTGCAATAAATTATACTTTTTTTAGGGAATTGCTAAAGCCACACCCAAAATTGCTAACATCACACCCCCAATATGTATTTTGAGCATGAAATATGAGAATTTTATGCTATTTTTTTTTTTGATTTGGATCAAAGATATTGTTTCACCTCTATCATTCTAGGGCTTTGTTCAAAAATATTTGAGGTTTTTGAATTTGAAATTAAAAATATAGAACTATTGAGTTACTTAACCCTTTAGGGCCAGGGCGCCCTGGATCAGTGGTAAAATCGACCAATTTTGGTCGCCTTGGCCCTAAAGGGTTAAAAAAAGATACATCAAAAACTAGCAATGATGCAATAAAAATTTAATAATTTTTAGTTTATTCTTCTTTCTTTCAAGGAGGTGGTAATGAAGTGATTCAATGATTTTTCAACCACTTGAATAAACAAAATAGCATGAAATTCTCAAATTACATGCTCACAAAGGTGTGGCGTTAATAATTTCAGGTGTGGCTTTTGCAATTCCCTTTTTTTATATGACTAAAGCGGGTCCATTCAAGAATCACCTCATATTTTTTCTTGACTTATGTATGAGACACTTTCCATGAGAGGGGACACAATTCAAGCTACGTAGCTTATACTAAGCCCCTTCAAAGCCCTCAAGGCTCAAGGAGCTCATTGAACCACCAAGCTGCCAATATGATAACCCCATATTCAATGAATATGGAATTGTCAACTACATATGGAATGAATTTGGACATTGTGTTGGTTTAGATATACTCCATATGTAACTGACAACTCCATATTCATTGAATATGTGGTTATATGCTGCACAGTCCACACTGCAAAACAGCTTGTATTGCTGGTCATACGACAACCCCTTACAACTTGGGGCAATCCTGTCTACACATCATAGGATGTGTCCTATAACCGTGGTAGGAGGTTGGTTGTAAGATAGACTCGCGTTCTAAGGTAGACAAACCCATACCGTTTGGGGTACCTCAAGGTCTCAAAAAATTCAGGAAAAAAATCTGTAGGGTTAGTCTTTCAACAAGCTATCATGGAACACAAGTTTTGTGAAAATATTATTGTAAATTATTTTATATTAAAGGGCAACATTACAGCTCATAGGGTGTTTATTAGCAACTCTAAACTAACATTGAAACTGTTTGGATGTGTTCTTATAATGGCACTTGATGATCCCAATCCCAACCATCTCAAAGCACTTCAACAACTGACATGTCGCAAAATTTGCTTATGTAAGGAGTGTTCATTGATCCAATATGGGTTCAGGATTCAAAATCAAAAATATGTGTTAAAAGCATCAACAATAGGGTGTGAAATTGGGGACAGAGTGGGAATGGGTGCGTCTACCTTAAAAGTCCCGCAATCCTCGGTCATACGATATAACCACAAAGAGTCTCTGCCAGTCGCAAGGTGCCATGTCTCAGTGACCGTCCGTCAACTTCGGTCATAGGATACATGTCCCCATACCCGTGCCCGGATACGTCGAAGCGGGTGAGCTGATAGAGCGCTTTGCGTCGTCGTGAGCTTGTGGTGAGCACACGACTTCGCCAGAGATAAGGAATCCGAAATCAGTCGCTTGGACAACAATCTATCACACCTTCCCTCTCCGATCAATCTGCTTTTTCCACAATCACACTTGCCAGATTTTCAAACATTTCAGGAGAGAAATGCGCTCTTTCTCGTCCATTCTCGCGCATTCTTGCTCTTTCACTCGCTCCTGCTGCACCAATTCCTGTCTTGGAGCCTCTTTAGATGTAGAGGCGAGGGTGCAATTCACCCGAATTCGTGGAACTCGTAAATCCAGGATACAATGCTCGGTTGCTGCCTGAAAATTCGAAAACGCTTCGTTGAGAATTTGATCTTGACTGTAACATTTTTGAGCATTTGAGGTTTGCGATGTGTGAGGATTAAGGAGAGAGTGAGAAGCCGGCTGGCTGTCTATGGACGCGGGCGGCTTGCGGGCGTTTTCAGGTTCATGCCCGCCTGCCTCTTACCGGTTTTTTCACGAAGTGTCGGTCCTACGCAAGTCTGGATTTAGCAGAACCGGTTCATCTCGCAGCAGCAGCAGCAGGAAGGCGAGCATTGTCGTGGCGACGAATGCTGCCGTTGCGGACGATGTGGACCACGTCATTTCGCGGTTGCGGTTCAGGAAAATGGGAGTACTCGTGCCTTCCTCGGTTTTGTCGTTCTCACAACAAGGAGCTCTATTGCAAGCCAAGGCTAAAACCATTTCCTATGGCGACGAGGTATTCCTCCTTCTCTCTTATTTCCAGAACAAATGTGGAGAATTTTCAGCTGCGAGTTATCTTTTTAGTGCTTGCTGTATTTAAGCTTTGAAAATGCGGAATTAGCCATTTCCAGTTTCCTCACTGCCACTGGTATCAGTCTCCAGGCGTGATGGACACTGTAGTTACGATATGGTGGAGACATGAAGATGGTGGAATGGCCATGGAAACGCGCACAATGTCCGGGCGATCAGCATCTACTTCCGGGCTCACGGTGTACAGACCGAGCGGGTCCCGAAGGTCCAGGAGAATTATTGAGATTGAGAGCCCGGAGATTTTAGCGAGACAAGCGACACCTAGGGTTACGAAAGGGAAGTGCAGGTCTATGATTGATACTAGTAGCACCACTTTGGTCATCGAACATCCGACTGATACTGCGACGAAGAAGGCGATCTCAGACGTAGATCACGCCTCCGTTGCTGCTCTGGACTGTACAATTGGATTAAGTGTAACAACAGATGCTGTAGATTATTTCCCACCGTCCTTGGAGAATGGGACGTTGAGTGTCCAGGAGAGTAGGTTGAATTTGAGTACAAATTTGAACAACATCTCCACATGGGAAGAGGCTCTCTCGCCAGTCGATTCCGGAACTGCAAACCCTAATTCCAGCTCCGAAGCCAAGCGAAATAGCTTGGAGAATCTACAGAAGCAGCTGAGCAGCTTGACTAGTGTAAATAAACAGAAAGGAGGTTGTTTTCTCGGTAAAGCCGCAGTCCGAGGAGCTGGAACTCAATTACCAGACAATGTTGAAACTGTGCTACCAGTGAATCCAAACAAGGACCATACCGAGTACTTGTTCTTGTATGCGAAACTACTGAGAGTGGGCAGGTTTGCATTAATCATACTCCCTTGGGAACCTTCTGTTTTCTTTTAGGGCCGGCCATATCAAGCTTTTGATATAAACTTGTTTTAAACAAAAAACTGTGTTGCTTTTTAAGGTGTGTCTGGTGTTGCAGGTTACAAGACTGTGTGGCGATTCTTGAAAGCATGGACGAGTATGCTATTTTGAATATGAAAAAGGTAATTGGCAACTGAAGACGCGTCCTGGAACTCTCGTAGTGTCTTATTAGTCTGCCATGGGTCTGAGGGCGTTAGCATTGTACAGCAGAGGCCGACAATACCACTTCCACCAGGCCCAGTCCACATGGCATGAACTACGAGTAAATTTTGTCCCTATTGTTCATTTTATTGACTCTTAGGTAGTGGTGTTCAGACGAAGGATGATTCATCATTAACGGATCCTCCTTTGTGTGTCATATACAATGCAGAAGTATGTGCAAATGATTAAAGGAGTTCTTCCACCTTTCTTGATATTCCTTTAATATGGTAGCGGTTTGCTCTAACACGCCAATGACACGGTTCCAGTTCATTGCCTTTCCTCTGGTTTTCCTCTAGTTTGGCAAATCTCTGATGCTATGGTTTGTTGTCCAGGTGAACCCTCATGAGTTTTACTCTGCTTGTAAGAAGACTCGAGCTCTGAAGGAGGCTTTTCGGTTTTCACGACTGGTGGGAAAGAAGTCGTTGCGTAATTATAGCATGCTTCTCTCCGTTTGTGCCCAAGCTCAAGATGCATTAGGTGAAGACTCTTCTTCGCAAATGCCTTTTTAATTTGGTAGCCTGAAGTTGTGGTTGTAACAAGTTTTCTAGCTTGACAGTGTGAATGGGTCCAATGGTTTGTGACCGACAGGCTTAAGTTAATGGCCTGTCAAGATCACGAAAAGTGATACATGTGGCGTTTGATAGCCGAGCAGCTTAATACTAGCCGTGGTTGCTGTAATCGCTAAACCAGGAAATTGCTATCTGCTCAGGCCACTAAAGTCATTGCTATAATTGTTGAATCAGCGGCATGCCGAGTGCTCGAAATGGTGAGAAATACAGGGCTTACAGCAGACTGCATTTTCTACACCACATTGATCTCAGCATGTGCAAAAGCTGGCAGAATTGACCTCATGTTCAAGGTATGTAGCTGAATAGCACGGGACTTCTTAGGAGATGTGGGGTTCTCCACTGATGTAATGTACTAGAAAGCTATGTATTAGCAGATATTTTTGTGCTAGGCTTTTTTACTCGGAACAATTTTTTCTTGAAGTACACAGATCATATTCAAGTTTTGAACATCGTATCTGATGCTAACCAGTTTGTCGCAGTTTCTCAATGAGATGGAGACAGAAGGTGTACATCCAAACGTTCGAACTTTTGGAGCTATGATTGACGGCTGTGCACGCGCTGGAGATGTACCCAAAGCATTCGGGATTTATAAGAAAATGCTTAATCAGGTACCTCCTCCTGATTTATGAACTACGTATTCATGAGACATGTACTTTGTGTTCATTAGTGACAGTTATTAACCCTTAAAGACCAAGACTTCATGGTTTGGTGCCGCATTTTGTCAGTAATTCTGGTGATATAAACTGTTTTTGTCAAAAATAAACAAACACAGTAAGAAGAAAGTCCTCAAGTGTTCTACTCTAGAGTACTGAATTGAATACAAGACCCAACTCAGGCCACTCGGTCCTATAGGTTCTAAGATATGTCTAGGTACCCATATAGATGGTATATTACTTGCTGCCCCTGGATTCTAATTTAGTTGCTGCATTTGAATTATAACTTATTTGCCAATTTGTTGTACAAAAGCTTGTACTGATGCCAACAACAGGGACTAAACACTGTCATCCTGAATCTGCTAACAGAATGTGAAACCAGATCGAGTGATCTTCAATACACTTATCAGTGCATGTGGTCGTGCTGGAGCTCTTCTTCGAGCATTTGAGATTCTGGCAGACATGCAAGATGATCCCAACCCTGTTTCTCTGGATCATTTCACCTACGGCGCCCTTATTGCAGCTTGTGCTCGGGCTGGTGAAGTATGCTACCTCCGCCGTAGATAATATATTTTGCGTTTTTGTGGAAGTATTGGATTTCAGTCGTAATTGGAAAAAATAGCATTTCCTTTTCATTTTGGGGTGTGTGTTTGGTTCTATTGAGATGAACGCTTTGAACTGTAAACTAAGTTTGGTTTTCAGGTGGAAAGAGCTCTTGAAGTCTACAAGAGGATGCGCTCGAATAAGATTGCTAGAACATCCGAGTGCTACACAGCGGCAGTTCATGCATGCAGCCAAAAAGGATATTTGAAGTTTGCCCTTTCCATTTACGAGGACATGAAGAAGGACAGCGTGAAACTAGATGAGGTACTCCTTTTGAAATATTTCTTATTCCAGATTTCTGTTTATAAGAGAATTGTACATATTGGTCGTGAGAGTAGGATCGTCTGGGTGTTGGTATTGTTGTATATCTGAGTTCCTGGTGGAGCAGTCCTCACATCATCAGAACTAGTTTCGTAACTAGAATTGTGACCATAATCTTTTTTTATGAGATAGCTGGTTTGTATATTGGTGTACAGGTTTTCTTCTGTTCGTTGATAGGTGTTGCTGGTCAGGCTGGGAAACTTGACACAGCATTTGCGATTCTGCAAGAAATGAAGAACAAAGGCATAAAGCCTGGGCCCTCTACGTATAACACTTTGATGGTTATCTGCAGCAATGTAAGCAGATGAATTCCAGAATATTTCAGATTTTGTACGTCATAGGACACCACGCTTTCTGGATTTGGTTTTTATTCTCAGAAAATGCGATTTTTGGTTATCCTGATCCATTCATGATTAACTGAGACCTAGCTTTCTTTTCTGCAGGTTGGTGATGCTGAGGGTGCAATGCATATCTGCGAAGAAATTAAGTCTTTGGGATTGAATCCCTCCGTATCAACGCTCAATGCCCTTATGGCTTCTCTATGTATGAAATCTCTTTTCACATCCGCCAGCTCAAATCATAATTTTCTTTCTCAAACTAAATGCGTGTCAGATCCGTTGAGGGTATCAACTCTCTTTTGATGGTTTATACTGAATTTAAGATTCAAGAGATGGTCAGGTGCAGGAAGGGAGCTAGATTGTGCACTAACAAAACTGCAAGAGTTCAGAACGGCCGGAGTGATGCCCAATAAAGACACATACAGCATTCTGCTTGCAGCTTGTGAAAGGTACGATGACCACGGAATTCACTATTGATGGAATGATGTTGATATCCCTTTTATCATACCTTTTGAGGCTACTTCTTGGTCAATGATCGGCCCACATTTTTGTTTGTAAGAATATATATTTTAGCTGACGAATATGTATAGCCTGAAGATTTTACGATTTGCAATGTCTGACTTTAAGAATTTATTTACAACAGGGAAGATCAAGCGAGCATTGCTCTTAAGCTCTACAACCACTCTAAAGATGATTCCATACAACCTACTTTGAAAATGTGCAACAGCGTTCTTGGTACGTTTCAGGGTCATTTACTTTCCTTCCGATACTACATATTTCGCTTTTAAGCATCTTCAACTCACTTGCACGTTTAGTGTTGGCTACTTGCGATGTGCTGTAAATGGAGCTAGACGTGTAACCCCTAAAAAACCAAGTTGTCCAAATCGTGCCACTTTTCCCTATAAGCAGTTGTAAGTAGTTCACATTGAGACTTTCTCTAGTCGAATTTTAATGTCGTTCTTGAGCAAGTCATGCAATATACTTCACTGATTCCGAATATCTAAAATTCGGTCACATCTGAATTATATTTTGTACAATGTAGTCTATCAACTTGATCATTTTAAAACCATGAAATCTTGATTTTCAGGAATTAAAGTTTTTTCTATTTGATGTGTGTATGTGTGTATGGTTACCATGGATTTTGACACAGTAGCTAATGCTCTGATACGTTGAGTACATTTTCTGAGCAATCACTGTGGTGAAATATGCACAGACCTCTGTATAAGACGTGTTGAAAGCGAGGCTCCACCTCCTCACAATCCTCGCCTTCTGAATATCAACATCAAGGACGACGTAGTCTGGAATCATTATTGGTACGTTACGCTCAGTGGGAATATGTCTTCGCGTCATTTTTACTAAACCACCTAGAGCCTCAGTTTGAATATCGGCCTTGTAAACCTATCAAGACTTTTTGATATGAAATGATGGATTGTTATATGTGTATTGTAGGGCAAATCAAGGTTTGATCGTCTATGATGATTTAATATCTGCTGGCCTGATACCCACATTGGGGATCATCAGTCAAGTCCTTGGCTGCTTGCGAATATCTGCAGAACACACTTTGTTCGAAGAAAAGAGCTCAAAGGCATTCAGAGATAGTGAGAATCTGATTACTATCAACGTTGAAGATGCTTGTGGGGTTTTCCTGCCTCGAGCTCTGACCGTTCATGAGGTATTCCTCATTTTGAATCCTCTAAAGCCTGATACCGTCCAAAGTGAGGTCGTAGATTTTAGTTGTTTGGCCTACTCACTGGTTAACCTCTCAGGTTCAAGGGCTTGTTGTGAGTTAGAAGATATTAGAGTAATGAACTGTGCTTGCTAACTGATTTTTAATGCTATGGTGCAGGATGCAACAACTTTAGGTGTTATACAAAATGTAAATTATGTAGCTGTATTAACCTCTGTCGACATGAAAAGCTTTCCAGTGTACGCTGGTGAGGTAAGTGTCCCTCCATCTAGGTATATTGGTAAATGACGATGTGGTTTGTCACTGAATTGTAATGGTAGCAATACAGGAATAGAAGTTCATCATTCATGACCAACATCGATACAATAACGATTTCATGACAGTTGATCTTTACACGTATGGCACATGCTTGCGTATGCCTGTCACTGACGGGTAGCTATTCCTTCAGGTCGCCGTTCTTGCTCTCCTCAAGGGCCTCAAGCATCGGCATGATGAAGGTAAGAGGGTCACAGATCCGATCACATTTTTTCGATTGGTCTGAGACTAAATTCCGTTTTTGGTACTAGTTAAATTTTGATACGGGCAATTATGCCAGAATTCTGTCTACTGATCACTGATCAAGTCAATACTCTATTGTGCTTGGACAGGTTTGCACCTGAATTCGGTGAAACTAATCTTCGCGGTTGAAGTAAAAGAATTGTTCACTGCAAGAGGCGGCTTCAAGAGAGTCCAGGTTTCTTCAAGGTTGGTATACCTACATCTTCCGCTTGAAGGTCTTGCTTGTGCATGCAAGATAATAGCCCTTCGGAGACGCAACTCATTCCACTTCCTCTCATGTTTGTTGCAGAACTGGAGAAGCGGTGATGACCCTCTTGAGGAAACTGCGAGTCAAGTACGAGGGCCATGAGAGTGCAGGGGAAGTGACCATCAGCACTTCAGCAATCCGGACTTGGGCAAGGGCCATCCAGAAAGTAGAAAAGGTGCAGGCAGTGGAGACGAACTCCCTGTCATGCAAAGCGGATTCCGTAGAATCCGTAATGAGATTCAAACAGAGGCTTTCACATTATTCTTTGCGAGCCATTGAGAATGCTCCAGTAGTGTAGAGTAGACATTTTGGGCCTTGATCCATTGATCACTGGAAGTTGACACATCTCTGCAGAAGCACAACGTTGCTGCTCACATGCAACATGTTTATTAAACGAAATGTCATCCGAAAAGATTCAAAATTTATTGGTAAGCTGTGAAATTGAGCAACTTTGACATAAGATGCTTGGCCTAGGTTTTGTGAGATTTGTTAGCAGCAGTTTAACAATTCAAGATGTGAATAAATATCTCATACCTTGAAGGGAACGTTTCCAGTTCTACGTCGTGTTTTATTGATACACATGCCAATATTGACCCTATTAGGTATGGTGAGATCGTGTAGGCCTTCTTAATCGTGCAGAGAAAGTAAGACAGTGGTGGCATTCAAACGAGGTAAAATATTCAACATGCGAAGGCATTTGAGTCTGGAAATGTGTGTTGACATCTTTTATTTTGTAAGCGACTTGGTTACTAAACGTTAGATCATCCATCTTAGTGACTTCTATAGTGGTAGTGAGGCTGAAATCTTACATATCAAATGCACACATTCAGCTTTTCTTATGGACATTTACAATGACCTCAACAAACAAGTTCATGTGAGTGTCTCAGAAATTTGACAGTACTGTGAGAATAAATGATCCGGATAGAAAACTTCAAACATGAAGTTGTGATTATGAACTAACACTACCTCAAAAAATCTGAAATAAACTTTCATTAAAAAATCAAAATACGTAAATTTTAAGTTATCTGTGTACACTGATTCAACTTATGAGGGGGTTTGTCAAAAGTACTAAACTTTTTGTCCATTGAGCAACTAAAGTTGGTGTAAGGTAGGAGCACCCCTCATTGTTAGTGTCTCCATTCCCAATACCTACTTGTGGCAATGATGTTAGTGACGGACAATTAAAAAAAAATTGGTTTTGTGTGACAAAGTGACGGTTTTGAGTGCCCCATTTCACTATTTAAGAACTCCTTAAGTTAGTATTATGAGTGTATGAACACATTCAAGACATCTCCTACACACAACTTTACATTTTCAATGATTTAGGACTTTGAAAAATCTTAGTGAACAAATGCTTGCAATTGGAACTTTCAAATTGATGCCAATGTTTTTTATTTCCTCTTCTTAACTTTACATTATTTCTTTCAAAGTTCATCAACTGATTTTCCTACCCCAAAACCCTTAGATTCACGCTTATGGGTGCTCCTACCTTAGTTGGATTTGGCATGCTATCATGCAATCTCTCACACTCATTTGTAGTTATAGTACATAAACTCTTTTTCACACACTTGTAACTAAAATATGTTTGTAGGAATACAAATTTAAAAGATGTTTGAGAATAGTTTGAACATATTTGATGGAATAGAGGTTCAAGAATTGGGTTGTGACACTAGAATGATAAATTGTTGTTTCAAAAATTGTTTATGAATGAGCCTCACTTTGTGTACAATAGCATATTTGTTGTAGAAAATGTTGTCAAAATTGCATGCTTTAATTTTTCTAAATTCATGTATAAATGTTCATGTAAGATTGCTATATAATTTTTAACATTTCTATGCCTATTGATCTTTTATAAATCATCTAAACCTCTTGCTGGCATGTAAGTTCATTGCATCACAAACTCTCCAATATGCTTCATTGTTTGCTTTGTGGAATAATCAAGGAAAATCTTTTTGATATTGACCCAACATTGAGTTTTCACTTAGCATTGAAACAACCTACCTTTGTATTGCCACTAAATACTAAACTTTTTCAATCCACATCAATGCAAGTACAAGTGTAGCAAAACATTCCCTTTCTTGTACATTTTGCCACAACAAAAAAAGGCTTTGGCATCTATCCACTAGGCTTTCAATCCAATATCACATAAACATCACAAGATCCTACTTCCTTATCCACTTTAAAAATGTTTGTTATATTTCAATTATCATTCTTAACCTACCAACATATACCAAATGCATGACATGTTCACATAAGGTAACAAATATTTCTTGACAACCTTGTCTTGGACATTCTAAGCTAGAACTATGTAATTTCCTTATTCTATCCTTTGAAAATTGTGAGGAACTAAGAGATTTTGTAACTTGTCTTGTAGATTTACTTCTTATCAAAAAAACAACATCTAGCAGTTTCTCTTTCAAAATTGGTATCATAATTAATGCCAATCCTACCCCAAAAACTATACTAAACATCCCAAATGAGAGTAGAGGAGATTGCACAAAAATAATCACCAAAAAACTAAAAATTGCTTGATCATTTTGCTTGTCAAAGGTTGTTTGAAACATGCATCAACAAATGAGTTTGTAAGGGTGCACTCCTTAAATTCCAATTAACAATCTAATTTTTTTTGCTGAAAATCTATTAATTGTTGTGAATCTATAGTTCATTTGACCTTGACAATATTTTTGTTTCATAAAATGACATAGTCTTCTTCCATACAGATTAAATAAGATTTGGTCATAAAAAGTGCAGAGTGAATTATGTTACTAACATATCTAAGTTTGCAACAAATAGGAAGTAGTCATTCATTTGATTGTCCTTTTTGCAAGAATAGAATGTGTAGAATCCTTATCAAAGGAATCCATAACATTCAATAGCTTTCAGCAGGCCTACCCTCCCTCCAACTGAAGAGTGTGGAATATTCCACACCCATTAGTAGATAAGAGAACACTTGCTTGAATTCATCAAAAAGTTTATGAAAAAGAGGCTCAATTTAGTGCACATACGTCAATGTGGGGGTAAGCCATGTCAGAAAATTTATTATTATAAAAAAATAAAAATAAAAATAAACTCTTTTTTTTTTTGTCATGATGAAGTTCATGGATGATGTTTGAAGAGAGGGAAAGGCAACCTCTCTTCAGGCTACTGAATGTTATGCCAATCACTAATATGACTAAGTTTCAAAATGAGAAACTTTGATTGGACCCTTAATCACCAATTTTGTTAATCCCTAAAAGATCAAGCTGCGTTTTTTAGCAACATAGCAAATTTGAGTTGAAAACTTTCATATTTTAGGCTCAATTATTTACTAAAGGTGGAGACAAAAAGCGTCTTTCATATGCACTAAATTTCACAACATTTGAAATTATGAATAAAAAGTTATGACTAGTACTAAAAATGACAATTTTGGAGCGATTTTGGTGAAAACTCAGCTTGGTCCTTTAGGGTTAAAATGGCAATATTTTATTGAAAGTTTGCATGGATAAAAAAAACATCAAGATTCTAGAAGGCAAGGAGTGTGGGAGTGGAAATCATATTGATGGTGCATGTTTATTAAAAATGTTTCCATTTCTTTGCACTTCAGACCATTGTCTGCCCCCTTTTCAACTCTTGTTTTTCCACTTTTCTTGCTCATGTGAAAATAAGGTCGAAAAATTGCTAGTTTTGACAAATTTGATGTCCATATTAAAACAGTTTTAATAATGTCATCGATGGCAAGAATACTTGTAAGATTGTTATCTCTTGCTTCTTGGTTACATTTAATTGTAATTGCATGTCATCATCAATTTCAAGGGATGATGTGTGTTGTTAGGGCGGTTTCACACTATGGCCAAAGGTCTAGAGGTCGTCACCAATCAAATTGCACGAAATCGAGAGTCCGATCACTCAACCCTTCACACTAGAGGTCAAACTCTAAAGGTCGTCATCCTCCAAATGTCTGCATGGTAGTATTTTATCATCCAAGGTCCAAGGTTGACGACCTCTCGGTAATAGTTTGGGTCAAGCAAAAATGGAGACCCAAACTATGGTTGAGAGGCCGTCACATTGTTTTCATAAAATAATCAAAAGCTTACAAGATCTTGGCCATTGGATTTGGAAGGTCTAATAAATGCTATGGCTTTGGACTTTGAGCTTGGCCTTTGGAGGCTTCACACTATGACCATTCAAGTTGAGAGGCCATGAAATTTATGACTTTGGGCTTGGCCTTTGAAGGCTTCACACTATGACCATTCAAGTTGAGAGTCTGTGGAAGCTCATTGCCAAGAGTGTGGCCTTTGGACTTGGCCTTTGGAGGCTTCACACTAAGGGCGGCCAAAGGTGTCAAAAACAATAATTTAATACCTATTTTCAGCCCATTTTGTTGGCCTCTCACCAAAGTTTGGCCACTCCATCCCACGGCCTCTCGACTTGGCCAGTCATAGTGTGAAGCGGCCCTTAGGCTTCTTAGATCATCCTTATTCTAGCACGTAGTTAGGTTTTGTAACACCACTCTCACAAGGATCCCAAAGTTTGAATAGTAAACCTAATCCAATGCATCCAACATGTGGAACTTGATTTGAAAGGGGACAACAAAATCTTGACTACATCAACTAGTTTCAACATCCCACAAGAGTCCTTCAAAATGATATGTATCTGCTAGTCAATGAAATGATGAATATAATGCAAGTTAGAAATAGAGTAACTGTTAGGAAAGCCTAACAGCCTCAATGCTAGCTACAATCTAAGGATGCTCTTACCCCTAAGCGCCTAAGCCATTTTCACCAAGATTAGGGTTTAGGAAGACCTACAACTTTGATGCATTGTGTCTTAATCATTTGGATGATTCACAAAAAATGACCATTAAAAAAAAAGGAAAATTTCATGGATACCCTTGAAGTTTGCAATAATTTCATAGATACCCCTGCTTTTCCAAAAAGTTCACAAATACCCTTGACCAAAAAATTTAACCGTTTTTTGTTATGCATGCCACTTCCCTTCTCCCTTTATGCGCACACTATTTCTTTCTTGTTATGCGTGTGCACAAAGGAAGTAACATGCACAACAAAAAAAACACTTGAAAATTTTGGTCCTAGGGAATATGTGAAATTTTTGGAAAAGTAGGAATATTTATGAAATTATTGCAAAATTTAGGGGTATCCACAAAATTTCCCCTAAAAAAATGGGACGCCTACTTAGAAAATGGCTTGCAAAATTTGGGATGGGAGATATTAACATTTGATCAAACTATATATAATGACAATATCTCATTTTTTGGGTCCTTGTTGATATTAAAAAACACTAAAGGCCCTAACTCACCTCAATAGCAAAATTAGATGTAAAAGCACACATTTGCAATTTTTTGAAGATTGCGCTTCTTAGGATGTTGAGTTATAAGGCTTTGAATTGCTATTACATTCAAAATGGTGATAGGCACAATTGGTGAGGGTTGCCACAACAAAGGTTAAGAACATGTTTGAACCCTTTAAGGTAGCAACATCCATAAGCGTGGGCGTCCCCAATGGCGTTGCCTACAAGCCTGACAGAGATTTATGTCACTATCAGGTACAAAAAAATTGGTTTTGGGTGACAAAGTGATGATTATGGGTGATAAAGTGATAGTTTTGGATGATTGACATGATGGCTTTGAGTACCCCATCTCACTATTTAAGAACTCCTCAAGTTAATATTGTGAGCGTAAAGTTAGTGTTATGAGTGTATGAGCACACTAAAAACTTCATTAAGAGTTGTTTTTAGCATCTCCGACTCACAACTATACAATTTCAGTGATTTTGGACTTTTTTCAGTGATTTTGGACTTTTGAAAAAAAAGTTGTGACCAAATGCTTGCAATTGGAACTTTGAAATTGATGCTAATATTTTTGGTTTCCTCTTTGTAACTTGACAATATTTGCTTATGGGAGTCGCTACCTTAAGACAAATATCTTGCCACCACAAATATCTTGCCACCACAAATATCTTGTCACCACAAAGAGTACATGCAAGGAAACTTGTCACGGTATTGACAGCTTGCAGCTTATAAGACACTGCTCGTCACCTTGACACTTGTTCTGCATTTGACTTACCATTACTACACTTGCATGAACCACATAACCATATAAAAACCTTGGTATTGCTTTGCTAATTGTAGTTTATAGCAAAGGTCCAAAAAATGAATCCGCTGCCTTAAAGAGATGTGAGGACAATTCTAGTTCCCTTGAACGATCAGGGATTAAAATAATGCGAAATAGAAAATGTTGTGCATGAACGATCATTGATTGAAAAAACTATGTACAGTTTTTAAAACCGTTAACATTTCCACTTCATGCATTACAAAAACAATTGCAACCCGAAAGTTTAAAATAACCAAATATTCAACAGGTGAAAAGGACGCAGCTTGATACATAAAACTTTGCACGTACAGAAACACCTTTGATACATTATTCTCCCAAATGTTTGATAGCTGAACTCCCATGTGAAAATTAATAACAACAACCCACCTCCGACTACCAACTGACGAAGAGTACTACTAAATACAGCGTCTACAGTAATGAAACCAAAACCATGTCAAATAAGCAATGCCTGTAGACCGGCAAAATGATACTAGCACAATCATCGGACTTCCCGGCCAAATGCTAAATAAAATAGGACGAATATCTCTAAAATGGAAGTACGGAGGTAATAAAGGCAACCATCCCCTTTCGAACAGCCAAAAAGAAGACTAACATCGCGTACCGACCACCCGAAAAACCATTTCCAGATCTCAAAAAAATCACACAAAGAACATCAAAAACCCAAACGTAGAAAGATACAGCATGAGCCATGAAAGACTCACCAGAGGCGGCCTCGGAAAGCCGCAGTGCTGCTACCGACACCTCATATCAACCACATTCAATGACAGGCGGCAGGAACACACACCATTAAAATACTAGCAATTCGTCATTTCTAAGGACTGGCAGTTACAAGAAAAACTGACCATGCACAACTCAAACCAGGCAACCAAAAATGCAAAGCCAGAATCTACCACAAATGTGGGGACAAGCAAGGACCAGCGGATAGCAAATTACCCAAACTCAACAACAACCAGAGCACCGACTGAAAAAACTACCTGCGACATCGTACTCTACATCCCTAAAGTCCGATTACAAAGAGACAGCACAGAACATCATCACCAGAAAGGGCAAGTCAGACCATATAACAAGATCCAACGTATCCTCAAAACAAGCAGCACGCACACCACGTACAGCAGCCACCAGCCAGCCCAATTTAACAATAAAAAATGAATGCCACAAGAAGAAAAGCAAACACATGCGCAGACAACATCCCGTGGCGAAAAACACAAGACAATTCGAAGGCAAATGTTGGAAGGACGTTCACCCTACCATAAATATCTATTCTAAGACCCGCAAAAGTAAAGCTCAACACAGCACAAAAACCGTGGTATTTACATTTCTGTAACGACTTAATCGACAGCCTAAACAACGAAGCAGCAAAGCGTCGAATGCGGCCACCGGTCCAGAATTCCGAGACAAAGACGTGAGAACGCCAACGTCCCCGTCAAGGCCATCATACAACGCACACTACAACAAAACAACTGCCAGCCAGCAGAGCACCATATCACGATCGCCCTCAACCCGAACTTCGCTTTACCACACACGAGCCCCGTCCGCCTTGTCGGCAAGACGGACCAACGCCGCTGCCGCAACCGCAGGGAGCGCACGGTACCTCCCAGAGAACCTGCCAGGTCAAACAATCTTGCTATGCTCCCTCCGCCTGCCCCAGAACTCCACTGGCAGACATGGCTCACGCGCGGTACGTTCCACGAAAACAAAGCCCTCACCCCTCCCAGAACAAACGCCCAAAACAGCCACCGACTACAGTAAAAGGTCATCGTCATCCCAAATCAACTGCATGACCATTCCAGCCCCCCAGTAGCCCACGTTACGCAAATAAATCACCCCAGGCGACACGACCGACCGTCAATATTCAAAAAACATGCCCCACATCAACAAGCGCAACCGACACTACATCCACGAGCTCGCTCACTCGCTCACTTACCACTCACATGCACTGACTACACAACCGTGCTCGTCCACCGGCCCATCCACCACATCCACAGCTTCCACACCCAAAAACTCCCGCCACCAAAACACAGAAAAACCACACCCCGCAACAACATATACAAACACACACATGCACGCACGCACTTAGCTTGTCAACCGTCCATGCGGGACATAAATTTCCTCAGGCCGCCTCCCGGTTCCAAAACGGATCCCGCGATACCGCCCTCTCATCTTAACAGTACAAAATTCCAACCCCGATCCGGAGCTAAATCCAACTCGCCGCATTCCCCCTCTTCCAACCCTCGGCGATACCCTACCCACTAATCTCGCCTACACTTCAGAAACCGCCCTGTCAAGCGCACCCCAGAATTCACACAACACTGGCACAGTCAAGGGCGCTCCTCTGCCTGCCTAACGCGTCACGTCCCAAACGATCCTCCGCCTTGTGTCGGGCGCCTATCACACAACAGACTCCCCACCCCCGGCTTAGTCCACCTCCTCGATCTTCGGCCCCGCTCCCGCCGGCGGCGACTCGTCCCGCGCGTACGACGGAGCCGCGCCCTCGCCGCCTCCCGCACCTCCCCCCTGGTACATGCGCGCGATGATCGGGTTGCACACGCCCTCCAACTCCTTCATCTTGTCGTCGAACTCGTCGCTCTCCGCCAGCTGGTTCTGGTCCAGCCACTGGATCGCCGCCTCCACCGCGTCCTCGATCTTCTTCTTGTCCGCCGCGTCCAGGTTCGACGCGATCTTCTCGTCCTTGATCGTGTTCCTCATGTTGTACGCATAGTTCTCCAGCCCGTTCTTCGCCTCGATCTTCTTCTTGTGGTCCTCGTCCTCCGACTTGTACTTCTCCGCCTCCTGCACCATCTTCTCGATCTCGTCCTTCGACAGCCGCCCCTTGTCGTTCGTGATCGTGATCTTGTTCTTCTGCCCCGTCGTCTTGTCCTCCGCCGACACGTTCAATATGCCGTTCGCGTCGATGTCGAAGCACACCGTGATCTGCGGCACGCCCCGCGGCGCCGGCGGGATCCCCGACAGCTCGAACTTCCCCAGCAGGTTGTTGTCCCGCGTCCGCGCCCTCTCGCCCTCGTACACCTGGATCAGCACTCCCGGCTGGTTGTCCGAGTACGTCGAAAACACCTGCTCCTTCTTCGTCGGGATCGTCGTGTTCCGGGCAATCAGCACCGTCATCACGCCTCCCGCCGTCTCCAGACCCAACGACAGCGGCGTCACGTCCAGCAGCAACAAGTCCTGCACCTTCTCGTTGCCCTCCCCGGACAGGATCGCCGCCTGCACCGCCGCCCCGTACGCCACCGCCTCGTCCGGGTTGATGCTTTTGCACAGCTCCTTCCCGTTGAAGAAGTCCTGCAGCAGCTGCTGCACCTTCGGGATACGCGTCGACCCCCCGACCAGCACCACGTCGTGGATGGCTCCCTTGTCCATCTTCGCGTCCCTCAGCGACTTCTCCACCGGCTCCATGCACTTCCTAAACATGTCCATGTTCAACTCCTCGAACCGCGCCCGTGTGATAGTCGAGTAGAAATCCACGCCCTCGTACAGCGAGTCGATCTCGATCGTCGTCTGTGCCGTCGACGACAGCGTCCTCTTCGCCCTCTCAGCGGCTGTCCTCAGCCTCCTCAAGGCGCGCGGATTGCTACCGATATCCTTCTTGTACTTGCGCTTGAACTCCTGCACGAAGTGGTTCACCATCCTGTTGTCGAAGTCCTCCCCTCCCAGATGGGTGTCTCCCGCCGTCGCCTTCACCTCGAAGATGCCCTCCTCGATCGTCAGAATCGACACATCGAACGTACCGCCTCCCAAATCGAAGATCAGCACGTTCTTCTCGCCCACCGACGTCGCCTTCTTGTCCAACCCGTAAGCGATGGCGGCTGCCGTCGGCTCGTTGATGATTCGCAGTACGTTCAGCCCCGCGATCACCCCCGCGTCCTTCGTCGCCTGCCTTTGCGAATCGTTGAAGTACGCCGGCACTGTCACCACGGCGTTCTTGATGGTAGACCCGAGGTACGCCTCCGCGATCTCCTTCATCTTAATCAACACCATCGACGATACCTCCTCTGCCGCGAACGTCTTCGTCTCACCCTTATATTCAACGCTGATCATCGGCTTCTCTCCGGGCCCAGGCGTCACCTTGAACGGCCACAGCTTCATGTCACTCTGGACGGAGGCATCACTGAACCGCCTCCCGATCAACCTCTTCGCATCTACATCACGTCCACGTAAACAGCACAGTTAGCACTCCGCTTCCAAGGACATCACCACAGCTATCCCTCCAACTGACGCCCACGGACTGTGCAGCAAAGAGAACCAACTTACTACACAACAATTTCAATGCAACTCCCGAAAAACAGCCCGGTCGCGCTACAAAAGCACCTACGACACACGACCTTGCCAACGAAGCCGACCTTGCCGCGCCCCCACCCACACACACATCTAGCCTTCAACGAAACAAAGTAAACGCTTCGCTCCTGCCGCCGCGAAAAAACCAGCGAGGGATACACTGAACGACCTAACCTAGCACCCCGCGATGCAACAGATCCCAGCGGAAGAAACAATATCAAAATCACACAAGACCGGACTTTGCGAACTCACCGAAGACCGTGTTGGTCGGATTCATGGCCACCTGGTTCTTGGCGGCGTCGCCGATGAGGCGCTCCGTGTCGGTGAACGCCACATAGCTGGGCGTGGTCCGGTTGCCCTGGTCGTTGGCGATGATCTCCACGCGGTCATGCTGCCACACGCCCACGCAACTGTACGTCGTGCCCAAGTCGATGCCGATGGCAGGACCCTCGCCCTTGCCGGCCATGGCTGCGCTCTTTTCCAAATCCCTCGGTCGAATGCTGGCGGCAATAAAATCCAAATCTCCTGCTTCTCGCCCTACAACTCAACAGGCCGCAAAAACTTCTCTCTGCAAAAACGTCTCTCTCTGCAAAACGTCTGACTCTCTTTGCAAAACTCACAGCGTTCGGGAACCTTGTTACACAGAAATGAAATGAAATGAAAGGAGGAGGAGGAGCAGCGAGACCTAAGTATCGCAACGGCTGGGAACTTCGGAAGCCCTCGGAAGGTTTTGGAAACCCTGCGAAGCTCTGAGAAGCACCGGGAAGCTCCGGGAAGCTCCGGGAAGCTCCGGGAAGCTCCGGCGGACTTCCGAGCCTCTCTGAAACTGTCCTTCCTTCCGCCCCCGTCGCTCAGATCCTGGTCGTCCACGTGGACGACGCTTGAATCGACGGCTCTGCCCTCACCGGAATAACTTAAGCTTACTTGTGGCGGAACCCTGTGTTGGGAAGGTGCGTAGTTCCTGCTGCCGATTTTCTTACCGAATTAAGGTAGACGCACCCATACCAGACTCCTCAATTCCGACCTTATGTATCCAGGGAGAACTGAAATGTACAGTCTGGGTACATTAAGGGTCAGCCAAGGGGAGGGGTCGGTTTTGGGTGTGTCTACCTTAGGGTATTTTGGAGCGGTTTGATACAAAGTTTAGCCGGTAAAAATGGCAAAAATAAATAAAATAAGTGTTTTTTTTGGTACATCCCAAAAACATTCCAAGCAGCCGAAGGTTATTCCGAAGGCTCAATTGAATTGTTTCCGAAATATTTACAGGCAGCCAAATCAATTGGTTGAGATGTGTCTTTTTATGAAAAGTTTTGTAATTAAATAAACGAAGAAGCTATGGATTTTTTTTCTATCAGCATTCTTGTATTCATGTGCAGCCTAAGTATAAGACATGGCTTACATTTCTTGTGCCTGAGTTTAACGAACTGGCCATCTACAAGTATTGTTTCAAAAACAAAGAAAAAAGGTTTTTTCTCTAAAAGTTCTATTAATTTTAGTCACCAACAAAAATTGCGTCTTTTTTAATCAATGGAAGACCAGTTTTTAGCCAGGATTTTAAAAGAAGATACATGTTCCAAAACGTAGGTTTAGACCCAACAAAAACATATGAATTCTCAGAACTTTTAGAACTTTCTAAAATATAGTTGTAGAAATCAAAGAGTAGAGGGATAAGTAGTATGAAGCTTGAAGTTGCCATTTTTGTCAAGAGGTTATAGGCCTCATGTGTGCCCATCTCAAAAACAAAACAGATCAATGTTGTGTTAGTGAGATTACACTAGGTGTCTACAATCCATAACAGGTGTTGTTGCTTTTACAAAGAAAAATGGAGATAAAGCATCATTGTTACTACAAAATAATCTCATAAGAGCAAAAACTTATATAGCTTTGGATTGAATAATTACTATGCTTTGAAAAAAGTCCCTCTCTTTCTAGTGACTTTGGTCCAAAACTCTAGAAGTAGATATTGTCAATTTTTTGAGTATTTGTGAGTATTTTGGTGTAGACTAACGCAACAGAGTTATGCTAATAAGGCAAGGTCTTCTCATGTATGTGAGTGCTATAGTGAGGGGACATGCTTACTTAGTCAACTCCTAGTCTTAATGTGTTTGTAAGAGCTTAGGGAAATTGGAGGAAGAGGACAAAAGGTTGACTCCCTTACTCAACCCCTAAATGCCCAAGGCACCAAATTTTGGTATTCAACCAACTTCAAGAAACTTTGAAACTATGTTGAAGGCATAGATTTTATTGTTTTCAGGTTTTTTTTTTGGAGAAGTTGCGTGCTAAAGTTAGCTTTACCATTCAAATTTAATTTCTTCCATATCTTATTTCCATTGTTTTTGGTGGAAGGTTGGTTGTGAGCATACTTGTTAAATCATGAATAGTGTCATGAAAAGTATCGTGAAAGCAATGTTGTTGATAGTGTCATGAATAGTGTTGTGAATAGTGTCACAAAGCCTAAACAAGTTGCCACATTGAAAAGACATGCATTAAGTTGAGAAAAAGGTGAAGATTTCTCTTGGGCACTCCCTTGGATAGTAACCAGATAGTAAGGTTCCTTTTACTAAAATTTTGACATTTAACAAAATCTAAAAGTGCTTTTGGACTAATTTCACTTAGGATGTCTCTGTTGAAAACTAGAATTCATTCACTATTGAATTTTCTTTTAGTTGTGATGATTTTTGGTCAATAATTGAAGCTCAAAAAATTCTTTGCATTATTCAATTGCTCTTTGACAGTTGCATTGCAGGCTCATTTGTGAAATTGTGGTCATGGATATGAGAGAAGAGCCATTGGTTTTGAAGTAACAAAAATAAATACAATATCATCCTAAGTGGTTATTTCCCAATTTTGTATCGAAAAGTTGCCAATTTGCATTATAAGTATTGGGCAACTCCAAAAAAAGCAAAAAAATTCTATACTTGTCATAATTCAATCACAAACAACTATGGCCTTATGTCATGGCCCAATTTTCATCCTAATTTAATTGTGGTTTTCTTTTCATTTTTCTTTTTTGAATAAGAACACCACCAAAATAAAAGTAAAAATAATTTTCTAAATTGTTAATCCATAAAAAACTTCAAAATTCAATAACTTTCTCACTGTAGGCCCAAATGTCATGAAAATGAAACTAAGCTTTGTGCACCCCTTCTTGTCAAGAGCTTTCCAATGATACCATGCACGCGTTGAGAAGACACACAATTTTGGAGATGACAAATAAACAAACAAACAAACATATAGCCTCATTAAAAATATTAATATCTTAAAATGCTTGTAGCCATTTTGGATTTTTTTGGGTAGCGCCATCTAGAAGCCTTGAAGTTCAAGCTTCTATGGTTAAAACTTTATTGTGATGTTTTATAATTATTTTACAAGGACAATTCAAAACTTTAAAACTACCTTCCAAAAATGAGGAAAACACCCTTGGGCATTTAGGGGTTAATGTTCCGACTAATTTCATAAATGAATTGTAACCCAAAAGAAAATTGATTGGCTGATTGTTGGCAAAGTATAGAATTAGGTATAAAACTTTAAATTAATCCTTAATCCATATGACTAATTATGTAGTGACATTCTAGTTCAAGCCCAAATTTATGAATCCGCTTCAAAACCGTCAAATCATTGCTAGTCATGTACTTGTTCACATAATTGTTGCATGAACCAACCTTGGAATTGTGTGCAAATTACAAACTCATGCACAAACAACTCAATGATGCTACCATAACTAAATTTAAGTGCAGCAATTACAAGCGCACAATCAAGCTTGAATGCAAAATGCTCACATGCACAGCCAAGTACAAATGCGGCAGCCCCAAGCGCAAGGCAACTTCAAAGCTTGATGGAGGTTTCACCGCGACTGCTAGGAAGAAAGACAACTACTCTTGAATTGGAAAAAAATAGTATCAAATGTAGCAATTTAATGGAGACTCCAACAGTGGCATTTATGATGCTAGTTTGATTTCCTCGCTTATGCCTACAAGACATCCACAAATGTTGTGAAGATGAAGAAGACAAGGAGCTTTGTGGCTTCAGTTTAGGATTAGCCATATACTCATGTTTTGACAATGTCACAAAAGAAGAGCTGTACTTTGTTGTGATGAACAACAAAACTATAGTTGCTCTACACAAAACCTTGAATGTGCATCCAATCTTGTCCAATGAACCCAATTGTGACATGGACAACCCTAGTTTTGATGGCAACATAGATAGCACATACAAGGGTTGTAGTGACCCTATATACCAGAGTAGCTATGAAAGCAACAACAACAACAGCCAGGACACACTAAACCAGAAAGAAGACAAGCATGGCCTAAACTCAAAGGACCAGCATGAAATAGAAGAAGAAGGTGACTACTTTGATATACGTACGTCCCCGAAAGCCTCCCAAGTTGACTCAAATTGCCTTCAAAACCCTATCAATGCCAATCGGCAAGGCGACTTCATCGTCTTGCAAATGCGTCCACAGCTGCAAACCAGTGCTGCAACACAAGAAGAAATCAAATGTCAACAGACCCTTGCTAGCAATTTGCACAAAGCATCAAAGTGTGAATAAGAGAAAAAAGACAATGGCGGGTAATCCTATGGAAACAAAGGCAACATCGCTTAAAAAAAAAGAAGTTGTCAAACCTTGCCAAAGTTGAGCAACAAGCAACAACATGAGGAAGCACTTCCCAACAGCTACCTGTAGCAGCGCAAAGACCACGCATCATAGGCAAGGGTTGAGGTTGTGGGAGCCAAAATTGCTAGGGAGATGATTGTACAAGAGTTGCAATGCAAGGAATAGAAAAAATTGAAGAATACTATACCTCCGCCATATGAACCCATAGGTACAAAAGCTTTAACCCCTCATTGCCAAAGGGGACAGAAAGTGTCCTCTCACACTTTGCTTGTATAATTCAAACTGCTGTAACTTTTGCATTGATAGTTTGAATTCAATAAATTTTCTTGGTAAAGTTGCACATACAAATCTAGTTGCTATGCAAAAAAATTCAGAATAATCTAAGATGTATTAAGTTTGTGAAAGCCATTCAAAGTTCCCTAGTTCAATTTGAGTTCACCACATTGCATTGTAATGGCTGCAACTTTGGGGCCTTGTATCTTTTTCATCAAATATATTTTTTCAATAAAATTAGTTGTGTATTGTTTTCCTTGAATTCTACTAATAGTGGTAAAATTTTCATGTCAACCCAAGTTGTTATGAATGTTTGGGAGCAACTCAAAGTTCAAAATCCACACACTTTTTCATTATTGTGAACTTTGGTGGCTTGTAACTTCTTCATACAACTTTTGTTTTTGATCATTTTTATTGTAAAAGTTGCGCATGTTAGTCTAGCTGTTGTTGTTAAAATTTCATTTCAATCCAATGAGTTATAAGTGAATGAGAAGCATTCTAGTAGAGGGAGGATTGGCCATAGATGTGATTTTTTGCTACTTTTTTCACTATTTTTTGACACTTCAAAACAATTTTGCAAACATAATGAGTCTATTAAGTTAAAAAAATTTCACCAATGTGTATGTATACTAGTTTTGTATCACTTTGTAATTTAAGTTTTTTTCATTTGAGCAAGTTTAGAAATCAAAATTCACCTCCAAATGTGTTTTTTAGAAAATTTTAGCATCTTTTTTTAACACTAAAACATTATAATTTTTCAATCTATGTGGTCAAATGACCTTAAATTTGATCTACATGATTTGCAACAAGCACACTAAAAGATTGTAAGGTTGAAGCTTTCATAGTTTATAAATATTTAGACTTACAACAAATAAATTGCAAAAAGATTGTTAAGGATCTTTGAACCTTAGGCAATGAGGGGTTAACCTCCATGTGAAAGCATTTGGTGGTCCATCTCATGGCTTGGCTCAAAATTGGGACAATTTCCCTTCAATTCTTTAATCATTTGGCTAATTCTTATCTGTTCAAACTTTAAGACGTATTTGTGCGGAAACAAAGAGATGCGCCATTGAGAAAAGGAGAAGGATGAAGAGTGGGATTGTAAATACTATATGCAATGATAATTATAAGACATACACACATGGAAGCATTGGGTAGAAAGCAATAGATGTTTGCAAATTCAATTTTGTAAGAATCCGGTTGGGGTATCACTTTCTAGACACACTAATTAGGTTATTTTTGTTTAAAACCTCCAAAGTTTATCTAATTTGTTCATTTTAATCAAGTAAAAAGACCCTAAAATGAGAAAAAATAAATTGTGCACCTCAATAGAATCAAGATTTATATGTCTAAAGAATTTTTATTAAATTTATTAAATTTTTTGGATCCATTCATAGGTGTCAAAAAAAATCCTAAATTTTGGGGTTTTCAGGCATTATATTGCACAATTTATTAAATTTTTACTGATAAAATAAATTATTTTGTACTCTACACAATTAATTGTAGGTCATATTCAAAAACAATATTAAAATAAAATTGCTTGATATTTTAAATGCATGATTTTGGGGATTCAAGGTAAGTGTGACAAAACTTATTTTTTCAACTAAAAAATCAAATAAAATTACTCAAAAATCTTTGGTTGTAATCAAACTTTTTTTCTTGATATGTTATGTGTAGAAAACTAAAACCACATTTGGTGAAGTCTTACTTTATTGTAATAAAAAATTGGATGTGTTTGACACACCAACACATAGTGGCATTGTAAGTTGGACAGCTTTTTGGGTACCCCAACTAGAAACTTGCCATTGTAATATCTTTATACATGGGATTGAAGAAACTTTTAAATGTACATATGTATTGGCAAAAAGCAAAACCATTTTTTCATTGCCAAATTATATCCCAACTTCTATCTTGCAACCACTTTTTACTTCTATCAAAGTGCCTTCACATCACCAATCCATGTTCTATGTGCATGAATTAGATATCTCTATCTTATGACAAGGTGAACAAAGTGACGTGGTTGTTTAGTGAAATGTGTGATTGTTGCAATGCATTATGGAATAATGGGGAGAAAATCACCATTGATGAGGTGATGGTTTGTTGTAAAGGAGTAAATTTTCCTCCACGATAGTACATGCGTAAGAAGCCCGAGAAGCGGGAAATCAAAATTTATACCATACTGATACCGTGACAGATTTTGTTAGCAACTTTGATGTATATTGTTGAGCATTTATTGAAACTATGGAGGCCCTTAAGTCCAAGAAAGGAGAGTCAAAAATATGGTAAAGGGTGGTTGAGACGTTGCTTCAAGGGTTGGAGGGTCTAAGGTATGTAGTTGTGATGGATAATTTCTTTACAAGCAGAGAATTAATTTGCAATTTAGAACATGGTGGTACATAGGCAAGAGACACTCTTTACAGCAACCGCATAAGACTTCTTGATTTTATGAAAGATAAAAATAAATCATGAAGTCCCCACAATGAAGTCTGTAGTGGGCAATGCATGACTCTCAACAAATGTGTGTAGTGATGTGGACAGATAAAAAATTGTTCCTTCTATTATCTACTAGCGCATTGCCATTGGCCTTTCCATGTGAAGTAGTGGAATTCTTGCGCTGAGTAGGTGGATCTATCCATAAAATTAAAACGTCACTGGTTCATTTTGAGTATACATCACACATGCGTGGCGTGGACGTGGCCGATCAACTGTGCGATTCTTACTCTCGCCAAGTGCGTTCTCATAATTGGTGGCATTGCTTGTTCTACTTCCTCATTGATACTAGTGTTGTGAACATGTGAATTATTTATAAGAAGACTATAATGAAGAATGGACGTGGAAGAAAAATTTTATCACATTTCAATTTTAAAAAGGCATTATGCAAGGGACTTACAAGCAATTGGGCTAGATAAAAAACAACAATTTCACTATTATTGAAGGACATGCTTCAAATTTGTTGCCCTCAAAAAAGTCAATTACATCGAGTATGCATTGTGTGCAAGAAAAGAAAAAATAGTTTTTGTGCACTATGCTCATATCAATGGATGTGCTACACATGCAAATGCTACATGAAAATGCACCACCGTCTTGGCATATTTTAGATGAATAAAGGTACAATTAATTATAATCTTGTATATTTTTTCCATTTATTTGTCAATTTGCATTTATTTGGCTTTATAGTTCTTGTGCTTTATGCTATATGTAATAATTGTACATTTACATGTGATCTTATAACTCAAATAGAGTAATTCATGAGATCTAATCTTCCATCAACGTATTCTTAGCTTTTAGCCACTTGTTAGAGCTTTAGATTGCCTAAACTTAAGCACGCCTTGTGTAGATTTAGAACTCATTGATAATGTATTAATAATAGATTGATAGTGGACTTGTAGTGATTTCAAGAGCATTTTAACCATGATATGATGTTTTTTTTGAATGTTTTTACTAACACTTATACATCTGCTATATTCATGTCAAATTTTCATGATTGGGCCAAAATTTTTGAGCTTTCAAATTATGTAATTGTTAGCTTCAAACTTGGTGAAATATTGTTTGCTTGAGAGGGATTTAAGGAATGGATCATTTGGTGCCTTTTCTAATGAAATTTCATGCATTGATAAACCATAAAAAAATTAAAAAAAATTAAAAATTAAAAATAATATATATATATATAAATATAAATATAATATTACTTTCAGTTTTTATATTTTTGGAGAGGCTGAGTTTAGATAGATGAAAAATTATTGTTGTGGTACAAGTCATGCAGTAGTTTATTTGTTTTTTGAAAAAAAACCCACGTAACAAAGAAGGGAAGGTGTTATACAGCAACAAGGTTCCAAGAGGTGTAATGAGATAGGAGTTAAGTTTACATCATGGAGGATGGAAGTTGTTGAATAGATGCAATTAATTGAAGCATGCGGAATTGATGGATGAGGACATATAGGGGATTATGGGATGCATAGCAAAAGCAAGTTTGAAGTAATAATATGGAGGACATCTGCAATCAATTTTTTTTTTTGTCTTTACGTTGTCTTGATGGAGATGTCTCCATTATGTAAATATACATTTATTATTTAGTTTGGTTTGGATTTCTATAAATGTAGAGTTGAAGTAAAAATGGCGGCTAAAGACCAATAGTTTTCCAACTAACCAAGTCCACGACTTGACAACTGAAAATAAGTTTTTAGCGCTTTTGTATGGCCATGAGAGCACGTGGTCACCTTATGGTGGTATTTGTTTTATCTTTGTTTTTTTTATTAAAAAATATGAAAAAAATGAGGTTGATATCTATGGTGTAGAAGTAATTTTGGAGAAATTCTAAGATAGTTTGCCTTTAATCTAAAATTTGAGGTGGAATAACCTCAAGATAATGGTAATGGTAAATTATGAGGTCCAATTGGAATAGGCCCACCCATTTGAGAGGAGTATGGGCTAACCCATGTACCCAAAGCATTTTAGGAAGTTTCCCAACTTTTTGGAGGATAATGGGGAGTTGGAGTTAGAGACCCAAATGTTGGAGGAGTCATAATTTATGCTTTGTGAGGAATTTTTAAATGAGATTTGGTGGAGTTGTGTATCTTTGTGTAAGGTTTTTGAAAATTCTATGCTTGCTTGATTTAGAATTAACATTCAAAAATTATATTTGTTTGAGTGGGGGAAGGTTTGTTGCCTCCCATGTGAATGGGTAGAGATTTTGATCAATCATAGAGAATAGACAACTCATTAGTTTGCTACAAAATTTTGAGAGAGTGAAGATCATTGTACAAGCTTTCTAAGAAACTACTACACTTGAGAATTGAAGCTTTGAGAAGGAACATTAGAAGCAAAGTTGACCTTCTGTGAGACCTTCAATTTTGGTACCTGCCTATCATGTTTTTGCATGTTGCCCAAATTACTCAATTGCATACGCCTTGCCAAGGTTTTTTTTTGTTTGGGATTGGATGCTAGATCAGCTCCGTAGACATAATTTGTGGAACTAAACTAGCTTTTTTCAAGGTAGATTTTTTAAAGTTTTGGAAAAAGCAACTAGCTTTTTCTTTTCCTTTTAGGTCTAAAAGACAGTATTTTTGGCCACTCACAAGTTTTGCTTGTGGCATGGTTTGGCCACGTCCAATTTTAGTTTGTATTAATTCTGGCTACACATGTAAATTATTTGTGTTACTGTAGGCTACTTGTGTATATTTCTTGGGTTGCTGCAGACTCTATTTCTTAAAGAATTTAATAATGATGTAGAGAGTTGGGCGACAAAGCAAAATCATTCACCTTATACATGGCGATTGCAACATCTAAGTTTCAAAATAAAAAAAATTGAGAATTACAAACACTGAATACAATAAACAGTGTTTGGTAGGAATTTGTGGTAAAGCAACAATTGCAGAAGTAACAACAAACTCAAATGACCCTCTCCTTGCCCCTTTTGATATAGGAGTGCCAAAAACAAGACCTGCAAAACAAACACAAGTATTTTGATAGTTGATTTAGTTCTATGCAAAAAATAATAGAAATGGAATGTGAAGGTACAAGGTTTAATACCTGATGTAGAGAATAATTCTAAGTGAAGAGGTTCACATTAGGGCCACCGCTGCTCCGGAAAAGCTATCAAAGAAAATTAGAACAAGAGATAATACTTTTGGTGAGGAAGGACATGCTATTCTATCCATTTGCATCTAATCAAGAACACAATCTAATCACATGAATGTAACAATAAGGAAAGACAAGACAAGTAAGAGAAAACATTTTGAAAAATAGTACAATATGTAGTGCACTTGGAGTGAACTCACAAGCAAATGTGAAGTGCAACAACAAATGAGCTGGAAATAGTATACTATCACTTGCCCACTCAATTCAGCAGCTACGGATTTGTAGCAAAACCAAGCTACTTTGCAATATGCACTATCTTTGCCACCTGCAAGTGTAAGTACCTAGAGCTACAAAATATGCGTAGTCCAACTTTTGGTCATTGTGTCATGCTAGGACACAGTAACGCTGCTGCTCTGTAGCTAGCACCCATTGCTTGTAGCAATCATTGTAGCGAAAGTTCCTAGGGTATATACATTTTGGCAGTGCATCCCCACAACAACTCTGAGGTGTTGGTCTAGCCGATTACGCAACTTGTCTTTCAAAAAAGTCAACACTGAGAAAGTTCTCTCATCTTCAATGCTGCCAAGAACATGAACCATGGCAATGTGGGCCAACTTCAAGTACTCCCCAAAGTGCTTGCCAAGTGCGGTATTGACATCCAAGGTCCTCCAAAGTTTCGTGAGCAAATTCACAATTTGATGCGCAAGAGCATTCAGTGGCGGCATCATCATGGTTGCATGTACATTGGCTATCATTGCAATCTTGAAGAGGGACTGCTCTGACTCTAACATAAATTTGTCAAGTACGGGAGGAACAAGTCGCTTGCTCTCTCCCTCTTTGATCCACTTTAGCTCACAATAAAAACTGCGTATCACGTCGAGGTGTTTGCAAAAGCTAGTGTCATATTCCCCCTGCAGCCAATACTGCGGGTATACTATACTCAGAGCATCCATGAGGCCATGGTTGGGAAATTTAGTGGCCATCTCATCCATTAGTTTAGCTGCCGCCACTGTGTCCAACGAAAAAGAAGTTAGACAAGCCACCAGCAAACAAGTGATCACTGCAGGGATTGCAAGAGAAAGCAATGCAATTACACTCACGTGGATTACACAACAAAGCAAGAGCAAACAGAGCTATAGCAATGACGGAAATAGAAAATTGAAAGCAAAGACAACAAGGTGAAAGCACTCTCATCCTTGCAATCACGCTGCACCGTATCTACAATCCCAGCATAAACCTCCTGATTCATTATGTTGCCGTTGTGGAGGGCATACAGTGATTGCCTCCCCACCATAAATGCTAAGTTCTCAAACCCCATGTTCAAGTTAGCTTCCCACTTCATTAGGATTTGCTCATGAGAGCATTGCACAACTTGGTTAAATGCATGGAATTTGTCCCTGCGGAAAGCTGTTTTTGCATTCAAATAAAATGTGAAGAGGCTAGTTTGGCATGTGCCAAGTGCCCCCACAAAATTGCATATAAATGCGTCTTGTTTCTATGCCCACTGAATCAACAAATCAATGGCTTTGAGCATTGATACCATCGCCAACATACCAAGGAGGACATATGGATCCACCAAGAGAGCCAAGTTAGCCTGCAATCAAGAGAGACCTCTCGTCCCAAATAAAGAAAGTCAGAAAATAATCTAAACCGCAAATACAAACTCGCAGACTTAAAAACCCAAAAACCTGAACTTCCAACCTCAATAACTTCAACCCCAATATGGAATCCAGAAAATGAATGCAGATAAACCAATACACAGGGGAAAGACAGAAATTAACTAACCCCAGCCTTTTGACCCCACTTTCGATCATCTTTGTCCTCCAGCATCATTCCAATTACACCCTTGTACTCAACCAAGAGCCTTCTAATTAGGCCAAGGCAGCTCATCCACCTTGTCTTAACATTCTTCAGCATCTTGAGCCCTTTAGATTCTAGTTGCTTTGCCAATTTTCTGAACTCGGTAGCTTTCTTTGGAGAATGTGCAAAGTACGTATGTGTCATGCGGGGAACCTCCTCCACAACATGCATTACAGTCAATGACAAAAGTGACTGGGCATCCAAATTCAAACGATGAGCTCAGTAGTGAATTCTTGTTGCAAAAGGAGCGTATTTCTCTTTTATTTGCGTTGTTATACCTATCTTCAGCCCTTGGAAGGTGCTCACCTTGTCCGCCCCAAAACAAAGCAATTTCACTTGCAGATTAACATTTGTGACACCACTTGCAACACACACAGCGTTTGTAATCAGTGTCATTTGTTTGTTTGCTTTGGCACCATCAAAATCCAGTCTCTGAATAGACAAAAGCAGTGGCAAGTGACACCAGTTCACAACGACGTAACCGTGAATGGCAAGCCAACTTGTGTTATCACAAGTAGTTGTCTCATCTGCAGACAACAAGAAGTAGGTGGTAGTCAAAATCAAGGTCTTTATGCGTTGCTTCACGAAGTCATAAAGATGCTTTGCCATGATCCATCCAGACCCATCCGCCCAGTGTTTACAGGGAAGGTCAGGAACCTCAAGGAACTCATACAATTCAAATCAAGCCTCAAATTTAGCCATTGGCCTTCCATTGCTGAGCAACTGGAATAACGAGGCAAATTGCACACGTTTTCTTGCAAGACTTTGCAATGCTACAGCCCTGCAAGAGTTCATCAATAGACAGTGGACCACAAGCGGCAAACAATAGCAAACACTTCTTGTGAATTTCACGCTAGCCGTGCTTAGAAATCGTATCCCACTTCACAGTCATGTGGATGGATTTTCCCCGCACTACACTGCAAGGCATGCAGCGGACCAAGTGCTGCACACCATCTTTTGCCAATACTAACTCACTCCATGGCTCTTTTGTAGACCACTCTGTGTGAAGTTTCCTTTGCAGGTCATATTTTTTCTTGAGTGTCGTGAGAGTCTTTGCAGTGGAAGGTAACGCAGAACTCGCACCCTGAAACTTCTGCTTCTCACTCTTCTGTTTCTTCCCAACAAGAGGAGGAGCATCCATGAAGGCCTCGTCATATGAGTCCACCATGTTGTAGTTGCTGAAGTCTAAATTGACCTCTGAATTTGAAGTATCCCCTTCTTCCTCTTAGAGAGGCACAATTGCAGGGGATGATAGTATGATCTCTATATCCATAGATTGGGAATCCAAAAATTGAGTGTTGTTCAAATTGGAAGGTGAAGACCCCGTGCCAACCCCTCCCAAAAGTGGACCATGATTTAAAGAATTCTTGCTAGAGGAGTAGTAACTTCTCAACGTGGAGCCGGACTTTGCCTTCTTCCTCGCCTCCGCCTCAACCGCCCGTTTTGTGGCTTGGGCCTTCTTCTGAGCTGCCTTTGCTTGCTTCTACAACCAATGTAGTTTACACTGCTGTTTCTTTGCAGCCTTTGTCATTGTTGGTACCGGCACCTTCGCTAAGGCAGAGCCCTTGACGCCCTCTGCACTGGAAAGACCTCCCTCCATGTTCACTAACCCTACCTCCCCTCCAACACCCTGAACCACACAAACTGATGCAAATGCAACAGACCAAAATCCTCACCAAAGAGACCCCAAAAGACTCACGGAATAGCAACCACTTCAATTAAGCCAAACGGTATGGACACGAGGAGAAGAAGGATACTGAATTACAACTTCCCCAAGAGAATGCTACGCAAACACCAAACCCTACATTGCAGCTTGCAATGTCTGCTCTCCGCAGCCACCCTCCACTACCGCACCATTGAAAGCAAAGACTAATGACTAAGGGATTCAGCCACTAAATTTGCAACCCCCCCATTGTGGAATTCAATGTGGCTCCCTTGAATTTTCAAAGCAACGTCCCTGGCTGTGAATGCTGCAAGATGAATGGCTGCTGGCGACATCCACCGCTGAGGAGTGGCGGAGTGCGCTATAAACCCTCCAAGCAAAAATAGAAGTTGGTGCCAGGACAACTTAAACGCACAGCATAGTAGCCTTCAACAGCAAAGTATTGAGAGAGAGATGGCGATTTCATCCTCCAAAACCTTGAGAAAGAAGAAGGAGATGGCGTCTCCAACGGCTAGAAGGGGGCGCGCTAAGGTGAAGTAGGCGACGCGACATGGTGCCTCGCGACGTGGGGGTCGTGGGCAGATGGCAACGTCGAGTCCTCTTCAGCGACAATTCTGTTTGTAATTGGCACCATGGCCTACAACCGCGCGCAGCCATGGGCCCCAAAGGCCCTATAACCTCATAAATTTTCGTATAGGGCTGGTGTTGGACGTAAAAATTTGGCGCTAAATCACAACAAATTGCCAAAAAAAAAAAGGCTACGCCTTGCTGGATAATGATCATATATCATTGAAAGTACATATGTCGCAACCAATAAGAATTGAGTGCTTCCAATCATCGTTGGCAAAGACAGAGCTGTTTATGATGAGTAGACAAGTCACTCAATGGCTACATGGCGGGAACTTGTTATATGGCTGCTTGGCTTTTTGTTTGATAATGTAAATTTTTGAACAAGAACTTGGATGCAGGCATTGCTGGAGAGTGGCAAGTTCTCCATTTCTGTAGTATAGATTTCTCCAATTCAATATTGCTGGTTATGCTAAACTAGAATGCAATCTTACCATTCTATGTTGAACTATTTTTTTCTCTTGAGTGAACGGCTGCTTGTTTTTTTGTTCTCTTCTGTTCTGCTAAGCAGTGAGCGGTGGAGTCTAGCATCATGAATCAAGTTTAGGCTGTGCTTTTAAATAATCAAGATGCAACTCTAAAATTAGAAGTCAACTCTTGGATTACTCTTATGCCAGGGACAAGAGGTGGGCATGCAAGGGATGCCATGAAGCATGGTGGAAGCAATATAAGAAGGAGCTACAAAGCAAGGATTTTAAAATTTAAAATTTGAGCAGTTCATGTTTCTTCGATGCTGGAGGAACATGTGTATATGAGACGTCAATTGCACCTTGATCCAGCAGTGCTATTTACTCAACAAAGTGCTTGCAATAGTAAGTGTTTCATTTCCAACCTAACCAACAATTACAACCTAACCAACAATTACAACCTAACCAACAATTACAACCTAACCAACAATTACAACCTAACCAACAATTACAACCTAACCAACAGTTACAACCTCAAGCTTGATTGACAAGGTTAAGTTTGATTAATAAGGTCCAATTTGATAATAGGGGGATTCAAACATAAAATCTGGCCTACGAGTTTCTCACCTTTTACGATCCCTGCTCACTAGTGAATTATTTTTCTTCACTCGCACGCCTAAAATCTGACACACCCGTGAGTTGGCAATTAGGGTTTTGTGCACAAGTCGGGGGTTTGAGCGTTTGAGGCACCAGAGAAGATGAGCCGCGCGAAAGTGAGTTTTTGAAGTTCACTCGTAACATAGGAGTGAATTCCAAAAGTGACTCACCTTGCTGTTCACTAGTGAAATCATTGATATGAATTGCAATGTGTCACCTAAAATTGATGTTGGAAGCCCCTAATATCTTCATAAGAGTTTAGTATTCCATCTGAATGAGATGCAATTGCACTAGTTCACTCAAAGTTGGATTGGGTAGTTAAGATATTGCAACCAAAAGAAAGATGTTGCTGAAAACTTTTCTTTTGAAACTGAAGTATGCCTCCAAAAATACTAAATTGGTACTAGATGAGTGAAAACACCACCCTTTTTTGAGGGTTTATTTGAGTATATGTTTATGTTCTTAACATAAATCTGCTCTTGTTTTTTTCATTCTTTGGTTGATAACATCAAGTTTGATATGTTTTATGCAACAGTCTTATAGTTTGATCACATTACAATTTGAAAAGAGATTACAGTCAAAGGGTTCTCTATTCAATTTTTTGTATAGTGAATGGGCATAGACATGCCTTTGGCTGTTTTTAATGCACAAGCTAATAAGCCACATCTGAATGGCAACCTGAGAGATTCCGTGGAAGCTTCAAAACTTGAGGTTTAAATCAAAAAGCTTATTGTTTGTAACTCTTTTGGATGTCCAGATTTATATCTTTTTGGTTGTGAAGACTAGTTTGATCCGCTAAGCATTCTTGGAGTCATAGTTGTGATTCCTAGAGGAATTGGGGAACTCACTCGTGGAAGTAGGACACATGTAAAGCTGTTAGACAACATCATCTTCTTCTACAACGCAAGATATACACAAGATGGATGCTATGGAAGGCTGGTGCCTATTGCTTTGCCATTGTTTGACTCCATAGAGTGGCAGCTACTAGACATGGGAACAACTGAAGCTTCTTGTGCCAAACTGCGTCAAGACTTTCAAATAACGATGCGGCCAAACATTGGAAGCAAATTGACACACATTTCTTGGTTCATGCCAATTGGCATTTTCATCAACTTGTTTGCAGTAGCAGAAGAACACATGCATAGGACGCCAACAATGTTTGTCTTTAGAAATGTCAATAAAGACTTATGCTCCTCATTAATGGATCAGGGGTGGGACAAAAAGATTACCATTAGAGCAGACATAATTAGAACAAAGGTACATCTTCCTTCCCTTTGTTTCCATTATCAGTTGGGCAGATCTACATTATACTCCAATTTTGTATACAACCGTAGCAAGATGGTATCACAAGGAGTATTTGAAGCTATTGACCAAAACTTAAACAAGACTATGGTTATTGTGCATTGTGAAATGGGTGACAACAAAATCAACATTGAAGTAGGCTTATCCTGGTCACTTTATGATGCCAAAAAAGAAACTGCAGTTCAAATAGAACTTGCTTTAGAGTCCGAATTCTAGATGTACATCATCAGTGATGGTCAGGCTACGAAAGTCAATACTAGAAAAGAGAAGATGTATATTGTTTCTATGGTCCTACCACCAAAGAAATTTGAGTTTAGAATTAGGTAGAAACTTCAATCATGGGCCCTACGTTTGGAACCCATCTGCTTCCTACGCGGGTGCACTTGGCACGCCACATGGCACTATGTAAAGCAGCAGAAGAATTCAGAGATGCTTCGCGCCTTGCAACGATTGCTTCTTCTCCTTATAATGCATCAAACTAAGCATTATCAATGGCAGCTTCTTTATTTTGGAATATATGTGCAATTATTTGATACCAATGTTGGATTGTCTGGATGAGAGGACTTTTCTTGTTTTTTCCACCTGAATGTTGTGTGTGTTTCTGGTATGTAATCTTAGCGGCATGGTGTGAATTTTCCATTCCCTGGCAGCTCCACATTGCCAAGGAACCATATTTTTCCACAAAATATGGTGCATGGCGGATGAAGCTATGCTACAATGACATAAAAAATATGTGGTATTAGTATACAATGAAAAAATTTAAGAATTTTGTTTTAATATATAACATAAAGAGAAAGTGCATGTTGGTAACACATAACTAGTAGATTTAATGTTTTCTTTAGAAAAGAGAATCTTTCTTGCCAGAAACAAGCTAAGGACATTTCTACCGATGGCTCAGACTCACTCAAAGTGGATGAAAAGTGTTGAGGCCCCTCTCAAAATACTCTCAAACATTTTGTTTTAGCGAGTCTAGTAAGCCACTCTTCAAGCCACTATTCATTTACTATTCATCCTAAGTTTAGTGAGCTTTATCCTCTGCTTTCCTTGATAAGTGGTCAACTACTTATTTATGGGATGTGTTGGAGTGTCAAGCCACCTTTTCAAATAGTACGGGTGGAGATCAAGGGGCTTGAAGCCTCGCCAAAACAGGAGAAAAACTTTGAGAGAGCCCGGACCGGTAGAGATCCCTAAGTATACATATATGGCACTCAAGGTCCACCATTTCCAAACCATGTGAAAGATCAACTTGTATTACATGAATTAGACAAAAACCTAGACTTTGCAAAGGCCTCATATTTCATCATGAAGCTAAATTAAGTCCTGTTAGGGGTAGATGAACAAATAGTGGACATTGAAATTTAGTAATGCATAGCAATAATCAGCAAAAATTGTCAATTAATGATGGTTTAGAGCAATCTCACCATATTGTGGGTTACTTGGTGTTCACAAAAGCATTTTATGTAAAGCCAACCCTGTGCTTCAATTTTGTGATTGAAATCTCCTGACTCCTGCTGATTGCTCATTTGTCAGCCTCATTTTGGTGAAGTACAATTGCATTGCATCTAGTACATGCCACAACTCAAGTCTATCTCTTTTGGCTAGGCCTCTATTTAATGTGTTCTTTTCAGCATTCACAACGTCCATGTAAAACTTTTTAAGTGGATTTCCTTGGGGATTTGGATTCACTTTGAAAAGTTTGAGGGCATGCGCTCCACTAAAACATGGCTTGTTAGGTACGCTATTGCTTTTGCCACAAATGTCTTCATCTTTGAAAATGGTCACATTGTCACCGTGAGCACCTATTAGTGATACTACTTTCTCCATTTCTTCTACAGCTGACTTCCTCAAGACATCATTGCGTATGGTCCAGATATGAATAAAATGGAGGTGGACTATCTTCTCTACAATTCTATTCAAACCATGCAGAGTGCAAATATGCACTCTATCTAATGGAATTGCAAAAATTGGTCTTCATTGTTCTTTTGTGGCTTCACCTATCAAAGGTTTGGTTGTAATTTTTTTTGAGAATAAACCTTCATTCCAAGAGTGCTTGCATCTATTACGGCTTGCAGCTTCAGCATCCACTATTGAGCCAATTCTTGGTTTCACTCGCTCCTGGGAACAGTAGATACATGAATGCAAGCTATTGGTACCATGTTTCAATCCATAAACACAGTTGATCGGTTTCATGTCTGCAACAAAATGCCACTCAACTGAGAAATCGCCAATTCCTAGAACATTCAGCAACTGACCTTCACCTTGTAATTTAATCAAACTAGGGATCTGGGTTTGATCAAAAACCCACTTTAGAATCTCATGTGATTCTTTTGGCACTTGAAATGATGCAATGGTCAGATCTCTCTCTGAGTGTACAAAGAAATATCGCTCACTATTAAAGTCGATATTGTTATCTAAAACTCAATTCATTAATGTGATAGATACTCTTTCCATATTTTGTGCGTGTATGATCTCCGCTTCATCAAATTTGAGTACAAAGATCAAAGGTTTCCCATTCAATTTTGAAACAAAATTAATCAGTGAATCAGAAACAAAATTAGAGTAAATTGATAATCAATAGACAAAACAATTCCAAAAGATTGATGACATACTAAGAGCTCTTCATAAATTTGGGTTGAATATAAGTAGTCTTTCATATGATAGTACATAGTAAACACTACCTCTTTGAGTGAAGATTTAAAATAACAGAGCTTTGCCATATGTAATATAATGAAATGAGATGTAGACTATCAAGAATCCTAGTACCATTGAAATGGACAAGCTAGAGTAAATCACTTGAAGATTTTTCTATAGTGCATGACACTTATAACCAACAACTTCCAATTAAAGTGATTAACCTAAGGCTTTGTCAAAACAAAAGTTATCAAAAATTCAAGTCCACCAAGATGAAGCTTAGGATTTGTCCCACTTGGTGGTAGAATTATTTTTGAGCTAATGAATATATGTGTTGTGCTTATTTCTTGTTTAACCAATAGTTATTGGTTATAAGTGTCATGCACTACAGAACAAAGAAAAGCAAGAATTTTACTAAGTTGTAATCAAATGCAAACCTAAGACGTGAAACAAATCTTTCATTTATTCAACTTTTAGAATTATATTTTTGAATGCCGTAGTTTTATCAATTCTGGTATTCAAAAACCCTCTCCTCAAGCTGTATTATTAGAAGGTTATTGGAAGTCCTTTAAAATTGGTCAAAAAATTACCAAACTAAAAACCAGAGAAAGTGGAGATAAGTTTAAATTCCATTTTCTTTGTAACTCAAAGCTTGCAGACCTCAGAGTGCTCATATGCAAACCCAAGCATGCAAAAGGAAGTGAATGGTCCTTTAGGAGTTAAACAAGATCCAATGGTTGAATTTTGTAGAAACACATTTTGAAAGTTGTTGAGCTGGTTATTCCGGAACTCCTGTTTTTAGAGAAACTTTCAATCAAGACCCTCTTTGGGCGTTTAGGGGATAAGCTTGTTTCAAATGCAAGCAAAGTCACTTACACTTCCAATACATCAAATGAGATTTACTTCATGAATAAGTATAGCAACTTGAAATTCAAACAACCATGTTAGAAATGGCTTGAGCTTCAAACATGGTTTACTAACATAAATCTACTATAGAAAAGACGTAAGAGATATGGTTTCTATCCTCATCAACACCAGTACTAATCAATCCTTGACAAATAACATAAATTTGTAATTAAAATATTGACATCAATTTTAGATCTTATTCAAGGCATCTAAACCTCAATTCTGATTTTCATAATCTTGAAAACTAAAGGAATAACCTTCGGCTGCTTGGAATGTTTTTGGGATGTACCAAAAAAAACACTTATTTTATTTATTTTTGCCATTTTTACCGGCTAAACTTTGTATCAAACCGCTCCAAAATACCCTAAGGTAGACACACCCAAAACCGACCCCTCCCCTTGGCTGACCCTTAATGTACCCAGACTGTACATTTCAGTTCTCCCTGGATACATAAGGTCGGAATTGAGGAGTCTGGTATGGGTGCGTCTACCTTAATTCGGTAAGAAAATCGGCAGCAGGAACTACGCACCTTCCCAACACAGGGTTCCGCCACAAGTAAGCTTAAGTTATTCCGGTGAGGGCAGAGCCGTCGATTCAAGCGTCGTCCACGTGGACGACCAGGATCTGAGCGACGGGGGCGGAAGGAAGGACAGTTTCAGAGAGGCTCGGAAGTCCGCCGGAGCTTCCCGGAGCTTCCCGGAGCTTCCCGGAGCTTCCCGGTGCTTCTCAGAGCTTCGCAGGGTTTCCAAAACCTTCCGAGGGCTTCCGAAGTTCCCAGCCGTTGCGATACTTAGGTCTCGCTGCTCCTCCTCCTCCTTTCATTTCATTTCATTTCTGTGTAACAAGGTTCCCGAACGCTGTGAGTTTTGCAAAGAGAGTCAGACGTTTTGCAGAGAGAGACGTTTTTGCAGAGAGAAGTTTTTGCGGCCTGTTGAGTTGTAGGGCGAGAAGCAGGAGATTTGGATTTTATTGCCGCCAGCATTCGACCGAGGGATTTGGAAAAGAGCGCAGCCATGGCCGGCAAGGGCGAGGGTCCTGCCATCGGCATCGACTTGGGCACGACGTACAGTTGCGTGGGCGTGTGGCAGCATGACCGCGTGGAGATCATCGCCAACGACCAGGGCAACCGGACCACGCCCAGCTATGTGGCGTTCACCGACACGGAGCGCCTCATCGGCGACGCCGCCAAGAACCAGGTGGCCATGAATCCGACCAACACGGTCTTCGGTGAGTTCGCAAAGTCCGGTCTTGTGTGATTTTGATATTGTTTCTTCCGCTGGGATCTGTTGCATCGCGGGGTGCTAGGTTAGGTCGTTCAGTGTATCCCTCGCTGGTTTTTTCGCGGCGGCAGGAGCGAAGCGTTTACTTTGTTTCGTTGAAGGCTAGATGTGTGTGTGGGTGGGGGCGCGGCAAGGTCGGCTTCGTTGGCAAGGTCGTGTGTCGTAGGTGCTTTTGTAGCGCGACCGGGCTGTTTTTCGGGAGTTGCATTGAAATTGTTGTGTAGTAAGTTGGTTCTCTTTGCTGCACAGTCCGTGGGCGTCAGTTGGAGGGATAGCTGTGGTGATGTCCTTGGAAGCGGAGTGCTAACTGTGCTGTTTACGTGGACGTGATGTAGATGCGAAGAGGTTGATCGGGAGGCGGTTCAGTGATGCCTCCGTCCAGAGTGACATGAAGCTGTGGCCGTTCAAGGTGACGCCTGGGCCCGGAGAGAAGCCGATGATCAGCGTTGAATATAAGGGTGAGACGAAGACGTTCGCGGCAGAGGAGGTATCGTCGATGGTGTTGATTAAGATGAAGGAGATCGCGGAGGCGTACCTCGGGTCTACCATCAAGAACGCCGTGGTGACAGTGCCGGCGTACTTCAACGATTCGCAAAGGCAGGCGACGAAGGACGCGGGGGTGATCGCGGGGCTGAACGTACTGCGAATCATCAACGAGCCGACGGCAGCCGCCATCGCTTACGGGTTGGACAAGAAGGCGACGTCGGTGGGCGAGAAGAACGTGCTGATCTTCGATTTGGGAGGCGGTACGTTCGATGTGTCGATTCTGACGATCGAGGAGGGCATCTTCGAGGTGAAGGCGACGGCGGGAGACACCCATCTGGGAGGGGAGGACTTCGACAACAGGATGGTGAACCACTTCGTGCAGGAGTTCAAGCGCAAGTACAAGAAGGATATCGGTAGCAATCCGCGCGCCTTGAGGAGGCTGAGGACAGCCGCTGAGAGGGCGAAGAGGACGCTGTCGTCGACGGCACAGACGACGATCGAGATCGACTCGCTGTACGAGGGCGTGGATTTCTACTCGACTATCACACGGGCGCGGTTCGAGGAGTTGAACATGGACATGTTTAGGAAGTGCATGGAGCCGGTGGAGAAGTCGCTGAGGGACGCGAAGATGGACAAGGGAGCCATCCACGACGTGGTGCTGGTCGGGGGGTCGACGCGTATCCCGAAGGTGCAGCAGCTGCTGCAGGACTTCTTCAACGGGAAGGAGCTGTGCAAAAGCATCAACCCGGACGAGGCGGTGGCGTACGGGGCGGCGGTGCAGGCGGCGATCCTGTCCGGGGAGGGCAACGAGAAGGTGCAGGACTTGTTGCTGCTGGACGTGACGCCGCTGTCGTTGGGTCTGGAGACGGCGGGAGGCGTGATGACGGTGCTGATTGCCCGGAACACGACGATCCCGACGAAGAAGGAGCAGGTGTTTTCGACGTACTCGGACAACCAGCCGGGAGTGCTGATCCAGGTGTACGAGGGCGAGAGGGCGCGGACGCGGGACAACAACCTGCTGGGGAAGTTCGAGCTGTCGGGGATCCCGCCGGCGCCGCGGGGCGTGCCGCAGATCACGGTGTGCTTCGACATCGACGCGAACGGCATATTGAACGTGTCGGCGGAGGACAAGACGACGGGGCAGAAGAACAAGATCACGATCACGAACGACAAGGGGCGGCTGTCGAAGGACGAGATCGAGAAGATGGTGCAGGAGGCGGAGAAGTACAAGTCGGAGGACGAGGACCACAAGAAGAAGATCGAGGCGAAGAACGGGCTGGAGAACTATGCGTACAACATGAGGAACACGATCAAGGACGAGAAGATCGCGTCGAACCTGGACGCGGCGGACAAGAAGAAGATCGAGGACGCGGTGGAGGCGGCGATCCAGTGGCTGGACCAGAACCAGCTGGCGGAGAGCGACGAGTTCGACGACAAGATGAAGGAGTTGGAGGGCGTGTGCAACCCGATCATCGCGCGCATGTACCAGGGGGGAGGTGCGGGAGGCGGCGAGGGCGCGGCTCCGTCGTACGCGCGGGACGAGTCGCCGCCGGCGGGAGCGGGGCCGAAGATCGAGGAGGTGGACTAAGCCGGGGGTGGGGAGTCTGTTGTGTGATAGGCGCCCGACACAAGGCGGAGGATCGTTTGGGACGTGACGCGTTAGGCAGGCAGAGGAGCGCCCTTGACTGTGCCAGTGTTGTGTGAATTCTGGGGTGCGCTTGACAGGGCGGTTTCTGAAGTGTAGGCGAGATTAGTGGGTAGGGTATCGCCGAGGGTTGGAAGAGGGGGAATGCGGCGAGTTGGATTTAGCTCCGGATCGGGGTTGGAATTTTGTACTGTTAAGATGAGAGGGCGGTATCGCGGGATCCGTTTTGGAACCGGGAGGCGGCCTGAGGAAATTTATGTCCCGCATGGACGGTTGACAAGCTAAGTGCGCACGTGCGTGTTTGTATCTAGTAGTTGTAGCGGAGTGTGTCGTGTGTTGCGGGGTATGTGGTTTGGCTATGTTGTGGTGGTGGAAGTGGTTGGATGTTGGAAGCTGTGGATGGCTAGTCGGCCTGAACGTGGGTTTCGCTCAGTGGCGAGCGAGCCCGTGGTTGCATCGCTTGTTGTAGATGTGAGGTATTTTTTTTTTTCCGATTTGGAATCGTCGGCCATGTTGTGTGTGGTGTGATTTATTCGCGTTTTGGTGATTGGGGCGCCGGAATGGTCATGCCGTGGATTGGGGTTACGTTGGGGCTGTACTTATAGTTGGTAGCTTTTTTGTGCGCCTATCGTTGGAAGGTTGTGGGTTGTATTGGCGTTAGTGTTCGGGAATTTTTTTCTTTCACCAGCTAAAAACGGGCATCTTTTGTACTGAACCGGTTTTCTTGCATACTGTGCCGGATATATTTCTAAATTTACATAGTAATATACTGTGTTTAGATCTTTTAGTAAAATTTAACCGGGTTTTTTTTGTTGGCAATTTCAAATTGCAACCGAGTTTTTAGCCATTTCCGTTAACCCTTAGCTCCTCAACGCCCGAGGGCCGTTTATTTCGCCCGTCTGAATTTTGTTCAGGGATACTGAAAGTTTTTTGAAGATTTTTTGTGTGATTATTATATCTAAATTGTTGTGGAAGTCTAATTTCAAGTCTAATTTCAAGTCTAATTTCAGCATCAAGAGTCTCAGTAACATGATTTGTCTACTCAAGATTTTGTGCAAGGGTGTCCATTGCAAATCTTCACTTTCTAGTGTTTGAAGGATAGATTTTGAGAAGCCATAAATTGATTGGGGTTATGCATGTTGTATTTTACATATTCTTATTTTTTTGGTACCCTCAATTTTAGGTCTGAGATGCAAAAAGATGATAGAAAGACTTCAAATCACTTTCCTAGTTTTAACAGCGTCATGATCAAACTTTATAATCTTTCAATCCATAAGTGAAATAGTTGTGATTTCTTTTTGTATGCAAGCTATAACATGTCTACTTTGAATATGTACGATTACATTTCAAAGAAAATTGGTATACTCCAAAATTCTAGGGGTGTTGAGGGGTTAAGCGCCCCTTCGAGGGTATATTGTCAATGGGGCCTACAATGTCATTTCATTTAAAAAAAAATTTGTACGGTGAAATTAGCCATGGTTGGTCCCCATCTGCAGAGAATATAGTCCTTTTGCAAATCTCATAGTCACTTTTTTTGGATGTAATTTTCCAAGCTGTAGTGGCCATTAAACCCCCCATTTTCTCCCAAATCCAAAATTAGTTCTGGGCATTGAGGTGTTAATGCCTTGTAAGGTTTTTGTGGGGTCACCCACCTTGGACCCACCATTGCTGATTTTTTGCCATTTCCACCAGCTAACAATCAACTAGCAGTCGGTTTTTCCCGCACATTAGGGGGCTTCAAATATGAAATCTGGCCTTCAAACTTCTCACCTCACGGATCTCCGCTCACTAGTGAATTGTTTTTGTTCCCTAGCATGTGCAAAGTTTGAGACACCTGTGAGTTTGTGTAAATTTCTACGAAATAAATTTTGGGGTTTGAGGATGCAAGTGAATGAGCTCCGTGAAGCCACAAAAGTGAGTTTATGAAGTTCACTCCTCACGTGAATCACGTTAGGAGTGAAGTCCAGAGGTGAGTCACATCAAGGTTCACTAGTGAATTCACAAAGGTGAATCGTGACGTGAGTCACCGAAAAAAGTTGATGCTTGAAGCCCCCTATTGATTGGCGTGGAATGAGTCGCGCGTGAGTCATGTATTTTGTTGGTTTTTACTTGGAGAGTTGGAGGCAGCATTGGACGTTCTGCCACTCCAAATCACATGTAAGGTCAGAGGTTCTAATTCCAATTAGGCTCTAATTGTGATTAGCTTTAGGAACATCTGACATTTTACAAGAAATATATATAACTATCATTGATGAGTTAGGTAGGCTTAGCAATATGCTAAGCCTACCTAACTCATCAATGACAGTTATAGATATTTCTTGTAAAATGTCGGATGTTCCTAAAACTGATCACAATTAGAGCTTGATCGGAATTAGAACCTCTAACCTTAGTGGCACTCTTTGGCGCAGTAGTGGAATAATTGTGGTTTTGCTGCTTTGTTGAGTTTTGTTTGTGCAGTTGTTTGAACGGACATGTGTGGTAGGGTTGATGGTTTTTCTAGTATGTGCATTCAAATTACTTTGTGTTTTTTTAGCTCTGGATGTTGTTTGCGCTTGTGTTCACTTTTAACCCTACATCGCCCAAGGGGACGGAATCTGTCCCCATTTGCGACTATTTTCACAAACCCTAGGCGGTGTAGGATTAATCTTGTGGCCCTCGTTGCTGTTGGTCGGATTGGTTTTGCTGCTGGCTGGTATACATGGTGTCTATGCTGCTTGTTTTGAGGGTACATTTGAGCTTGGTATAATTATGGTTTGACTTGTCTTTTTTGGTGATGTTGTTCTATGCTTTCTCTTTGTATTAGGACTCAAGGGACTTAAAGATTGGTGTCGCCGGCAGTTTTTTTAATCAGAGCTTTGTTTGTTGTTATCCCTTGAGTGCCCAACATAAGTTTGCTCAAACTCAAACCCTTTGGAATTCATTTCAATCAAACTTTCACCTAAAAGATATCCACATAAATTGAGTGTATTGATTAGTACAAAACATATGCTTGGAGCTCCACAAAAAGGGACATGTCCTTACACCATACCATTAAAAAGATTATAATGGTCAAACCTTGAAATTTTTCAAAACCAAGAGATCATATTTTGGCCCCTTGTGTGCTCAGGGGTTAAGTTTGGGGAATTTGCTTTTTACGTGTCCTTGCTTGTCCCCACATTTGTGGTAGGTTGTGGCTTTAATTTGCATTTTTAGTTCTTTAGTTAGAGTTTTTGTGCATGTTCAAATTTTCTTGGAGCTTCTAGTGCTTAGTAATGACAAATTGTTAGTAGTCAAATGGTGTGTTCCTGCCGTCAGTGTTATTGAATACGAGTGATATTAGGTTTCAGTAGCAGCACTGTTGCTTTCCAATGCCACCTCTAGAGGGTCTTTCATGCGGTATCTTTCTATGTATGGGTCATGACGTCCTTTTTGTAAATTTTGTTTGAGATTCTGGAAACGGTTTGTTGGATGGTTGGTATTTAAGGTTAGTCTACTTTTAGGCATTGCAAAAGGGATGCTTGCATTTATAAATTCCATACTCCTGTTTTAGAGATATTTGTCCTATTTTGCCTAGCATTGGGTTGGAATGTCCGATGATCATGCTGGCAAAGTTTTGCTGGTTTATGCTCCATATTTCCGCCAGACCTTTGATAAGTTCTTTCTTATATTTGACGAAAGTGCACATATGGTGAATTGTAGAAATTGTTGTTCTATTGTTTGAATGGTTGCTCTAAATAGCTTTCAAGGAGATTTTTGAGCTGAACCATCTAGCGGTCAGCATATTCTACCGGTTTCACGACATGCACCAAGTATTGCACATGTTCGTATCATACTTTTACATTTTCTTGATATTTTGCTCGGGTTCATTTTGCCATTTCCACGCACTAAGTGCATGTTCTCTCCCCCCGATGTCTTACAAGAAGGCAATGATTAGGACCATTTATGGTTCAGGTTTTTGTGTTTTGTTGCTCTTGGTGATAAATTTTAATGGAAGAGATTTCTAGCCAGGTCTTGGTGGACATCTTCACACACTTTGTGCTTGGCCACTGCAGTTGCTAGTGTTGCTTTTGCTGAAGCTACCATGGACTCAAGAATGATTGTATTACCGTAAGTGAGGACTAAATGTTTGAGACCTAAGTGAACCTCTGCACTGTCAGTGTTCACTGCTGTAATGTTACCTGTCAATGGGTCTTGTCTAGAGTTTTGTCTTATGACATGCTTGTGTTTCTGTTTACCTCCTTGGGAAAGATGTTGTTGTCTTAGCTACAAATTTATATTTTGAGATTTTTACTGTTTTATTATGTCTTCCATATACGATTTTCATTGCGTGAGATCATCCAACCAAATTCTTTTGCCACTCACCAATGCTGACTTTATGTACAGATGCCGCTCTCTTACACCTTGTTGACCCAAGTTGTGAGCTTCTGAGAATGTTGAAGTCCTTGAATGTAAAGTTGGACACTATAATTTACATTTTGAATTGCTAAATAATGGTATTGGTTACATACACAATAACTGGTGGATCTTTTTGACATGAAAGTTTTTTTATCTAGTAGTGGAAGTTCATGGATGGCGATGGCGACAACTGCTCCCCAACTCAACCCTTTTGTGGTGGATCTACTCACAGTTTTGCGTTGCAAGATTGTTGGTTGGTTCTAAAGTTGTCGAGACAATAATAGCATATAATCTTTGAGCTTGCTTGTAACTAGATTGTTCTTGGGTTTGTTTAGCAAGACTCTCTAATCAGCCATTTTTGGCGCACATATTGACAAATTTGGAAACTTTGTTCATGGTGGGGAAGCAACAATTCACATTAGTCATACATGGCAAGCATTTGGACTACTATATTAACGGCATTTTTACAAGCATTTAGTACACCCTAGCAATATAATGTATACCAAATTCTAATTTACCTACACGACCGTTAAGCATTAATAATGTTCTTTGTAACTATATTGTGATCCCTTATTAGTACTCAAGGTTTTTTTTTTTTTTTTTTTTTTTGACCAATGGTTGTGTAGCATTCTTTGAAAATGGTTAGCAACTTGCTGGCTCCATCCCTATTTTTGGTTGGAATTGAAGGTGGCCCCTTGGATTTTTGAGCATTGTGGCTATTAATAATGAAATTAAGGACAAGTTAGCACAATCAACTTTTTTGACAGTGCTTTTGGATCTGTCTCATCATAAAATGATAGTATCAATTCTCAATTTGATAAGAATTTTAAATCCCAATTTGATAAGAATTTTATGAAAGCCTAGGCTACAATACAATTTTCATTATTTCAACTTGGCATTTTTTGAAACTTTTTCCCCTCTTTTCTATAGTCTTGAAGCTCACCTTTTTTTCCCAAGGCAATTGGGAATTTAATTGCCCAAAAAAAACCCTTGTTGTTACTAGAGTTTGCTAAGTTGCAATTAAGTATGAGTTAAAAGTAGAAACTCCCCAAAACCTCTAAGAGATTTTTGAGATTGCTCTTACCTTTGCATTTTGTTAAAGTTGTGATTTTTCCTACCACTATATGGACTTACAATGTGTATAGTATAAGGGTCAATTTAAAAATTGCACTAGATCTGCCCTTTGAGTGTAAATATCCCTCAAGTTGCAAGTTGGTGAAAATAACTTTACCAAGACAAGTTTTGAAGGTAATTTGGTAGTTGAAATGAAGGTCTTGCAATTCCACTACATGACCAAGATTGAAGATATTAGCTCTCTAGACTAATTTTTTTAGTGCAGTTTGATAATTGAGAACATCCATCATCATTGTTTCAAAAAAGAGGACAACTAAAGTTGCTTGGTGTCCAATTTTGAAGGAAAAGCCACCACTTATCAATGCAGAATTTTGAAGCTTATGTGGAAGAGGTTTTTGTTTAAGTGGATGAAGATAAGAATCCATATTGGCTAACCCTTCTAACGTACAAAACACCTATCTTCCAAGTGGAGTTCCAAGTCAAAATTTGAAACAAAAAATCTTAATTGTTACGATCACTCAATATACTAAAGAATGGTTTGTTCCCACTTGATGTAAAATATAGTAGTTAGTAGCACATCAACGCAATTTGCAATTATTTTGCATCAATATTTGTAACAAATGTTTTTCCTTTTACAAACTTGTACTAAGAAAGTTGTTATGCAAAAACATTATACAACATTTGTCTCAATCTAATCATTCTTTTTGGACTTTCTTTTCATTTTGAATTATGCAAAACATTGGGAAGTCTTCCACTACCTAGACAAAACATCAAGATACATATGCAAAACATTGAGACCTACGTTACATTTATTGTTAACAATACTCTTTTCCAAAGTAGTTTTGAACTTGGAGACTATGCATTGGAACATCAAGTAATTTTAAATACTTGAACTCGGTGAGGTATACCACTTTGGGTGTCACAACCCAAAAATGGAGGTAAATATGATTTTGTACTTGAAATTGCTCAAAGTTTAAAGGGTTTTTTTAGATTTTTTTTGTTTTCCTATTAACTATATGCATCAAGTACATAGGATCATAATTAAAATTGTTGAAAAAAACATTGTAGGTTGTTAAATTTGTCCTTTTGTGGACAATTATTAAAATGTCAAAGTACTAGAAAGTACTAGAAAATTATGGAAAAGTACAAAAAATTTAGATTTGGAGAAATCATGTTCTTCCACCCTTACTTCACAAAAGACATCCATGGCTCTTCTATCCAAATTTGAAATCAAATTTCTAAATACATCACAAATTTTTCAAATATCTACAAAAATAATGTTGATTTTTTGTTGATTTTTTGGCAAGGGATAATTTTGTGAAAATTTATGTTTTCCTTAATTGTGTTTAAGATTCCAAATGATTGCAACTAGGTCTAGAATGACTAATAAACAAATTTCCAAAACAATGCTTTTCACAAAAGTTATTCAATATTTTAGTGTTTTGATGTGTTTTTATATGCTAAATATAGTAAAAATTGTGCCCAAAGTGTTACACCTCTAGTGTACTCTCACCCAACTTTACAATGTAAGCAATCATAATGTTAGGTTGAAACTATTTACATTTAATGCTAGTAAATATGATTATTCCTTAAAAATTTGAAACATCACATTGGATATCAACAAGAAGTCAAAGTTAAATAAGACATTGGTTTTGTTTTGATGTGACAAGTCCTTTAAGTCTATTTTTGTATCAAAAATACTTTTAAGAAGATGGTGTTCATAAATTTATTATTTGCATTTTTCTGGTGTAGTTCATAACATGTATAATCATTTATATCTTATAATTGGTTGATTACACCTTAGGATGATTGTAAACACTCATCAAAATTTGGCTTTTTGCTTTACTAAGATCATATCCAAAAAGGGTCCATGACATTTAGGGGTCAACTAGATAGTAGTTTTATGGAAAATAAGTAATTTTAAAACAAGTATGCTACTATAGAATTTTTTTCATTTTTTTCAGTTTTTTTTTTTTTTTTTCAAGAATAAAAATTCCCTTGGAAGTGATTTTCTTAAATTGCAAACTATGCTTTACCAAACAGCTACATGACCAAAAAAAATAAATGGCATTATTTTGTTTTCAAGTCAAAGCACCTAATTGTGACTCATCTAATCATGACACAAAGTACAAATATAGGAACATCAAGTCATCCAAATAAAAAACAAAAACAATAAGAAAATTCATATATCACAAAATTAGGTCATTGAATCTCAAAGAGTATTTTAGATGTACTTATATCAATTGTTACTGATATCTAGAGTGTACTCATAGTTGGAAATGATCTACACCACTTTGTAGCATATGCTATCTCTTTTTAACTATAAGAGCAATCTCAATGATAAGACTATATATGAGAGTAGTAAAAGAATTTAGGTGTTGGTTTAGTGGGCTCATGTGAATACGGTGTTGTATTCAAGGTGGAGGGACCCAAGAGTCCATTTGCCTTGTGAGGATCCTCCTAGCATAAGGGGGCTGACACAACAAGTTGGCACTAGAGGGCCAATACAAATAATTGACTTACTCCCTAATACAAGGATGAACATAACATTGTTAACTAGTGCTGGGGGGCTCCCTTTTGCTCCCCGCACAAGCAAGAGGCCCCCCCAACACCAGCCACTCACAATCCAGCATCACTTTGTGACCAACCAATCACTGTGATATTTTATAATTGAAATCCCCCCAGGTATCCAGGGAGGAATATACCTCCACCAGGGGGGAAATAGATCTACTGGTTAACAATGTTATGAAGTTGTCCAAAGATGAGGTTGTCCAAAGGTGTGAGACTCCAAGGGTTTTCAAGAGACTCCTATTAACTACACGTTTTTGCTTCACTTGGCTTGCGCAATAACCAACTACAAAATATTGCTTCAAAACTCATTTTTGGCACTCACTCCAACTAGATGTAGTAATTACTATTTCTATTGGTCTTCTATAGATCTTTTTTTCTCGTCACCTCCACCTTACTGTTATGGTGGGTCCTACAGCTGCTCTAAATAGAAGGGTGAAGAACACTTCAGTAGGTCACATTTATGATGCATCTGCAGCAATGTTATCACACTTTACCGCCAAATTCTGCTTCAGTATAGTCCAGATCCATCCAAAACAACAGAGGAAAGAAAGAAAGCAACCGAGGGAAAGCAATCAAAAGCAGGAGTTCAAATAAATATCAACAATTAGAGCTCCGCACATACTTGCAACGAAACCTGCAAGAGTCCAACAAAAACCAATGCCCAGATAGCGCAATCAACTTCGCGATCAAACTCCAATGGAACAAAACGCTTGAACATTACTAGTTCCAACAGTAAAGATCAACAAATGCACAGCTTTGCAGTAGCGATGGCAAAGGGAAGGATTGTAAAAGCCACGATATCACTATCAAAAACAAGGAAAGGGGAGAAGTGCCAATGCCTTGTCAGCACAAGACAACTACGAATAATCATGAAGCACGAAGCCTGCTACTAGCATGCACAATCACAGGTCCAAACTGCATAGTTCATGGTGTCTGTGCAGTCACAGGGCCACCACCCTGACAACCCTACAACAGCAAGGGTCAATTGATAGATATTCCAAGTATCCAAACTCAAGACAACCTTCTTGAACTGGCCCACTAAATACAAGCTCACAAAAAGCACACTTTTTCAATCGGGTTGCCCAGATCCCCAAATCGAGTTACCGTATATAAGTTACATAAGATCCTGGAGATTGAGCGACCACCTCCTATTCCTTTGTTTGAATGAGCTAAAATCTAGCCAGGTCGCCAAAGCAGCAGCCAAGATGGTCAGTCTTCAGCAATGTCTTCTCTTGGTGCCTGCAATCCACAAAGATGCAATCCGCTCTTGCCAACTAGGCGTCTGCTGCATGTTGTGTCTAATAATTACACTTTTCTCGAAAAAAACATTCTCCTCCCTTTCCAGGTGGTTGCACAAAATTAAATGGCTCAAATCACCTTGTCTAAGAATCAGTGCTAACTGTGCTTGGTCTAGAAGTGCTTACACAGTCTCCGTTAACTGTGTGATCTTCACCTCCATCTAACGAATGCCCGTTCTCGAGCCCAGACCGACCGTCACATCCATCCCCGTAATCCACTCCAACTGAAGGGGAGGGTGTGCTGCTTTCGTTCAGACCTAGAGACGCTTTCTTCAGTCGCTGTCTGTGTTTGGCAGCCTGAGAATCACGGGGGGGCCTAGGTTTCCTCCCTTTGGGTTGCTTCACAGGCTTTGGCATTGCAATCTTGGTCTCCTTCGGTTTTAGTTCCTTGCGAGGTCTTGGAGGCCTAGTCTCTTTCGAAGGCTTTGGCATTTTCGGGGGTTTGACTGGTTGATCTTCTCCGTTTTGTTTCCTCTGTACGACGAAGCATGAAGCTTTAGAACAACTTTAGCACTCAAAAGCAAGACGGGCATTACATCTTCGAGTTAAAGAGAGAACGGGTGAAATAGCAAACAACGGGAAGTCGAGTATGTTACAAACATAAGAACAAACACAATACTGTCGTACTTTCGCAGCTAAGGCACAGGCAGGTGGCATCATGAACGGGACAACAAATGTTTATTGGGACCGACCTTGCCGTTGACGGCCTCGTTAGCATCGCGTACATCCTCTGAAATTTTGGTTGCCCTAGAGGTTTCAGTGACCTCCGTGAGAGTTCCCTCATCATCCAGAGAGGCATCCCCACCCTCAGCATCCAGGCGCACTCCCTTCAAAGTACCGGTTACAGCCCATCCTTTCTTTCGCTTCCCGTGCTTGTCCTGTAACTCAAATAGGACAAACGTATTCTTATCAGAATATTTGCAACAATCTACCGTATTCCTTGACTATGGATATCGAATATTCTATGCTAAGCAGACAATTCACACGCCACAATGAGGGATTTCAGATTATTCCGAGGGCACTAAAAACAGGAAAAGAAGATATCGTTGCTAGCTTATTCGTTCATTCTTTGGTCTTAGGGATGATGGAGAACTGGGCTTAGTGAATTCAGGAACTACGGCAAAATAACCTCAACAATAGAAAATATATATTTGATGAATCACTTGATAAAAAGACTATCAAACGTCCTCTGTTAAAAACGATATTGCAACAAAGTCTAATGGAAAAAAACAAGACTTACAGCTTGTTTGGAAACTTGTGCTTTGACTTTCGCTTCCATCTCTGCATCGTCTAGTAAAAGTGAAACCACCTCTTCCGCTTCCAAGACATCACCTTGAGATGCAGTATTTCCAGTCATGACCAATTGCTGCACGGTGTTCTTTTGACTAGCTCGTTGCATTATCTTCTCTTCAACAGTGCCTTTGCATATTAACCTGTACACCGTAACCTGCTCCAACCCACCAAACGCATGAGCCCATCAATAACAAATACCAAGCAAGTGAAAACAGATACAGATACTATCCATGTGATAAACGAACAAACAAATTGACGTTTTCATTCCAAAATTGTACCAGCAGAACGACAGTAGTATCAGACCATTTAGATCTAAACATACAAAGGCTGAAAAACTGGAAACCAATAAGTCCTAGATGACAGACCTCTTTTGTCTGCCCAAGACGATGGGCACGATCCATGGCTTGAAGATCCATGGTAGGATTCCAATCACTTTCATAGAAAATAACGGTATCAGCAGCTGTCAAATTGATTCCGAGCCCTCCAGCTCTTGTGCTCAGCAAAAACACAAAAATATCCGACCTGCACAAACATTGAGTCTCAATTCTACATTCTCTAAACGTTTGCAAATAATTATCAAAAACCATGAGCCCTACATATAAAAAAACGTAGACGATGGCACACAACACTTATTCCTTCCAATTAAAACAAAGTTAACAACGCCCTGGAATGAGCAAGCAATGCAAAGATCTGCATACCGGTGCTGAAAGTCTTTGACCATGTCACGACGGTCCATTATGGTTGATGAACCATCCAGTCGCAAGTACTTGTACCTGCGATAGTTCATGTAATCCTGACAATTTGCAATGTTAACATTAATAAGTGTTGTCCAGAAAAAAGTCCACCGATCATCATTCTCCTTCACTTATCTGATATGCTGGCCTAATACGAGACAAGACAACTCCTGAGTTAAATCGCGCAATATGAACCAGGTCTTTGCAACTAGATGCCTAAGCCTCTACAACACCTCTAGTGCATCACAAAGCTTCCAGTGCTCGAAAGACCCTCGTTAAAACTTGAATAGACCCACTACAAAATTAAATTAAAAAACAAAAACAAAAAACAGAAAATATGATCTGATTAAGTACAAACCAACCTCCAGAATATTGAGCATCTTGGTCATCTGAGCAAAAAGAAGCACCCGGTGGTTTCCAGCGCGCAGGCGCTTAAGCAAGATATCCAACACTTGAAGTTTCCCAGAATCCTGCTCATGAAAACATGTCGGCAACTTGTTGTCAACATCAGACTGACACACGACTTTGGCTGTTTCAATATCTGAACTACTTCATTTCTAAAGCACAATGGCAATTGACTGAAAACATCTCATTCATGTAGCTTCACAATCCAAAGGGTGATACTGACGTTCGGCTTTTGCAATCATTACAAAGACGTGCGAGCACTCCCCGGGTAGAACGAAGGTTGCTGCATACCGTAAGCATCTTCGCAAAATCAAAACTCTGCAATGGCGGTGCAGAGCCAAATATCCGGAAAGGTATTCCGAGCAGAGGATGTAAGAGACGAGCACGAACTTTACTCTCTTCAATAGGAGCAGATAACGGAAGAGGCAGAGCTGGTCCGATATTGTCTGAAGTCCGAGCAAAGCCCACAAGCAAGCGCTTCACTTGAGGGTTCTCCAGCTCCTCGGTTCTCTGTAAAACAAGGCCTCGGTCCGAACACACCAAATTGATCTGCAACAAGGCCCCCCAGATAGCTCAGTAGAAACACAAATATAGGCAGCATATTTCTACAGCACAGTTGCTGGAATGGCAACAAACAGATTAAGGTTGGATACGCAGGATTATGAGGTGAAGGCAGAGGTGGCCACCAAACACTCCAGCAAAGTCATTGAGTCACTACTAGCAAATACACATGAATTCAGCACAAGAATAACACAAGCAGGTTGAAACAAATTCAGAAACTTCAACTGACTCATGCTTAATATAACTACAAATTAGCCTGACAAGACCAGGTAACCAAGCAACTGACAACTTTTCCATCCGAACAAAACAAGGTTGTTTGAACTCCCAGTTGGAATACCATGCAATCACAGGTTACCAAAAGACAATCAGCCAAAACCGCCGAAAGCCATTTGTGATGCTACAGAGGCTTCGCCGCATACCTGTGGAGCTTGCACTGGTGGCATATACTTGCGTACGGATCGTAAAAGGCCTATGGTGCTGAGCAGTCTGTCCTGATGAGAAACAACCAGTGACTCAAATGGTTGCCATTCCAGACCAGATGAATGTTGTGTTCTCAAAACCTTCAAACTTGCTCTACTAGGAAGCATGAGCATCCTCTGCACACATTTCGTCCTCGCATCCCAACTATCTTCGTCGTCCAAGAGTTCTGAGGAGCCTCTCGAATGGTCTCCAATTGAAGACCCGTTCTCACGGATCTGTGCCTTGTGCTCATCTACTGCTATGACATTGCTCAAATCCCCATAATATTCCACAGGTGCTGGATCTTCTGATTCTAGTAGAGCAAACAAACATCTCTCCAACCCGGATGCCCTGGACAAGAATGAGGTTTCAGCAGCTGAAAGGCCAAGCATGCGGATGAACCCAAAAGTTCCACTGCGAGATGAAATCTCGTCTGAACGATTCCAGCCCACGGAGGAAGAGTGCACATTCTCTGGTGAGAATATGCTCAAACGAGATCTGACCCATTTCTCGTAAAACCCTTGCGCAGATCCAGAGTTATCACTAGGTAAGCAGCGCATGCCATCTCTGAACAATAGTTTCGGAACCTGCAAGGACGGATAACAGATCTAACATGAGTGATGTGTACTCAAAATGATATAGCTATGGTATGATCTGGTCTTCAAACTTGAGTGAATTCCACACCTACGTCACAGTATATTGGTAGACGCCTCATTTTAAAGGTAGTATAACTAAAGTTCACATTACCCTCGGAAGAATGAAAGATCTTCAAGGCAAACCACTCAGGAACAGATATGAACCTTGAACGACAGAGGGTTGGATGCTCCTGCATAATAAACATCCTCCAGTTCTCCAAAGGGAGGTGGGGGAAGAGGATGTGGTATAGCCGCAAAGTGTACTGAAGACTGTCCTTCATTGCGCTCAAACAACTCTGGATGATTGCAGACCTGAAAGGTGGACAACACAACAATCAGCACCCCCAAAATTCTTAGCAAGAAGACCCAAAAAGAATGTGAATAGGTGGCCTGTCCATCATTGCCTAACGAATGCTGCTCGACACAGATAGACGAAATAAAGTGACGTTAACAGAAAGCTGTATCCCAACCAGCTGCACTTGGCGATCAGGAAAAATCACATATATCAAGTGTCAGTACTTAGGAAGATAGCAGCATCCAAATATTGGAGCATGAGATGTGTACCTTCCGCAGCTGGATGACGATGTTCATAAGATTGAGGACCTTCTTGTCATTCAGCTGACCGCCATTACCAAAAAGATCAGCGACGGATATTTTATTCTTGATAGCTCGGTAGAGAGCCTGCTGGCGTGAGCTCAGGTAGCATGGGACCATTACCTCTTTCTTGTTCGTCATTTCTGTGATCACGTCCTTCTTCACTCGCCTCAACATGAAAGGCTTCAAAATTGAGTGCTGCGTACAGGCACAACAGGAATTAACAACCTCGCTTGCACCTAATTTCACGTAACGAAAATCAAAATCCTTGGCCACCAGAATCAGAGGCGATCCAAAGTCCCTGCAATCGACCTGTGTATAACTTCCACATGGAGCTCCCCAACATCACCGTGTCTAGAAAGGCAAATAAATGACAACAAGGAATCACGCATTATCAGGCAATTTCCTCTGCAAAAACCTCTCCCTTAATATGATACACACTACATACATGGACCCGCAGTCGTAAAACACGGGACCTTCTTTTCACCACATAAAAAATTTGAAGGAATCTTTGACAGAACGACCTATCTGTTTATACACCGACACCTACTACTTGACCTGACAATGTAAATAGGCGGTACCAGGCGTGTCAGTTGGTGTTCGTTCAGGGTTCCACCATGCTCTGCGTGGCCTTCGATCCTGTGATCACGATCCAACGATCAAATAGCCGTCATTGGCAAAGGGTATACCACAGAAGAAACTCAGAATCTATTTCAAAGAGCCTAACGCACACCGCCAGCCCAAACATTATGATACAGGATTCCAACCAGGACAGCGATATAAGGCGGTGACCAAACATTCTAAACCCTATGGAGCAAAAGGGTGCCCCGGTACTGAAAACCAAGACGTGCCACCTACTGTGAAGGCTAATAATTTGCTATATAGATAATCCCAAAGATCAGAAAAGCCGTGTAAACATAACAAGACAAGGTCCGGTCTTTACCCCTTGGAAAACCATTCATTGAACTGCTCGTGGCTGTCGAAAAGGGTCGGCATGATGAAATGCAAGAGGGCCCATAGCTCGGCCATGCTGTTCTGTATGGGCGTTCCGGTCAATAGGAGGCGATTTCGGCAGTTGAAGCTGAGCAGGGTCTTCCAACGCTGGCTGTACGAGTCGATCATGCAAGCACGACATCTTTCATTAGTACAATAGGCTGGTAGCGATAGAGTCACAACAAGCTGTCAACTTTCTTATTGGACACCGCAGCTAGCAACTACCTGAATGGACGCAGAGAAACCATCAATTACAAGTAAGAAAAAGGATCTCAGGCGGCTGTATTTCACTGCTGATCCCCGAACAGACAACGACTCCCCACCTGCTAGCGCTCTTGATTGCTTGGGCTTCGTCCAGAACCATGTACTGCCACTTCACGCGCCGAAAATACTTCTCATCCGTTACTAGAAGTTGGTAGCTCGTGATCAACACATGAAATCCTGCCTCCCTGGAAACACAACAGACTCCATCGTTGGTGATATGTAACAACAAATTGATTCAGTAATGCGGAATATGTGAAACAAACGGCATATCGGTCGCCACTATGGAATTGCTGCTCTACCTGCGATAGAGTCGGTTGGGGTTCATGTTCTTGCGCAGCACGATCCTTTCGTTTAAGGCTCCCCAGTACGGTAGAATCCTCAGGTCGGGGCAAAACCGGTTCACTTCGTCTGCCCAATTATTCAGAACGGAGGCTGGTGCAACCACGAGGAAAGGTCCCCAGATGTTCTTTTCCTGCACACCAAGAGAAGGGTCGTGAAATCCATCCCCGCGAGTCACCCTCGGCAGCAGTCACTAGCCTCTCGTTCTCCGACCAAATGCACTCGCATGGGAATGGAACAGGTACATCCAACGTGATGCAAGCAAAACCTTACCTCAGCCAAATGCCCCAAGAAAGCCATTGCCTGAATTGTTTTGCCGAGACCCATTTCGTCCGCCAGTATACCGTTCAAGCCCTAGTAACAACAGAACAACGTCGGAAATTCAGTGCCAAGTTTGCTTGGTCGAACCAAACACGTAGCCTGATCACATCACATTAGAGTACGCCTACAACGACCAAGGTAGAGATCTCAAAACAAACGAAAAGACGCTTCTAATGACCAATGCGTCACAGGCGATGTTCAACGTTGCGTTGCAAATGGATCTTGCGGCTCGAAATCGATGATAGAGCAAGCCAAGCATCACACCTGCTCGTAGCAATTGACCAGCCACTGTAATCCTTTCAACTGATACTCTTTCAATACGCCCTGGAACATTTTGGGTTGCTGCACGGAGGACGTCGTTGGCATCGTCGACCTGTGTGAAAACATGAGCGATGACTGAGTCAGGTCATTGTCATCACGAGTGAACAGGATTCACCTACTCTTGAGCCACAACAGTCCTACACTAGAACTTCTGACGACGCTACTCAGATGTTTCCGGCACTTACGGGTGCAGTAAGTCCATGTCTTCCGCTCCGTCCCCCGCCTCACCTCCACCGGCGGCGGACCGAAGCCGTTGACTCTCGTTGTCAAAACTACTCGTTCGGTTTCTCTGCTGCGCAGCAGCCACTTCAGCTGCTCTCACGGCTTCCATTTTAAGTGCAGCCTCCTCTTCGGCCTCTTCCACACTCACGCTTCCCGGAAGCCCGTCCCCGTGGTTCCTACTTGATACAACTTTCGTAGAATCGTTCAAAGCATCCTGGGAAACCTCTGCCGGCACGCCACACATCTTATTTTGCATGAAATGACTGTATAGCTCAGTCTGTGTCAGTAGAAAATTCAGTCGCTGCTGTTGCCGTCTAGCTTCGCGGAGCTCCTGGTCACGTTTCAGAGCTTCTGCAGCTTCCTTCTCTTCTCTTTTTCTAACCTCGACCTGTTCCCAAAAAATTTGCAACCCGTCAGCAACTCGTTAAGACTCTGCGTCGCAGCAAATCCAGACCAGAGCCATTTCCATCAAACGAAACAGCACAACCACGTCCACTAAAATAGGGTCCATACAAGCACAGCGATGGGGGAGCATCCACAATATCGATCGATAGAAAGGTTCTCAGCCGGCAATATTCCTGCTCCACAAGACGCTCACTCAAAACTCACACTCCAGTTACTCTAGTACTTGAAGTCTTTTCCGACTGATTGGCAAAAGAAAGCATCCACACCAGCCGATATACGGAAATCATGCACAAGATGCCATGCACCACACACCTGTTCTTTGTCCCACTTCTTCCAGAAAATGATCATGTCCCGAGCTAACCTCCTCATTCTCATAGGAGCAGCTTTCATTACTCTCAGTGACCGCACGTTGCGGTTCTTCACCTGCAAACCCCGATAGACAAGGTCAGCAACCATGCTCCGTTCAGAAGTACCCCTTGAGATTTCCAACAGGCCACATGTATATCACAATGAGCAGAGCCCAAAAACCCGAGTCTAATTCAGTGCACCTGTTCGACATGACTGCCTAACTGGTACGGATAGAAAAATGCACGAACTCTCCAAAACGGGCAACCCGTATCAGAAACAAATTCAACTTCAGCAGACAGAGTTCAAATTCACAAATTGGATGAGAAGGACTCTAGACGGTGAATGCGCACAGCATGTCAGACATTGCTACTACCGCCCTGGATCGTACCTCTCTTTGACAGAGTTCTGCCACTCGCTTCACATCTTGTATCTGCTTCCTGTGATAATTCGCGAAATGCTTTTGATGCTTCGGTAGATCCTTCCGCACCAGATTCACCCAGTACTTACCGACCTTTTCTCCGTCCTCCAATGCTAACTCCATCGGATCCCGCCTCATGGGTTCGAGCTTCTGTTTTCTTCGCACCAGGAGCTGATTCATACCATCTCACTTGTCACTTCTGAAACGCATGATCTCGGTGGCCAATATCAACCAGCGAAGAACACGAAACATGATGGACGAAATGTAGTACCTCATATCCGTCGCCAAGCTCGAGGACCTTCACCTCGCAACGCCTAGTCTGGCCGTTTTCGGTTGATATCTGACGGAATATGATCAGAGATTCGTCCAAGGAACCAGCTTCCTCCGAACCGACCCCCACATCTTCCTCCGGGTCCTCTACTGGCAGCGGGTTTATCACCACAGGTGTGTCAATCACCTACAACAACGCAGACGACTCACCATCAGGACCAAACTCGAAAGATTGCATCTTACCTCATTTAAAAGACGACGGAGAATGAATACTTGACGATAATGTATTTAAATTCAAGTATTTGAGAGCGTGTCTCCACCAGGGCGAGTAAGGCTCACCTGCAAGCCGAACCTTCTCTTCTCAAGCAACCTCCGTTTCATTTCGTTCTCCGCCGCGTCATATCTCCTTCGCCACAGCGCAGTCCAGGGGTCGGCATCCATGATCGCAAAGAAAGCAGTTGCTTTGAGTCGGCCATAAACAACCTTCTCCTGGATCTGCAGCGACTCAAACGAAGGAAGACGAAGGGACGGGGCGAATTCGTCGTAGTACTTGGGAATCTCGAATTCCACACCGTCCTCCAGCACCAAGTAAGTGCCGGGTCCTCTCTCCCTGCTGCTTGACACCGTCGCCATATCCCGCAACTGGACACCTTTATGCTGCTGCCAATGCGGTCGTTCAGGTCCTCTTCCATGATAAAAACCTTCTGATTGCTCCTGACCCAAACCTTCAGAGAGGTCATGGTAGCCACCCCCTCTGGCCTGCTCATAATGGAAACCTCCTCCAGATTGCTCCCGAGAGGATGCCGCCCCAGATTGCTCTCGGTATGAACCCCCTCCGACAGAGTCCTCTCGAAATGAGCCTCCTTCAGATTGTTCCTGGTAAGAACCACCAGAATGCTCCTGATAGAAACCTCGAGAAGGCGGCTGGTAAGCACTAGCTCGTGCAGGATGGCTCTCTTCGTAACAGTCCTGACGATCCTCGTACTCATCGTCTTCCTCGTTTTCGTCATTACTGTGGGAATCATGTCTAGGGGCAGAATTGGAGCCTGCATAAGCTTCGATGGGCACTCTCTTCCTCTTCAATGTCATTTCAGACCGAGTCTCGACGCGTCTCTCCGCCTCTGCCTCCCCAAGTCCATTGATCCGCCAATCGTCTGCGTGACCGATGCCTCACCATAATTATCAAAAAAACGACACCAACAGCAAAATTTCGAGATAAAACGAGCACTCAAACACTTCAGCGCCAATTCAACTTCTCTCCACTCCAAAAAAATTCGCAAGCTCGAATGCACAGTAATCTTGGACGCGGATATCAAAATTAATAACTAATCAAAATTTTAAAATAGAGAGTGACACAAAACAAACCTTGGCTGTACTCGGTTCGACCGGACGAGCTGCTCCGACTCGGAGAATCATATCCCTGCGCAGGTGATGCACTACGCGGTGACTGCATCCACATTATGCCAAAACTAATCCCTTACACTCCAGAAAGCCTTCTCATCCCCTCGCAAATGCCGCACCCTTCTCTCAATCCCACGAACGAGTATTCAATCCCCGCAACACGGTCAATTCGAACCAGAACATTGTCATCCTGTGCGAAACCCTAGTTTCCAGCAATGGAATTCCACAGCAACGCTCCGTTAATGTCGTCCCCCGAGAAATCTCTTCGCCTGCCGATACTCAGGGCAATTTCGACCAATGCATTGAAAACGAACCGAGAACAATCATAACTCCGTAACCAAAGAGGTCACACCGCCTCGACTACATGAGGAAGACCGAGCGGGCCAAACTAGGGTTCGGGCCTTCGTGCAGGGGTTAGCGGACGGCACGAGGGGGGAGGAACAGGCCGCAACTGAGTAGTAAAACATAGGTTGCGCCTCGTTATGAGGTGTATTGCTTTAGGACTGAGAGATGGCAGGTTACAAGGCGACGGGGGAGGAATAGTCGCCTGGTAATAAGCTTAGAGCTTGAAGCTGTTCCGGCAAAGCAGCGGCTATGGCTGCTGTTGCAGCTGTTCTCGGCGGGTAGGAGGGCGGGGCTGCTGGAGCCTGGGGGATAGGAAAGCGGCGGTGCCGTTGAGGTGAGGTATCCATGGCAGCGTTGGGGCAGGGCCACGGCCATGGCGGTGGAGGTGCAGGGCAGGCAGGGCATGGCCGCCATGGCCAGGCTGCTGCAGCTGGCCACCCGAGCATAGCATGCCCCCGGCGTCGTGCCCTGTTCCGAGGGAGCTGCTGCTGCTGCAGTTCCATGGCTGAGTCGTTGGTTGGGATCATTTCCCTTCAATTGGCTCTCTCTCTCTCGTCTCTCATCTCCCTTTCGCCAGTCCTGAGCTTCCCCGTTTGCTTTGCTTTGCTTTCTCCTATTTGCATTTCGTTCCTTTCCTTCCTGCTCTTCCTCTCCAGTCTCCCCCCTCTCGCACCCGCTTCTCATTGCCGGGTCCCGCCTCCGACAGGTCCCACTCTCGCCTCCGCTCTGCCTACCTGGCACCCGATCCCTCCTACGTGGCAAGCCACATAGACGTCCAGGGTGTCTCTGTGCTACCATAGCGGTAGGGCAAGGGCAGGGTTCGGGACTTCGGGGCACAATCCGGGGAGTTTTTCTCTTGGGCCGGTTGTGTAGAGTATAGTCTTGGGCCAACCGATTGTGTAGAGTATAGTCTTGGGCCAACCGATTGTGTAGAGTATATTCTTGGGCTAACCGGTTGTGTAGAGTATATTCTTGGGCCAATCAGTTGTGTAGAGTATATTCCTAACTAAGTTTTTTTCTTAATTTTTTGAATTCAATGTGGGTAATCCTCAAAATCAATCGGCTAGTTCGTAACTAAACTTTGGCACTCCCCGCACACTTAAGGAGAACTGGCAGTTAGTGTATTGTTAGCTAGTTGATATAGCATAAAAATTCAATTGAAACTTGAAACAGTCAAATAAAAAACCGGTCATTTTTCTCCAATTTTTAAAACTATACTATTTTACAATGTAACTATAGAACTTTTATGAGAAGTAACCAATGCATGCTAGTGAAAATCCGGTTGAAATTGGGAAACGCCAGATTTTAGTTGGTGAAGCTAAAATTTCTCCCTAAACATTAGAGAGAGGGCCTCATGCAAGGACTCACGTTTAACCCTTAAATGTTTGAGCGTGTTGCTATGGCTAGTACAATACAAGATTTTTTTCTTGTATTTGGAATGTATTCACACTTTCACTATACTTGAGATCAACAAAGAAGTTGGAATATAGATTAACATGGTTCTAGTGAGCTATTTGAGATTCCAAAATAAAACTTCTTGATGGTAGCAAATGCTAATTTAATGACAATGTATCTATTATGCCCTGGGGATGTCTAGGGGTTAAGCCATTGGGAATAAGGGGGGAGCTAAATAATAGTGACACAAAAGTGAAATTGCTTATGCTTTAGGCCCTTAGCTTATGTAAATATTGCTTTAACAAAACACTACCATGTGTCTTTTTGCTAACAAAGGTGATGTGAAGTGTGGACAACATGACCCCACTCCACAATTTTTGTTGTTATGTTACGCTGTGTGACACCACTTAGCCATTTTCATTGGGGGAATGCTATATCATGAGCAGGATATTTGAGCCGTGAGCCATGAGCTCAGATTTTTTGTCAAAATACTCAACTTCACCTATAACCATGTACATATGGCCCTATAGTTCTGTATTTTAAACTTTTATCTTTTGAAAAAATTGCCCTTTTTTTAGTTTTCCCATTGATTTTGAGCTCCTAATTGGTTCTTGCTTGCCAAATCTTAACGCACCGCTCATAGGCCCACCGATTTACACTCATGAAATAGCGTCGTTTAGATAAGGGGTTTCAGAGTTAGGATTAATAAAACCATGTATCATTCAAATTTTATAAAAAAAACTACTCCTTGTTAGGTGATACAATAGCTTGATAATACTCGTTTTTTTTATTCATTTTTACTCACTCGAGGGAAAATATTTGACAAAACTTGCAAGCTTGTAACAACAAGTAAGAGCATTAAGGGCAAAGAGTTCTAATATGCGTGATTACAATGGCACGTTGTTGCTCAAGGTTCAAAAATTTAACTTTGCTGTGCAAATTTAACCCCTAAAGGATCAAGAGGTTGTTCGACAGTCACTTGAGAACTTGGGTAGGGTCATATGGAGTTAATTTTTACTTGATTTTTTCAAAATTGTTACACAAGGTGTAGATAGGTATCCCTTAAGTGGAAATGTAAATTTATCCCCCAATCAGATGCCTGGTTCAATAATTATGTTGCCCAAAAGAATTTGGACAACTTGGGCAATTTGGGCATCTTTAGAGAATCTTATGATAAACTGTCATCAACTTCTGAAATTTGGCAAGTATATTACTAAAAAAATATGGTGTACAATTGCCAAAAAAAATTTTGGGCTCTTACATCACATTTTGAAGGGAGTCAAACTTTGTTAACTATGTTTGGGTAGTTTCAAGAAAAAAAATCCTCTAACTTTAGGCCCTATTATCTTTCAATTTATAAATCCAAGGCTCTTGAAACCTTTTTTCATATGTTTCAAATGTTTGTCTCTAATTTTTCACCGTCTAGATTTCAAATAAAAAACTTCCTCATTGCACAAGAAATCATGAAAGAAAGTCTAATGTATTGCCAATTTGCTTAGCCTCTTTGCATTGGAAGATGATTTAGAACAAGCTAGATTGTATTTTTGCATCTGAAAACTTACTTGAATGAACCTAACATCATATACTTGTGAATACTCAAAAAGCTCAAATTTGTGTAGAGCAAAAAATTTACTCTAGGAAGGGTCAAAGTTTGATGACCTTATTTTGCAAGAATGAAAAAAGTAGTTTTTCTCACTTCACGTAGTTAGTTAGGCTAAATTTTTTTGCACATATAATCTTATCTGTTTTGCACATATTATTTTATCTGTTTTGCATACTTTTATACGGTTGAAATTGAAAAAAAAGGTTTTTTATTTCAATTTTGGGCAATGCACTAAAAGTTGGCAATTTTTGAGATATTTTCTCAAAAAACACCCTTGGTCCTTTAAGGGTCAACATCCACGACAAAGTTTTTATTATCATGATAAAAGATGTGCAAAATCATGCAATTTTTTGGGGATAAAATTTCCTAACATTGAATCCCGTTAGGGAATTTCAAAACTTGGTGGATTTCTTAGAAAAATATGTTTTTTTCTCCAACTCTTTTCGCCAGAGAATAATCATCCTTTTCTTGTGGTGGTTTCAAATTTAATTATTATCTTTCTCCTTAATGTCTAGCGCAAGAGAGCGCATGCTCACATTTTTTTGCATCTTGCTAGATGCAAAAAATAACTTTCTAATTCTTTCATGGGAAAATACAATTTTATTTAATAAAAACCCCACTTTACCTTGCAAAAAAGCCTCAGAAAATTTATATTTTTCTTAAGATTTGAAACCTTACAACAGGAGGTTTCAAACTTTGAAGAAATCCATTTTTTTGTAGGCATTTTTGCAAACGAAAACTAGCTTTTTTCACTCAAACTTTGGTTTTTACATGAGAAATCCAAAAGATACTTTACACATGGTCACGTGCAAAACTACATGAGGATTTGACAAGAAAAGACAAGAGACAACTAGCTCAAATTAGGTATTCTACTTTTGAAATATTTTGAGAAATCAGGAGTCTTTTCTTGCATAGAAAGGAATGAAATTGTATTTGCAAAAGACAAATATCACTTAGAAAACAACACGACTTTGAATCCCCCTAATAGTTCAAATTTGAAAGTCTATTATACTACCTTTGTCCTAATATAAAGCTCCAAATTAGGCATAGTTGTTGTCCTGCTAAAAGGCTCCCTTTTGCTAACTTCAATTGTTGAAAAAGCATTTGTCATGTTCAATGATCTCGTGGGGGCAAGTTAAGCAATTAAAGAGCATTCCTCTCTTAACAAACTTGGCCTTGGTCATATGAGGTACTATTGTTGCAACTAATCTTTAAATCATCAGTAATGAGGAGCTAGCAACATGTACAAATATGGTATTTTTTGCATGGAATTTGGGTGCCCAAATGGCAACATCAAAGTTGGAGATTTTGCGCACATTTGGTAGATGATATATTGATTCTAGAAAGCATGTGTCATTAGCATAAAGACTAAAATAATGAGGAGTCGGCAGCCTTCACAAACTATGCACAAATGGGTGATTGCAAGAATGACTTGTATTGCTTTTTGTCCCCTTGCTGCACGGCGGGTGGTTTTAGGGGTGTATCTTTTGCTTACTAACTTCTTTTCACATGAGAATTTAGAGGAAGGTTCACATTGAAGTTACAAACCTATTGTAATTTTTTGGATTTTTTCAAAATCACTCACTAATTTTAAACGGTTTATGATAATATATCTACCTTGGCTGTTTTGTGGGTTTTTAGTACTGCATTGAGCCAAAAAAAAGGAATTTGATGCCACAAATTTGGGAAGTTGTTCATTATGCATCATTACATGTATTTGCTGAGGGGTTTTAAAAAAATGTAAATTATATGCCCTCCACTTTCCCTCAAAGTGGGCATCCATTGGACAAGCATTAGGGTTTGGAAACAAACATTCTTGAAAAAGTACTTGCATTAGTTGATGCCCTTCACAATGGACCAAATTACTTTTTTTTGTTTTAATTTTTTGAATTTTTTTACTATTTTCTAAAAGTAAAAAAGGAAATTGTCTTTTTGTTGGTGATTTTTGCCCCTCTATTTTTGTGCATAACTTTTAGAATAAAATTTTCCTAGGTCTGAATTTTCACAAGTATGCTATTCTAAGTGCTTTACATTGTCTATATTTTATTTTACTTTTTTAAAATTTATTTCAAAAGCTCATAGTACTTTAGAGTACTACATAGTACTAAGGGTGTTTGACACAAAACTGGCAGGTCATTCTTGCAACTACCCAAATATGGTACTTTTTGCATGGAATTCGGGTGTTTAAACGGCAACATAAAAACTTGAAATTTTGCAGATATTTGGTAGGTGGTATATTGATTCTAGAATGCATTTGTCACTAGCATAATGACTAATAATATAGTTAATCCCACATGGACAAGTTTTTTGGAGCTTTATAATGGGACAAAGGTAGTAATTTGGAAGTTTGTTTGAGTTTATGCTTAGAATTTGAACTTTTTAAACTTTTGAGTTATTTCTTTGCAGATTATAGAAGTGTTTGTTTGTTGACATTTTCTTTAGGCTTTTTGAAGTTGCATTTTCTTTAATTTAAGAAAAATGAAAAACTAAAATTTTGGATATTTTACAAATTGACTTTCCTGCATAATGTTGTTTTATGTCAATGGAAATTTGTTGCAAGGCATAATAGGAATTAAAGATTGTTCCTACATGGATATCATGGAAAATCTTAAAATGGATTTTATATCTTACACTAATGATTCTACATTTCGTATATTCATATGTTGTTCCACTTCTCTTTATGCATAAGACTTTCTAAGTGTTGATAAATTATGTTGTTTATTTAACTCTTGATTTTTTTTTTTATGTTTTGATTTAAGATATGAGTTTATAATTGTGATGTTGGCCTGATTATACCATCCCATTCATTCTAAAGTATATATAAGGTAGCAGCATCCATAAGCATTGCGTCCCCATGCTCGTCACCTGACAATGGTAGGGCTAATCAATAAAAAGACAAATGGTTGTGAGTGACTAAGTGATGGTTATGGGTGATGAAGTGATGGTTGTGGGTGATTAGCATGAGGTTTTGAGTACCCATCTCACTATTTAAGAACCAACAAGCCTTGTGATTAGCATCTTTTACACATAATTCCTACAATTTCAGTGACTTTGGACTTTGAAAAATCTTTGTGAACAAATGCTTGCAGTTGGAACCTTGAAATTGATGCCAATATTTTTGGTTTCCATTTCCTAACTTACAGTATGTTTTTCAAAGTTAGACAATTGTTTTACCTACTCCAAAACCCTTATTTCCACGCTTATGGGTGCACCTACCTTACACTTAGGGCCTTGGTAAGTATGGGGGACCTTCAAGATATAGTCCTTGCCAAGCAAGAGATTAGATAGGGAAGAAGTAAATAATCTTGAACAATTAAGACATTGTAAGGTGTAGTTGATGAATAAAATAACATGTCAAACTTTATACGCACAAGTATGCCTTACACGCACTTTGATGCATACCTCTCTTTTCAAGTAAATTTTCACCATCTTTTCCCTAATTTTTTATTTCCCTCCCCCTCCCTTGAATTTCAAATTTTGGGTGACTAAACAACACCCAATGCTTGAGACTTAGTATTTTATAATAGAAATTTCAAACTTATATAAAAAAAATTAGAAAAAAACTCCAATGACTTTTCACCCACTCATTGGGTGCATTTTCCTCTACCTTCTTCCCTCTCTAATAGAACTTGTGATGTTAATTGAGAATTAAACAATGAGTCATTATATCTTGAAATAGACAACCCACTCTTTAAAATATAGACATAGTGCAAGACACCATAAACTAACAAACTTTTGGCCACAAAATGTCAAATAGTGGTCAACTATCAATGCTAATAACTATTTTGGCAAACAATAACTCCAATCCATTATTGTGACTTTTTTTCTTAAGATCTCCTTACTTATAGTTACAAAGAGTTTCAACTTATTGAGGCCTTGGGGGGTGTTATTATGAATAGCTTGTATGGTTGTTGAGTATTTGTTGTTTTAGGTTGCAGCACCCTTCAATAAGTTGAAACTCTTCAAAATTACAAGTAGGGAGAGCTGAGGGAAAAAGCCACAAAAACAAAATGGAAATATTATTTATCAAAAAGAAGTTAATAACACTCAAAGTTGACCACTATTTGATCTTTTGTGTCCAAAAGTTTGTTGATTTTTGGTGTCTTGCATTATATATAGATTGGTGATGTCAAAACATGCAAGAAATTTAAATTGTTAAACAAAATTATAACTTTTTGAAGTTTACACTATTGTAATTAGGTTTACAATGATTGAACACACAAAAAAGAGTATAAAAAAAGAATCCTTACGAAAATATGACACGTACTAAATACAAACCTAGAAATTTATAAGGATTTTATATTGCCAAGGCTCATATACCACAAAACTATAAGTTGAAATTCATATCCAAACAAATGGTCATAATCTTAAACAACTATATCTTCCAAGTGACTCTAATCTTTGGAAGGTAACAAGATTAATTTACAATATTGTTCAAAATAACATAAATGCAATGTATTATAATTACTTTTCACACAAGTTACAAAAATGATACTTCTTGCTTCACATGGGTATTTAACATAAAACTAAAATAAAGAAAAACCCAAAAATCCAAGGGAAGTCAATTTTGTAGCTGAAGCAAGAAAGTAATTGATCATTCATAAGAAAAACATATCTAACCAATGAGAAGGACAAACCAATTTTAAATTATAAGAAATTAGGCATGTGAGAATGATCTTCATCCTCACACTCATATATTTTAGAAGAAATTTGTAACAATTGATTAAGAGTAAAGTTAATGTTTAACCTAAAATTGCTTTCACTTCATCGTGAGGTGTTACATAACTATAAAACTCTTGACACTAGTTTAGTGGTTTCAAGTTTCATGTGGCAACTTCCACTTATTGCATGCCATACAAATCTCAAAGAAAACGAATAATGGACAAAGTTGGATCTGAACATCCTTAACCACTAAGCGCCCTAGCGCCTCAAATCTAGCCTCCCATGATTTCAAAGCCTTGTTTGAGGCATTGGATCTAACTTTTTAATCTTGTTTTAAACTACAATTATGAAGGCATTCAAGTTGTCCACGTCAATGGAGTAATGGCAAGGAAAGCCAAATGTTGTACAAGTGCTGCAAGAGGTTTGATTGGGTGAAACATCATATGGAGCGTGATGGCAAGCAAAGTTTTATAGGTTGCAACATGTTGATATCCCTTGCAAGCTTCCTTGTGTAAGCTTTATGGTAGCGTGAAACTTGTTGGCAAGGATTCAAGCATGTCCTAGACCCTTATAATGGCACTAATCATTGACTGGGCCAGTTATTGTTTTCCATGCAATAGTGACTTGAAGACCTAAAACTCGAGATACGAAGAAGTGCAATCTTTAATAATTCATAAGTGTGTGCATTCACATCTAATCTTGCTTCTCATAAAATCTAAGATGAATCAAGGGCTTATAGAATTTTGTAAAAATCATCAAATAGCAATTACCTACCAAAAATTGAGATTTTGTCATCACATATTATTTGATTGAATGCTATAATTTCTTATCTCCCAAGGTCAATTGTTTCTAAAATTTGCAAGCCATTTTCTAAGTAGGTATTCTACAATTTTCAATGGTCACTTTTTGTGAATCATCTAATTGATTGAGATACAATGCATCAAAATTGTTGATCTCCAAAAACTCTGATCTTGGTGAAAGTAGCTTGGGCGCTCAAGGGTTAAAGGAAAGTTAGAACTAATGATAGGTATTATTAATCTAGAAGATTGAACATCATTGCATTATAAACTTTGTTCCATGTCACCAAGTAGTATGTCTTGTTGTCAATCAAGAATTAGATCATACAACTCTTCCAATGAGCTTTTGATGAAATTAAGATGAAAGTCAACATCATGTGCACATGACATGAATTGTGCTAACATACTATGGCTCGTGAAAAAACAAATACAATTGAGTTGGACATATCAACAAGCTTTGTAAAAAAAAATGTCCATAAGCACAAAATACAATATAAACAAAGATGTGACTACAAATTTTCAGTAATAATGAACAATTTCACTTGATCCAATGAAATAAAAAGAAATTTTGCAACTACTAAAGTAGATGTAGTTGCAAGAAATGTATGTACACAACATGCAAACTTCCAATTAATACATATTTTGTACTTTCAAATACATATTAGACAATTGATACACTATTGTATTAATGAATCTTTTAACACAATAATCACAATCTATGAAAAATCCTAAAAAAACAACAAAACAAAAATGATAAAAAAATTTGTGGATATTTTGGTTAAATTTATGTTTGCAATTTGCGCTTTCATGTCCTCTTAATATTGTGGATTGCTTTTTGCATCTTTGACCTTGCAAAAGTTGAGAACTATGCGTGTTCAACAAATTTTAAGTTAAAGAGCTGTTTGTCCATGCCTTTAAATGTGATGACTTCAACAATGCTCCATCAATTATCGCTTCAATTGCATGTGAAATCCTTGCACTGCCACATCCTTACTTTCCTTTTCAAGCACAATTCTAATTCCACATCACAAAATCCTCTCTAGCTTTTGGATGATTCTTGCAATTTTCCATGCCTTGCAATGCAAAAACATTGAATAGATAAGATGTTATGTACATTGTTGGAATTTAGAGAGCTTAAACATTTTGCTGTAAATTGTATTTTTAATAATATAACATCTATGACTTATAGTGAGAAAGACTCAATATTTAGTGTCTTTTGAAAGAGACACAACTCTTCTATCTAAGAGGCACAATTCTCTACTATACTATACATATGACTGTACTTATACACATGTCTAACACTTCCACTAATATATTGTGAGAATTTCATCCATCTTGCGTGTGTCATCCGTTTAGACACGTTCATCCAAATTGGTCTTCTTCTTCTGTAGTTAGGGTTTTGTGACTCAATTGTCTTGTTGAAATTGCATCGTTGACCTCTAGAGCTTGTTCCGCTAGGGCCTTCTAATCTTTGTTTGCAACCGGAGCTTGAAAAGTTTTATGATTTGTATTTGCTATGTGAGCTTCAAATGCTTCCTGAGCTTCAACTGATTTTTTATTTTTCTTTGCTACCAAAGAAGTAGCTTTTCCATCACTACTTTTTATTTCAGCTTTAAAGGCTTACAAATCTGTTTTTATGACCAAAGTTGTGAGCGCTTCCCAATCTGCGTTGGTGGTGGTAGTTGCAAGTGGAGCAATGGTGGGTCTTTGATTTGTTTTGGAGGCTTTGTGATTTGCTATGGAAGATTTTTTTTATCCAATTTGGTGATATGAGATGTGATTATAGCTTTAGAGGCTTTTTGATGAGCATTTGTGATTGAAACAACTTTGGTGACAGTTTCAAAAGTGTTGTTCATGATTGTTTCAGCATGTGTAAGCTTAGCTTGTAAATTATATTAGTCTTCAATAATAGAAAATCATGACTAAAACAATAGAAAATCAATAGTTTTTTGTTGATTTGAACACTTTTGGACACAACTTGACTAATTCACAGAATTTTATAGAAATGGTTCAACATTCTGATGATTTAGATACCAAAATACATTACTGACAAAATCAACAATTTTTTTGGAATCTTTGGAGTCTTTTTAAAGTCTTAAGAAAAACTCAAAATTTTAAAAATAAAACAGAATCTTTTAAAATCATTTGGATCTTTTGGAATCTCAATTGTATAATTACAAGGATTTTTTTCATAATTTTCCATAATTTGGTGTCTTTTCAAGCTAGCAAACTATGGAGGCTATTTTAACCTAATAAAAAAGAATTAAAAAATAATAATCATATTTTTTTAGAAATGAAGCCGACTGTCACCTTTAATAGTCTATTTGGCATTTTTGCATTCCAATAAAAAGTTTTAGACAAAAATTAGAAAGGGTGAAAATAAAATATATTTTTAAAATCATGAACATCCTCTTTAACTTTTGCTTATAGCTTTTGATTAAAGAATGGAAATTTAAAAAAAATTATTGGAAGAAAAAGTTAATTTCGTGATCAATTACTTTTAGTTTGAAAAAGTTTGAAAAAGATTCATTCACTAGAACATGATGGCCTTCATAGTCTAATAAATTTACAAAAAAAGGCAAAATTTGGGATTAATTATACAAATCATCTTTTTACATTTTTCATGTACATGTGCACATATGTGTGGTGTAATGGTAAGAGTCCTCCAAACTAATCCATGAGGTCTAAAATTTAGACTTTGATGGTGACACTTAAAGTATATCCACGTGGCAATTGACATGCTTGTGAGGTCTTTTGCCACAAGAAAATTTCTAAATAATTGATTTTTTTTAATTTTAATTTTTTGTTATATTATTAAAAAAAATTAGTGAAAAAACAGCAGATGAACAACAAATAAATAACAAATAAGCAACATATAGACAACAAATGAACAATATATTTTTGTTAAAAAATGTCTTGAACAATGCAACCAAATCACAAAAAAATAAAAATAAAAAATAAATTTTTGTTGTTTTCATCCTAGATTTTTCTACTAGTATCTTTGTGTTGAGCAGCTGCAAAGATGCCAAGTTTAGCTTATAAAAGGTATGATCTTGCTTCTCAAATTTTAGCATTAACATTTCAATGTTTGTGTTTGTGTTGCTTTATTTATTCTTTTGATCAATTCATAAGAAGTTTTTGATATATTACCTTTTTGTAGAAGATATGGTCTCTCACTAAAAACATTTCAAAATGCTAAAAGCTCCCATATACGGATTAAGTGTAAACTAAGAGTGCTTGAAATGTTATATTTGAAGGAAGAGGGGAGGAAACAAACACATTCTAAGTTTAATCATATAATGAAAATGTTTCACAAGTGGTAAAGATTTGGTAAAGATATAAGTTGTCATATCAGCTGTAGAGATAAATTTCAGCTCTATGTTTTTAGCAAAGACTCTATCATGTGTAAAATGATATTGGGTATCAATGTGCTTAGAGCAGAAATGATACTTATGGCTACTTGTCAAACTAATAGCACTTTGGCTATTAGAATATATAGGTGTAAGACTAGTTTATAAAAATCTAAGTTCTTACAATAATCTTCTTAATTAAATAGCTTCAGCATGTAGTGGCTTTTGCTAAAGCCAAGTATTCAAATTTTGTAGAAGACAAAGCAATTGATTGTTGTTTTTTACTACCCCAAATGATAATCCAATCGGTTAAAAAAATCTATAACTAGATGTGGAGTGACAAATATCTTTATAACCAGCCTAATCAACTTTGGAGTAGCCATGAAGAACATCTTTTTGTGCAGATTGTTTCTAGCGTATGCCAAAAGGTAAAGTGTTGTTAACATCCCTCAATGCTTTTTTAAATGTGTAAATATGTGAATCATCTAGAGTAGTTATATATTGTGTTAAAGTACTAATTGTATAAGCACAATCAGGGCAAGTACTTACAACGGCATGCATTGGGCTACCAACTATTTGAGAATATAGATGTTGGTCTTGTTCAAAATACAAGAGGTATTCTTTACACAAATGACTCCCTAATTGCATAGAAATACTTATTGAATTGCAATATAACATATTGTATTCTTGAAACTTGGATGTAAGATACTTTTGTTGATGTATAAGAATCCTATCTTCAATTCTGTTTCTCAAAATCGCATTTCCTAAGGCATAATGAAGATCTTTTTCATCTAACATGTTAAATTTCATTTTATAAAAAGGCTTTGATGTTGTGTATTAAAACAAGTTGATTATTCATTAAATATAATCATCTACATAAATTGTAAGTATGATAAAATTGTTATTAGCTTCTTGTTTAATACATATACTTGCATGGAATTTTAATGTTTAAAATTTGCAAAAGAGAAAATATTGGTCTAGTCATTGATACCTTGAAACCCAATATTCATTAACCCCTAAAGGACCAACTATCTGTTCAACGGACAAATGGGATTTTGGGCATGTACCTATGGCCAAACTACTTTGCATGATTTTTTGAAACTTTTACTAAAGATAGGGAATTCAAAGATCTGCGTGGGCATCTAATTTTTATTCCAATTGATGGCAAGGAGCAAAAGTTATGCCCAAATAAGCACAAATTTGGGGACACTGGGCAGCAAAAAAATTCTTATAAAAACTTGAAAAACCAAATTAATTAATTTTTTCTCATAGATTATATCTTTGTTTACATCTGAAGCTTTGATTCATTCCATTTGGACTAGTTATGAGAAAGTTATGGACAATCTTGTTTTTCGAGCAACTCAAGCATCTTCTTGAAACAATAACTTATAAACTTCATTTTTGAATGCAGGTTTAACATTAAAAAAAAAAAAAATTGTTGGAAAGGGTGAAGTTTGCTTTCTAGAACAATCTCACCATTGGGATTATCACATTTCAATTCCATTGCAGAATTATTAGCGATTTAAGTTTTTGTTCAATCTCATACCTTCTTCCACCTAATGATTTTTTAAAGAATGAAAATTAAATATATATATTTTTAAAATTCCTAAGATTCCCAACTCAACTTCCCACCATGTAGAAATAGAATTCCAAACTCTATGGTGCAAAAATTTTAAGTTAAAAAAGTTCAAAGTTAAATAATCTAGTCATGCAAGGTGCAAAATAAGCTATTTTTTACTTTTTAAATGCATATATCTTCCAATCTATGCAATCAAAGTTCTTGAGTTTTGTATGACACATTCTTATAGTAGTCTAGTACAAGATACTATGGTTAGATATGCAGAAAGACCAAATTTCAAACTTTTTTTACTCTTTGCCATAGAGGTAGCAGTTTTGGGTGTCACAAAATAAAGGCCATGGTCCTTTAGGGGTTAAAATGAGAGTTTTCTACTGAAATGAGAGGTCCTAGTATCTCCTTTTCATTTTTTTGAGAGATTCTCATGAATTTGAGAGGTAATTTGATTGAAATTTTAAAGAAACATGACCTAAAATTCAAAGGTATTAGGTCGATTCAGCTCAATTTGAGCTAAACTTGAAACGTATTAGGTCGATTCAACCTCAAATTGAAAGGTTTTAGGTAAGTTTAGCTTGATTTGAGTTAAATGGTCAGATTCATATTCTCATTTCAATGAAAAGTCTCATATTAATGAAAATTGATGTTTTTAGTTGAACTTTAACCTAAATCAATATGATTATTTTGAGATATCTAGAAACCTTCAATATTATGAATATTGTTATGATGGTAAAGACTGTTGAAGTCCACATAATAACTTGCAAAGATTACAAACCAGATTTAAACTTAAAGATATTGCAAACCTTTAGGTGTAGATACATAAATGTTTTTTTAATGAATCCATTTTAAAATGCAGTTGAGCATCTAATAGATAGATTTTGAAATTGTATTGAGTGGCAAGGGCAAGTAATACTTTGATAGAATCTAACTTAGCAACAAGAGAAAAATTTCATGTAGTCAATTCCTTGTATTTGAATAAAACTCTGTGGCACTAAAAGTGCTTTGTACTTGTCTAAAGTTCCATCAGCCTTAGTTTTAATTTTAAATATCCGTTTGTAACTAACAGATTTTCAATTTGATGGTAGAGGTGTGAGCAACCAAGTTTTATTCTTGTCTAAAGAATGAAATTCAACTTGAATGAATTTTTGCCATCATTCAAAATCAAATCTAGCTCATGCTTTTTGCATAGTTTGAGGTGGGTCTAATAAAATTTAAACCACATTAGCATGATTATTTGTTTTAGAGTTGGACCTTTTTGTGGATGTTTGTCCAGCACTTCATTTAAGTAATTGTCATGTAGATTTTATTTGTCTTGAAGGTCTAGCTAAAGATCTTGGAGGTGCATATCTTAGAAGTAGAAGTAACTTTGAGTTTATAAGGTAAATTTGCATCAATCAAATTTGAACATGAAAGTATGTGACGTGGGCTATTTCTAATAGTACTCAATGAATCATTTTTATTTGGTTGATTAATTTAATGTCATTGAATTGACAAATATGGATTTTGTCAACTCCACTCACTTTGTTGTATGAAAATTTGTTCGTGTAAATTTGATTAAATAGGAAGCTGAAGCATCTTTTGAGTTGGTGGTAAATCATTGTGATGATTGCTTATAATAGGTGATGTTTTAAAGAAAGTAGGATTTATTAAACTTGTTGTTTTAGTTAGCACTTCTTCTTGTGATAGATGTTGCTCAAGGATCTTTACAAGAACTTCATCAAAAATAACATCTCTAGATATTATGGATTTTTGGGTTTTCTTATTAATTCAAAACATCTTACATGCATTTTTTAAATTATTTTTTGTATTTCAAACTAATCTACTACAACATTTTTATTTTAAAATCATTTCAAGTAAGTACAAATCATATGGAAGGACACTCTAAGGGAATATTGGTAATTTTTTTTTGTTTCCAATTTTTTTTTTTATGCGGTTGTTTTTTTTCCAAACTTATGAATTTTGAAAGTTGTATATTTAATCTTCTTTCCTTGTGATTTTTATCTATCAAAATTATGATTTATAAATTTTTAAAGAAACTTGTATGCTTCAATTGGTGGTTGATTTAACAATCTATAATAATACAGAGGGAGAGTGGTATTAGGGATAATTGTATATTTAGTATTTTTTCTTTGTGATTGTCATCTTCTAAATTTTTTTGATAGGTAGAGGCTTCTATTAATGAGTACCTAATTCTAAATTGTTCCCTTTTAAATTTTTTTTATATGTAGGGAATCTAAAATTTTGTCCACAATTTATTTTTGGTGATAATTGTCTAAACTATTTTGATAGGTAGAGTTCTAAATTTTATTTCATGTTGTTTTTTATTTAACAATCAATGATTGTGCTAAAAAAAGTCATAGCTAGGGATTCCAAAATAATTCAATATCTTTCTCGAAATTTTTAATGAGTATTTGCTAGATATCTAAAAATTTTCAATTTTGTTTTGCTTGAGTATTGGTTGGTTCTTTATGTGTGTTTTTTTTAATTTTTTAATTTCCACTCTTGTAGACTAGATATTCTAGAAAATGGTTTATTTAAATTTTTATAACTTTTGGAACTACTTTAGATTTTAAATTGAATAAAAAATGAAGAAAGTACTTTAAAAAGACTAAAATTAGCTTTAAAATAAAAAGTAGCTTAAAGTAAAAGTAAAAGTATATGATAGGTCACATCCTTTTGGAAAGGATGCAACCTTTCAAAGTAAGTACTATAAATAGAAGTAAAAAACTTGTGAAAAATGGCAATAATATAAGACCCATTTATTATTAATGCTATTATAGTGTTATGTTTTTTGTTGCATTGTTTTGACTTTTGAGTAATCTTACAAGACTAGTGCATGAATGTGAAAGTTTATGTTGTGTTGTAGTTTGTAAATTTTGAGAATGGAATAAGAATTTGTAGAGGATTGTGGAAAGAAAAGAAGAACAATAAGAATAGTTCTAATAAAATAATTTAGAGTAACACATTGTGAAAGAAAAGAAAGAAAGAGAATGAGGTTGTGAGAAGAATTGTGACTGCTCCATTTGAGAGGATCTGCAAGGTGAAGCACTAGTGTGCAAATGCCAAATTCTACAAAGAATATGTTCATTGTGGATAATTTGGAGCAAAATTCTATTGATTATCTGCCAAACTAAGGCAGAGGAAGGATTAGCAAGTGGAGGACCAGCAGGACAAACAAATTGCTGAAAAGACAAATGAGTAGCAGTTGAAGGTGATTCCTGCTGATCGACCATAAGGTAGAAGCTCTCCATTCTTCACTTGGCAATAAACGCACTGGTCGACTAACCAAGCAAATTCAATGCATAAAAAAGAATCTCACTCCTCAAGCCCTAATTCTCCACCAGGATTTGAAACTCTGATATTTTCAAAAAGAATGCTGTGAAAATTGACTAAGCGCATCTTTCCCTGATAAAACAACCAACAATAGTCAATAAGCATTTGTGAGTAAAATTTGTATAAAAAGAAAGAGGAATTTAGAAGGACTTGATTGTCTTGAAAACTCTAGATCACCTTTCCTCTACTGATTGAGTTCTCTGGTCAAAAATTCAAATTTGAAATCAGCCTGTGAAAATTGGACCTTGTAAGTTAGATCTTGAAAGTGATTGATGTCGATCGACATCAAACTTTCAATTCTTTTTGAAAATCCTCAAGATCGAAATCCTTGAGATTGAAAACCAAAGAGTGAAAACTAGAGATTGAAAACTTGAGATTAAAAAAACCAGAGATTGAGAAATCCTTGAGATTGAAAAACCAGAGAGTGAGAAAATTTGAGAGTGAAAACTTGAGAGAAAGAAACGCTAAGAGAGGAACAAGAGAGAAATTAAAAACCAGAAACTCACGAGAGTACAACTAACTCAAAGCCGGGTTCAAATTAGGGATTTGAAAGCAAATTAGGGATTCCAGCTTGTGGTAATAGGATACATTGCACGGTCATAGGGCCTCATTGCACGGTCTTAGAATTAGATCACAGGATTAAGTCTATTTGAGCTGATTTGAAGTGTTATAATACATAGCTTCATAGTACAATGTTTAACATGACATGAGATTATATTAAATAGTATTTTTTTAGAAATTCATTCATGTACAAATAAAAATTAGATTATATTGTTGTGATCAATACAATACAAGGTATTTTTCTTGTATTTGGAATAGAGCTCCACCTTTATTACATTTAAGGTCAACAAAAGAGTTGACATTTAGATCAATGTGGTCCTAGTAAACTATTAATAATCCCAAATTAAAGTTCATTGCTGGTACTAAATGATAATTATACAATACTATACCTTATGAATGTTTAAGGGTTAAACATAGATTAAGTTTATAATATTAATTTATTTTATATATATATTATTTTTAATATAAAAGGAATTGTTTACTGACTGTTGCATGTAGATGCTAATGTGTACAAGTGGACAATTGACCTAAAAGCCTGAAACGCATACCACCTTGTAAGTCTTCTAAACTATTTAATTGTGCAAACTATGAATAATTGCCAATTGAAATATTGCCCTAAAAGATTGACACATTAGGCATTTGCATTAGATAATAATGAAAAAGAAAAAGCATTGAAAAGAAGTGGTGACTAGACTTATTGACTAAAAACCTAAAAATGAATAATAACAAAATTATTTGTATTAGAAATTCGAATATTATCTTGACATTTTGATTGGGTCTATATAGAGCATGCATAAAGTCAAATTGACCAACCTGACTATTTGACCAAGATTATTTGACCTCCCTTAGAACACTAAACAAGATTGTGACTTCATTCATTGTATCTAATGCATAAGTAATGGACTGCAAGTGATCACTGCAACTAACCTGGGAATAAAGTGCTTTCCATTTATTTAAACCTTTTTAACCAATTTCTATTTGAAAGTGATTTTAGTCACAAAACAATAGATTGCTTCCACCATTCCCCTTAAATAACCCCTATACTAGTGTTTCTTGGGTTCTTGTAGAAAAAGACAAAACCTAGTTTACAACTCTATTGAGAATTCGATCAATTACATCTTTTGCTTGAGTATTGGTTAGTTCCTTACATGTGCTTTTTTAATTTTTTTTGCAATTAAATTTCAAATTATGGTTTTATTTGAATTTGGTTTATAAATTTCTGCATGTCCTATACATTTAGTTATCAAATTTTTTTTCTCTTAAATATTGGTTCATTACATGTGTAGTTTTAGTTTTTAGATTTTTATTTTTCACTTTTTGTAACAAATAGTCAATAATTATTGAATGTTAGAATGTTAGACAGATACTTTGCTTTTGTATCTTTGAACACATTTTCAAGAATTACTGAATATTTGAGTTTTCATATTTTTTTCTCTTATATATTAGTTCCTTACATGTGCTTTTTTATTTTTTAAATTTTTATTTTCCACTTTTTGTAACAAATATTCAATAATTATTGAATGTTAGATAGATACTTTGAATTTTTATCTTTGAACAAATTTTCATTTAATAGATATCTCTTTTAACTTTTGTCCATTTCTCTTTTAGATTTTTTTCTTAAATTATTGAATATTTGATCTTAAATATTGGTTCCTTACATGTGTTTTTTTAGTTTTTAGATTTGTATGTTTTACTTTTTTGAACAAATATTTAGTACTTATAGAATATTTGATATATCCTTTGATTTTGTGTCTTTGAACAAATTTTTAGTAATTATTTTTTTTTGGGGGGGGTTAAGTATTGGTGTATTCATTGAAGTTTTGATTTGAGATTTTTCAGTTATAATATATATATATATATATATATATATATATATATATATATATATATATATATATATATATATATATATATATATATATATATATGTATATATATGTATATATATGTATATATATATATGTATATATTGTTTATCTAAATTTTATTGTTCATTGATTATTCTAAGAAATCTTATATAACATTACATTGAAATTTTAAAAACTCACATTCAAAAAGATTCTCCCACTCTATCTTTTGATTATTTTACAATCAAAAATATTCTTCCTCCATGCTCCATCATTCCAAAACCTTCACTTATCCATTTTCCATACATGATTTATTTCAGTTTTTAATATATTTAGCTTAATTTTTGTGAACAAAAAATAATATAGATCTTTCATAAAACATAATCCACATTTTAAGAATCAATTTTTTTAGTATTCAATAACTATAATAAGAGATCTTACATAAGATATAATCCACATTTTAGGAATCAAAATTTTTAAATAACTATAATAAAAGACCTTACATAAAACATAATCCAAACTTTTGATGTGTTAATTTTCCAAACTTTTATATTTTAGCAACAAAAATGATTAATCTTTACTCTCTACCTTAAAATAGAAGTTTGCAATATAATTTTTAATAATTTCCCATGCTCCAACAATTCACTAACTTCATCTATTTTTGATATTTTCCAAGCTTTTATTCTCCTTAGCAACAACTCTCTACCTTAAATAGAAGATTGCAATATAGTTTTTAGACTCACTTATACTTATAATCTTCAAGAGTATTTTAGGTTAAAAATTTGATCCAAGCTTTTAGATTTTAGCAACAAATATAATGAATCTTTACTCTCTACCTTAAATAGAAGTTTGAAGTTTGCAATATAGTTTTTAGACTCAATTATACTTATAATCTTCAAGAGTATTTTAGGTTAAAAATTGGTTAGACATTCAAAAACTAATTTTTGACATTCAACTCAAGGAAAAAGTGGGCATTTTTTTATAAGGATAGATGATAAGTTTTAGCATCTTCATTACAACTCAAGAAAATTGCTTCATTTGAGTAAGAGTCTAATTTTGTCTTTGTTCTTTAGGAATAAGAACATAAGTTTTACATCAAAAATCTTTAGATAAGATATATTGGGTTGCCAACCATGTCATAATTCAAATGGAGTAGTATTTGATAATATAGCTTTGTGGTAAGACTTCTATTTTGGAGATAAGTAGCAATATGAAGTGCTTCTTCTCAAAATATGTTGGTAAATTTGCATAAGATAACATGAAAAGAATTACTTCCACTAATGTTTTATTTTTACGTTTTCACTCTCCATTTTATTGGAGTGTGTAGGTAGCAGTCACCTCTTGTTGAATGCCTTGTTCTTGAAAAATGTTGAAAACTCATTAAATGATACTTACCACTTGAGTTAGTTTGTAATATTTTGATCATGCCATGTGTTTGTTTTTCTACATAGTTTTTATAAAGATGAAATTTTGTAGATGTTTCATATTTATGTTCTATTAAATAAACATGACATAATATAGATCAATTATCAATAAATGTGATGAAATAAAGATATCTCAAATATATTTCAAATTGCACAGGTTGTTTGAATGAATTAACTCTAATGTTCAGTAGCTTGTCTTGTTCCTTGTTTAGGAAATTTTTCTTTGCAATGCTTGCTTTTTATGCAAGATTGAAATAAAGTAATTTGTTTTTCATCAATAGAGTCTATTTAAACAATTTGTATTTGTTTGAGTCTTTGTTGATTATAGGCCTAGTCTTAAATGCCATAAATCAACTTTATTTAATTTTGTAGTGGTTGGCGTTGTTAAAACATATTGCATAGATGTGATTGTTTTGCCTAACGCATACAAATTTGGATGAAGTTTACATGTAGTAATGGTGTGACTCAATTTAGTAATTGGATTCACAAGCTTTTATATGGATTTCTCCACCTGCCTTGTCAAGTTCTTTTGCTAAAAACAAATTCTTTGCAAGGCCATGTATATGCAAAACATCAAATATGGATTTTTCATTGCCATTTGATAATTATATATTTACATCACCATATCCTTGCAGGGTATATGAAGTAGAGTCATCACCTAGATAGACTACTTGTTTATTACTGCATTTAATGTAATTTACAAATTGTATAATGCCTAGTTGGGTTTTTAAGTAAAATTTCAATGAATAGGTGTTCTTTTCCTACTTTTGAGCAGTTTTAGTGCAACCAGTTGGTTAAAAAGATACAATTAGGTCATAGGGATTGGAAAGAAGCTAAATAGGCTAAGATTCGATGAGTTTCGTGAAGAGATAGGGTGGGAGATTCAAATAGGTGGGTGAATACTATAAAAGGAAAGAATTTCAAACATGGAAGGACCCACTACAAAGAGCGTGAGAGTCCTGGCCAAGTTGGCCGTGTAAGTTTCTATTTTGTGTTTTGCTTGTGAATATATATAGAATGATATATTTTACTATTTATTGTTGTGTTGCAATTTGTGTATGTTGTGTAAGTTGATGTGTATGGTTTGAATGTTTCAGTTTAGGTTGAATTGAATTCAAAGAATTGGTTATGGTTGAGTCTGATTGAGATTGATTAGATTTGTTATTTTTGTGTGTGTGTGTGAGAATTACCATTTGTACTTGTGAGACTACAAAGAATCAACAAATTGGCTTGAGCTTTGATGCATGCATGTGTCTGATTTCTATTTGTATTGTGTTTGCCAAGTGAGAAAGAACTGAGAACTATCTATTTAATCAAGCTGCTTGTGTATGTGGTGTCGTTGTAGTATGATAGAAAATTAATTTGGAAGTGCAAGTGGTTATTTCTAATTTAATTGAATGAAACAATGAGTTGGAATGATGAATTTTGAGTTGGATCTATGAGCACTAAGAGAGAATAAACCAAGTTGGAAAGCTAGGTCAAGAGGGAGTGGAAAAGTCAATAATGAGTGACTGAGAGCTACTGGCCAAATGGAAAGGTTGTAGATTTTGAGAAGAGAGTGACATAAACCTAATTGGGTATGAATGAGCATATTAGCCAAATTGGAGTGGAAACTAGAGAGAAAAAAAAGATTACTCTGAGTTGATGTGAGGAATTGAGAGAATAAAAATTCCTAATTGAATAGTAAAGCCGAGTGGCTGTGAGAGCAATTTAATCCAACTTGGAGTAAAGACCAAAGTTGGGAAGCCAATTTGTGGAGTACTGCTACCGATTGGAAGACAAAAGCATAAAGCTAAAGAATTTGGACAAATGGGAGAAAAAGATAAAGAATGGAGAAAGAAAACTTGAAGATTGTTGGATGTTAAAGAAAAGAAGCAATCAGATTTGAACATTCTAACTCTACTTGGGGCATATAATTAAGAGTGAAACATCCTAATAGTAATTAGGAGCCTAGCCATGATCTGATTAATAAAAGAATTTCCTACTCAAGTTTTAAGTACAATTGAAAGAGTTTTGCAAACCTATGAGAAATAGCTGCCTTGAATGAACTCTTCCCTAGATTAGGGTCACAAATAAAATAATCCAAATATTACTCTACACAAACATTTTACATTGATGGCATTTATGTTGAGTTGCACCAAATTCACATACCATGTGGAATTTGTTTTCTCTTGAGTTGCAAAAGCTACTACATAGATTTTGTTGTCTGATATAATTAAATTTGTTTGGGATTTGTTGTAAACTTTTTCCGCATCAATTCTTATTCTGCAGACTTTTATTTGATGCTTGAGTTTTTTGCAATAAAAAAGATTTTTTCTCAATTGCAATGTATTTTTTTTCATTAGGTTTATAGCTAAGGTAGTTTGTTCATAAACTGTCCAGGCATTAAAACTGCCCACCTTCTCAAATCTTCCCTTGTTGTACATGCTTTTTTCATAGTTTTCAAAATGTGGAGTTTACATTTGAGGAGGTGGGCAGTTTTAGAGAACTATGGCCTTTCTACTTCAAAATTTCATACCTAATTCCACAAAGCTCCAAAAATTATGAAATAATCTGGTTAGATGTCAATTCTTTTTGTTTTTTAAGGAAAATTTATTGAAAAATAGTCCAAGGAATTTCACCTTTCCAAAATTCAATTTCAGCGCTTTAATGAACGATTTATGAGCACACTACCTTACTACTTTCTCTTTTTTGAATTTGAACTTTTCTTGAAGTTCTTATTGAAGTAGGATTTTTATCTTTGTTAAAAAAATCTTCCCAACATAGAGAATTGATATATAGTTAGAAGTAAGGCTAATATCTTTGATAAAAGTCTCTTTTTGAATGAAATCTAAATTTAATGTTTGTAAAGTAATTCCAATTTGCTTTTGCAAGGAACAAATAAAGGATTGATAATTTTGAGGAAGACTCTTCATCTATATAATAATAGCTTCATCATCTGGTAATATTGAATTGGTTGCTAAAAGTTGTTCCAGACGAGCTCTTAAATTGTAAATATGTTTAATAAAACTCAAATTTTCTTTAATTTTTAAGTTAAATAATTAGTCTTTAAGATAGATTCTTGTATCTATCTCTTGAAATTCAAAAATACCAATCAATGTTATTCATGCTTGCTTAACAATTTTAAATAATTGAATTTATGAAAAAAAATTAGATTTTCAAGGCAATTATTTATGATGGTTATTGATAATTCATCTTAATCTTCCTATGTGTTTATTCTTTACCACATGTGGCAAGCAAAGCGGAAGTTTTGGCAATCACTTTTGCTACTCTTAGTGCCATTGATAAGCGTTGAATTCCACTTACTAAATGTCATAACTTATTTTCTTTGAAAATTAAAATTATTCTATATTTCCATATATTGAAGTAGTATCCATTATAGTTAGGGACATGACTTTTGTCTATTTTATGTATTGTCATCTATATTTTATTTTTAATAGACTTGTCTTAGAATTACATGAATTTCAAATGTTTTTACTAAGTCTTCAAGAGAGAATTCAAAATTTGTTTTGTCTGTAGTAATTAGTGTTTCCATGTGAATTGCATAATTGTTAGTAACTGGATTTGTGTTTTGTGCAGATACCAATTCTTGATTTTGCTCTTGAGTTAAAATTGGAACTAGAGGTAATTGAAATTGTGCATTTCCAAATCAAAGGAAAATTTAAATTTCAGCCCTTTCAGGTTCATAGATTAATAAACTAAAAAATATCCTTACTAAAGCATTATACCATAGAATTTTGAGGATAACACATGGTACTCACAACCTTGCTCTGATACCATGTTAGAATTTAGAAAGTTGGAATATTTTAGTGTAAACTATATTCTTAATAATGTAACATGCATCAGTTACAAGACTCAATATTTATTCTCTTTTTAGAGGGATATAACTTCTTTATCTAAAATGTACAATTCTTCAATATACCATATGTATGACTGGATTTTTACATATGTCTAACATGCATGTCCATAATCTGACAATATGAACAACTAGTATATTCATGACTGCATGATGCATCTAAAGAAATAACAACATTTCAACTAAGTTTTTGCTTACTAAGTTCCCCTTGTGCTCAAACATTCTATTCCAGGCAAAGAACACATAGAGAAAGTGCCATTCCACTTGGTTGTTTACATCAACAAGGTACTATAGTGAATAACATCACTTCCATTGTAGAGACAAGAAAACCCTGCATGACTTGATGAGGACGGTTACATTCCTTGATGAGTTCCATTATGTATTGATTTCTATAAAGTTTGACATCTCTGTATTCATGTAATGCAAATTACATTGGCAATGCATTCACTGCTTTCATGCAATACTACATCACTATACCACAAAGGTATGTGGTGGCAACATTGCAGCAAGAAATAGGTCAAAGGAGGCAGATCCTGAGCAACAGAGGTCTCTAACAAACACCTTACAGTATTGAAAATGTGCGGGCTTGGGTACCATGCAGTTGTGACGGGTTGTTGGTAGAGGTTTGAAGTCAAAGGGCAAGAAAGTGGCAATGGAAAGCAAGTAGCATTACAAGGAAACCATGGTCAAATCTACAAAAATATTGACAAGATTGTGACCTAATCTATAGCATATTGTAGATTAGGTTACAATTTTTGTCAACTTTTTTGTAGATTTGACCATGTTTTCTTATAGTGTAGGCAAAGGAGGCGGCAAGGGAGGGCAAGTTTGCAAAGGAGGCGGCAATGGAGGGCAAGTTTGCAAAGGAGGCGGCAATGGAGGGCAAGTTTGCAAAGGAGGCGGCAATGGAGGACAAGTTTGCAAAGGAGGCGGAGGCAAAGGAGTTGGCAAAGCGGAGGAGGAAATCGACACTTGAGTTAACCCCTACATGCCCTACGGGGTAAAGGCGAAACATAGATGCATTTTAAAATGATGTTTATGTAACTTTGATGAAGTTTGCTCCAAAAGAGAAAACAAAAATGTTGATGTTAAGTAATTATCCATGTAGTCAAACATTCAAAAAAAGTTTTGGATTTTTATTTAATGAATTTAGAAGCATTTACCATTTAATATTCACCAAAATTAAAAAATTTATTCATAGATTTTAAAATTTGGTATGATTGGTTGAAAACATACATTCTATTGTAATCTTCAAAAATGCAATCTTTTCAAAGGAGAGAACGTCATTAATTTCCCAAAATAATAAATTTTACAATACTAGCAAATATTGAAGTGTTTATTTTTGAAAAATTCTCCTTGATGGAGTGTAACTTGGATTGACTTGATTCAAGTTGGGTTGGAAATTAGACTTGATTTTTTTTAAGAATTTTTTTGATTTTTCAAAAAAGTTTTTTTCTCATCTCAGGCAGCCTGCAAAAAATGGGCAGCGACCAAAAAATGGTCAATTAAGCACTCAGGGGTAAATTTGCAACATGAAGCTGACCTTCACTGCCAAAAACAACACTATTGTAAGTTAGGCGCGTAACATACATTAACCCCTAAAGAACAAGGCAGCCCTTTGTGACTAATACAATATGGTGTATTTTTTTTGTATTTGGAGTGCATCCACACCTTTATTACATTTGAGATCAACAAAGAAGTTAGAATATAGATCAATGTTATTCTAGTCAGGTAGTCAAGATCCCAAATTAAAACTTTTTGTTGGTAACAAATGCCAGTTATACAGCAGCATACATAGTATGAATTATATTAGCCTCGTCATTTAGGGGTTAAGCCTTGGTTGTGGATGCTGTCTAGGGACTGTGAGTGCTCAAACCTCCCCCTCGAGAAGTAAGCGCAAGCACAACCGAGTTTTAATAAAAATTGGAAAAGAAGCTAAACGTAAAGGAATAGCAAGAAGGTGGGATTGGTTGTAGATTTCCAACTAAAAGATGCCTTCCAAGCAATGGATCTTCCTAATGAGTCTACAACATACAATGATGAACAAAACAGAGTGTTTTTTAAGGAACTGGATGTCTAAGTGAAGTGGCTAATTGGAATAGGGGTGTAAGAGATCATACCTTGTCATGGGGTCCCACATACCCTATAGCTTGATCATGAATGGCCTCCATTCCCTTTGGTCTTGACAATTGAGATCTCAATTTAACCAATGATCAACTCTGATTCACGACAAATAATTACAACATATGAATGGGTCCTTGAGTGCAAGGGTCCACCAATGGATCGGTATCTACCGCGTGGATGTGACAAATAGTCACAACATAGCGAATAATCGGAAAGGAGGTTTGTAACAGCTTCCTCCTCCTCTAGATACTTACAATGGTATCCAAGATGACGCAAATTGACCTTCCGATTAACTAATGAACCAACTATGATAGTTCCGTTTTCCCAAATACCTACTTGTGACATGAAGTTTTAGAAAAATAATACTTTTGTGATTGATATTTAACCACTGTCATGATGTAAATTACAGCATTTGATAAAAATAAAAAAAGTCATTCAATTATAGTATGTGTGAGGTGTTGTACTCTTTTTCCTTCATCCGCAATTTTGTCCTTGTTTAATAAGGTTTTCTCGAATAAAGTTTTGAAGAGACAACAACCATAGTTTTCTATAGTAAAGAGATTCCAAGAACCAATAATAGAGAGTAACTTTTACCTTGGAGTTATTTTTATTTAAAGTAACTCAATGACCAATAGTAGAGAAGGACTTTTACTTTATGTCTTCTCTCTTTAGTATATAAGTGGAAACCTACTTGAGAAAAGATGAGATGTTTTTCATAATATATTTTACATACTCCATATCTTACTCTTCTTCTTGCATATTTTTGTTCTTTTATCTTCTTGCAGCTTTGATTTATAGAGCAAATTTATATTACATGATATCTTTCCATCTATTGATATGAGATAGGTTGCAACTAGAATTCCAATGATTTCTCAAGGCAAACTCCTCTCTACTTGACATTTGGTGCTTCCATTGAGAGAGCTTTGGAGCAGCTTATTTTATTTTGATGAGATGGAGGATACTGCATATTTGATACTTACAAGTTTTAATTTGATTTTGAGTCTTCTGTTGACAAGCATGAAAGGTGAATTGGGAGGATTTTGATCTTGGATGCAAAAATCAAGCTTCAATAACAGAGATTCTGGAGTAATTCCAAGACGGATTTCCATAGCTTAATAGTGATGTCAAGAAGATGAAAATGCAAATGAAGACCAAATCAAAACCATATTTATTGCTTACAAGCTTTTAGTTTATATTTAGTTTTCAATTGACATGCATGAAAGGTGAATTCAAAAGATCAAGATCTTAGATGCTAAATCAAGTTTCAATGAATGGAGCTCTAGGTATACCAAGATGGATTTCTATAAGTTTAATAGTGATGTCATGAAGAAAAAATGCAACTGCATGCTCTGATAGCTATAGTAAAAACATTTGATAATTATATGATAAAAAAATGAAGAATATTTTGATTTGAAAAAAAAGAGGAAGAAAACTGAAGGTTAGCACATATCAAAGGATGTGGAGGTCTGGAGGAGATGGATGTTGTGATGTAAATCACGGCATATGATAAAAATAAAAAAAGTCATTCAATTATAGTATGTGTGAGGTGTTGTACTCTTTTTCCTTCATCCGCAATTTTGTCCTTGTTTAATAAGGTTTTCTCGGATAAAGTTTTGATGAGACAACAACCATAGTTTTCTATAGTAAAGAGATTCCAAGAACCAATAATAGAGAGTAACTTTTACCTTGGAGTTATTTTTATTTAAAGTAACTCAATGACCAATAGTAGAGAAGGACTTTTACTTTATGTCTTCTCTCTTTAGTATATAAGTGGAAACCTACTTGAGAAAAGATGAGATGTTTTTCATAATATATTTTACATACTCCATATCTTACTCTTCTTCTTGCATATTTTTGTTCTTTTATCTTCTTGCAGCTTTGATTTATAGAGCAAAATTATATTACATGGTATCTTTCCATCTGTTGATATGAGATAGGTTGTAGCTAGAATTCCAATGATTTCTCAAGGCAAACTCCTCTCTACTCAACACCATCACCACTGATTGTAGCTTGCTTAAACTGTTCTAGGAAAGTTGGTTGGAGAGCATTAATTCTTTTTGGTTGTTGGCTGGAGTTGAACTTGCTAAAGGGGGGCAAGTTGAAGCCTGGCCAACCGAAGGAGGGGAGGTCCGGGTATCTTCAGGTCTAGGTACCAGTAGGTTCAGGTATTGCTGGTCTGGGCCGCTGGGACAAGGGAGAGCCGTCGCAAGTGGAGTGACTGCCGAAGCAGGACCTGCTGTAGCTAAGAGGAAGGATCTGAGGTGGTTGTGGCTGGAAGAATTCTCGAGGGAACGCTGGCTCGACTGGGGAATTTAAGGGATTACTGGCTAAATTAAGGAGTTTTTGAGAGAATGCTGGCTAGACAGAGGAATTCTCAAGAGAGAATGCTGTGCTAGACTAAGAGTAATGCTGAACTAGACTGAGGATTCTTGAGAGAATGCTATGCTAGATTGAGAGATTTGTGAGAGAATGCTGTGCTAGACTAAGAGATTCTTGAGGGTAATGCTGGCTAGACTGGGGAATTTGAGGGGATGTCGGCTAGAATGAAGAGTTCTTGAGAGAATGTTGAGCTAGACTGAGGATTCTCGAGAGGATGCTGAGCTAGATTGAGGATTCTTGAGCAAATGCTGTGCTAGATTGAGAGTTTCTTGAGAGCATGCTGGCTAGAGTGGGGAATTTGAGGGAACATTGGCTAGATTGAGGAGTTCTCAAGAGAATGCTAGCTAGACTGGGGAATTTGAGGGGATGTTGGCTAGACTGGGAAATTTGAGGGGACATTGGCTAGACTAAGGAGTTCTCGAGAGAATGCTGAGCTAGAGTGGGGAATTTGAGGGGACGTTGGCTAGACTTAGGAGTTCTCGAGAGAATGCTGAGCTAGAGTGAGGATGCTGAGCTAGATTGAGGATGGTGAGCTAGACTAAAGGTTCTCGAGAGAATGCTGTGCTAGACTAGAGATTCTCAAGAGAATGCTGTGCTAGGCCGAGAGGGTCCCGAGAGAATGCTGTGCTAGGTCAAGAGGCTCTTGAGAGAGAATGCTGAGCTAGACTAAGAGATTCTTGAGAGGAATGCCGGCTAGATTGAAGATCCTTGAGGGAACGTTGGCTAAGCCAAGGTTGTAGTGGCTGAGAGAGCAAAACTTGAGCTAGGCGGTGATTGAGGGATCCTAGAGGGAATGCTAGCTAGGTTGTTGGTGCTGAATGGAAGGCATTGCCACCAGCTAAAGACTCTGTGAGCAAGGCGGGGCCTCAAGCCGAAAGAATCAGTGAGCAAGGTAACTTCTCAGGGAACTGCTAAGGAATCAAGAGAGCTAGCCACTAAGGCTAAGCTGAAAGGATCTCCAAACACTAGTAGAAAACCACGTTTGAATAAACGTGTTCAAAACGCAAAATTTGTGTTAATAATAACGATTTCATAGAACATAGAGGCATCATGTAGTTTTTGTTGAGTTTTGCATTCTCAATGTTGCTAGAAGGACATGTTCAGAGTTCAAAACTTCAAGTTAAGGTTGATATTGTTGCATTTGAGTGAACATGGAATGTCAGCCATGTCATAGTCCATGTGTATTCATTTTCATGTGCAATTTGCATGTTATGAATGACGTGGCAAGTGATCCAGGGATTTCAATTATTTTTGGATCCAATAACACGTGTTGTATACGTGTCAAATAGTTATGAATTTCCAAATTGGGCTCTCTTGTGGACATGTGTTGATTTTTGCTAATTTTGGAAAGTGGCTGAATGTAGTTTTGTCTCGTTATAAACGAGAGTCATGTGCTTTCCATAACACCAACGCGTCATACATAACACAATTATGTAAGGGTTATTTGTTAGATTGTGCTTTGGGACTTCATACCACGTTCTATTGAACATGGATTTTGTTATTGTTGCAACATCCAAATTCCTGAACGTGCATATTTTCCGTGAACTAACAAAAATCATGGACTTTATCTCACCACCGCGCAAACGGCAAACATGAAAAAGAATGCCTGTAATGCTTTTAGGACTGCATCTCAAGAAATCACAAAATAAGCAAATAAAACCTGCAAGCAACCTTTCCAAGCACGCCTAAAATGTATAGCAAAGAAACTCCTAGATTTGAAGATTTTAAAGAACACCTACAGAATCTAGATGTAAATCTCTTGCACACACAATTAAGCATGTGCCTTAAAGTGCTCTATGAAGATCCTAGATGCGAAAGACAAGGACAACAATAGATGCGGTATTTGGGATGTAAGAAAATGCTACCATAAGGATTCCACAAAATGATCAAAAACAACGCCACAATGCAATGAGTGAGCTCCAATGCCATAAGATAACCATAAAAGCCACTCACTATTTTGTCAAATGCAAAAAGCTAGCCACAAAAAGCTTTCCTACACAACGGTACTTTGCCCGTCCTGCGACACTCGAGAAACAATAGTATTGTACTCTCAGATCTCCTCCACATCTCATATCTCTTCTACATCTCAAATCTCCTTCACATCCGTTAGGAGATACAATCACCACAAAACATAGGTCGATATCCTTTCATTCCCCCCACTCGTTCATTTTGCTTACTTGTGGCTGGTGCTCCAGCAATAGCTATAGATCCAGATGCATCTCACTCGGCTAAGCAAGCTTACATAAAGAACAAAGCGCTGCGGCTAGCTGAGGTTCAACTTCAACTACTTGCGGGCCCTAAAAACAAAGCAATCATTGAGCTCCGTGAAAATGCTGGTTACGGAGACAAGTGAAGCGAGCAAGACAATCCAACGGAGCTTCTTGTCCGGTGACAGGTGCAAAAAGGCTATTACTAGACACCTTTGTAGGTAGCAACATGAACAATGCCTATTAGTGGTTGAGCATTTTTGCGGATTTAAATGACACTTATTCAATGATGACCCACTTTGGGGTCACATTTTTCACAGGCAGCCAAAAGGGCGGGCATTTTTTATCACTTAGCAAAAATGCTTGAATGGAGATACATTTTTCACAGTAGCTTTATGCTAGGATAAGATGCCTCCATGAATTTTTGTGGTGGCATTGGAGTCGTTTAGGATGGTGACTCTCTTTGGGTTACAATTTGACAAACATGCTCTAGAGAGGGTAAATTGGAAATTAATTCAAATGACTAATCAGAAAGTGTGGGAATAGGCTGAATTTTGCACTGTAGGGTACAGTGCGGGTAAGGATTACGTGGGAATTTTTGTGAAATTAATTGACACTTATGGGTAGTTGCAAGAAACACTTAACAGTTTTGTCTCAAACACTCTTAAAACTGGTAGTACTATGTAGTACTATGAGCTTTTGAAATATGTATTTTTAAATAAAATAAAATATGGAAAATTTGTAAAGCACTTAAAATAGCATACTCGTGAAAATTCAGACCTAGAAAAATTTTATTCTAAAAGTTATGCACAAAACACAATTACATATAAAAAATCAATTTTTTTCTTGCTTTTTAGAAAATAGTAAAATGATTCAAAAAATAAAAATAAAAATTGGCCATTTGAGAACCCATTAAACACATTGACATGGTATAATTTCTTTGCTAAGGAATTTCTTTGTATTTTGCCAATGAAAAGAGATAGGATGCCCACTTTGAGACAATGTAGATGCCATGGAATTTATAATCTTGCAAAACACTTCTATAAATGCATGTAAGTATGCTCCATAAACAACATCCTTGATTTATAGCCCTAGAAAAGCTTTTTGGATCCAAAATAGTACCAAAAACCTTCAAAATGGCCAAGGTAAATATCTATTTAGAAGCTGTTCAAAAATAGTAAAATAATTTTTAAAAAATCAAAAAAATCATGGAAGGTTTGTAACTATGACATATACTATACTCTGAAATTTCAGCTCAAAAAAACTTACTGCACAAAAGTTACAAGCCAAAAAGCACTTACAAGAGGTGAAGGGGATAATAAATAAGATCGGTGTTTCTTGCAATCACCCTTATTTAGTGGTGACTTGTTGTCGAATTGAGAGGAGCATACTTTGGAAACACGCATGGTGTCTTACTGCAATCGTGTGTTGCTGACTAAAATCGTCTTTGATCTTGATCTTTACTCTTCAAATCTTCAATCTTTAGTCTTCTGTTGGCCTATTTTGTGGCTGACTCTAGGGATACAAGGGTCAAGGTAGGAATAAGAGCCTACTGGGTACAGGACAAGTAGATTGGGACAGCAGACACGAGCTGCCATTCATATGACGGGATCCTAAATTCAAATTCACGATCTGCTGGCCAAAATTCCAGATCGTGAGAACAAAGCAAGCCTCGATCATATGGGTGATCAATCTCACTTTGTCACCACGACAATAAATATGGTTAAATTTGGTTTAACCAAAACTACCCGCAACAAGGTTTACAAAATATAATGGAAATGAATTGACAAACAAGCCTCCAAAACCTGCTAGGAATAACAAAGCCATTCCCATACACACATAAACAATAAACCCAAAACATTTCTCTTGAAATCTTTGTATCTTCAAATCTTCAAGTCTTCATGTTTTAATAAAAAAACAATGGGAAAAATCACAAATAACAAGTTATAGAAAGACTGCAACTTTCTATCTAGTGCCACAAATGGCTCAAGGATCCAAATGCTAAGTGTAATAGCAATTTGAAAAGCTTTTTTAATTTTTTAACGATTCTTCAAATTTCAACTCAATCTAAGGTACTATCCAAAAGTTATGCGAGTTCAAAGTAGAGGCTCTTCTTCCTTCTTGCAAACTAAACACTGCCTTTATAAACCTTTATAACTTTTGTTCTATACATTATCTATAGAAACATGATATCAATTTGGAAAAATGATACTATTGGGTACAATCCATAAAAATTTTACTTCAAAACAAAATTATGTCCATAAGTTCTAGTCAATCAAAGTGTAGGTCTCAATTTTTTAGAGAGCACCCAAATCTCCAACTTCTACACACTACAACTTCTTCAATAAAACTCCAAATTGAATGATTGAAAACAATTTAAAAAGCTATGACAATAAACTATCATTTCTAAAATTTTGAAAAGAAAATTTCATACTGTCTAAAAATTGTAGCTCGTCAAAATTTTGGCCTTCTCATAACAAAAGGGCAACCACTTCTAATCCTTCACACCTCCATAATTTTCTCTTCTAAGTTTCAAATCTTGAGTTCAAAGGTTTTTTAGAGAGCTAAGACTAAGATAAATATTCTTTTCAAATCTTGTTGTAAAATGATATACAGATTATAAGCTATGATTTGTCAAAATCTCAGCCTTTCTTCATAGTTTGGCTTCTTTACTCTAAAATTCAAACACTCATAACTTTTGCATCACAACTCCAAATCAAACTTGTAAATTCATTTAGGAAAGGTAATCACACAAGAAACAATTTCTTTAAATGTCAATTCAAAATCATGTATATACAAAAAAATCTCTCCCATCAAAGTTTTGGAAATTTTTTTTTCTTTTCACTAACACTCATACATTAACTTCCAACAACTAAAGAATCTCTCCTCCTTAATTTCAACCCTATTTAAAGTAGTGAGGTGGAGCACATCAGCCCATGTCCCTCTCTATCCTAATCCCACCATAGATGCCAATCCCCTTTTTCTTTCACACTTTTTCCATTCACTTCTAAATCCTTAATATTTTTTATTCAAATAAAGGCAAAATATGTGAGCCTTCCAAAACATCTAGATAAACATATAAAAATGATTAAATTACAAAATAAATACCATTGTAAAGTAACCATGTGCCTTTGCGGGCATATAATAACGTCAAATGTTTGTCTTCAGTCGCCAAGTTGTGGACTACATTGGCTGGAGAAGCGGTCATCTCTAGCCGCCCGTTGGTCCGGGTTCGAACTCCATCGGACTCGTTGAGCGATGATGGCGGCCTATAGCTTGGCAGCTAGTGAGGCAAGAAATTAGCCCAGCTAATCCGCTACCTACCCCCCTAAATTGTGCATGTAACAAGACGGCGCAGTACACTGGAATCTATGGTCGTTGTGCTGTTACCAAACCGTGATTTTCACCACGACTACCCTTTTTGTCACAACTGTTGATTTATTGAAATCAACACAAACGTAAATAAATAACGAATATTTATATGATGGAGATATCTTCATCAAGACATTGTTTTGGGATCACATTCTCATTTTAAGGAAAAATAGAGGGTTAATTCAAAAGGATTAGGAGAAGGTTTGAGTTTTGAGTGAAACTTGTTTTACAAGGTAAAAAAAGTGTTAAGGTTGTTTGAGAATTTTTGTAGAATTTATTGATAATTATTCAGTGGTGTAATTTTTTGAGGTCATAATTGTTAAAAGAAAGAAATGAAGGGTTATTTTAAATGATATAGCAAATAGTTTGGGAATGAGGTGGAACTTGCACTACAAGGTAAAGGTAGGGTTTGGATTGTTTGAGAACTTTTGTAGAATTAATTGACACTTATTCAGTGGTGTTCCCTTTTGGGTGTAATTACCTTACACAAATAAGTTTCAAAAATTTATTATATGTATATTAAATTATCCTTCCATCCATACATTCCAAAGCAAGATTGCTATGATTATGATCATTTTGCAGATAAAATAGTGTAATGTGTTTCATATATGCATAATTTTTCTTTTCAAAGATTACTAATACAGAGAGAAAAATTATTGTCACAAAAAATAGGGTTCACACAAACCAAAAAAGAGATCAGAATGATTCATTTCAATCACAATTTGGTCATTGTTCACTCACTTTGAACATGGATTTCTTCTAGTTATATTGTGTTGGAAAAAAGTATTGAATATTTTCATCATTTTTTGTACTTTTACATGTCATTTGAAAGGAAAAATATATTTTATCAGCATAAACTGCCAAAGGGTCAAGGAATCTTTGTTCTTTTTCTTTTTTCTTTTTCAACCTAGATTTGTTTGGTTGAGAATTTTATACTTGCTCATAAGATAAATGTTTTAAAATATAAACCTATTTTTGAAATTCCCAAATTTGCTAAATTTATAAAACTATAAAAGCCATTTCTCCAACATCTTATAGTGCCTCCAAAGATGATTCATCCTCATCCTCTAACTCAGTGTCTTCATTCGTAGAGTGCAGTCGAAAATTACATACAGCCAGCCATTTGTCATTTGCTAATATGCTAAAACATTCAGTGGGTTGATAACAAATTATTTCATTTTCTATCCATTAGAAATTGCATCTTCTATCTAGACTTTTTAATAATAGTCCAAGTCATCTTCCATATATAGGCAGAACCTTACATTTGGATAGTATAAGTGGCATGTTGAATATTGCATGTTCCAACAAACAAGGTCAACGTTAATGGGAACAAGATTTAGAAACTATAAAATGGAACTAGCATTAGCAACATAATAGCAAAATGCGACATACATTGGCAACATCACATTAAATGCAACATGTTGCAATTAACAAGACCGCGAACAAAAATTGCAAATTCTAGGCCGCCGTCTTTGGGAAAAACTCTTCAAACACAAAAATGTAACATAAAAACTCCAAATTGGAGGGGGTTTTCTATTAGTGAAAGAGCTACTATGAGGGCTTGTTATGGTACTAGAGTTCCGGTAGTGGCTTGTAAGCTAATTCTAAGGGGGGAGGTTCCTACTTAGCTATGGGGATTACTAACAATCAACTAAATAACTAGAATGCTAACTAGGACTTCTAAGAAGTATGGAAAAGAGACATTGCCAATCATAATCCAACTTCCTAGAGGTTAGTAAGACCAAATGCAAGTGGAACTATGTTTTAACTAAGTGCAAGGAGGAGGGTTCTGCTAAGAGTAAGAGGACTCAAAACAAGGGAGGCTAATGTTGGAGTAATAGATTACAATGGAAAGTGATACAAATGAGAGAGATGTCAAGTGATAAGTGATGATGAAAAGAGAGGTGGTTTGGAAGGAGGTGGGCTTCCTTCTATACATTTGGGGGAAGACACCTCGGCCCTCTATCTAGGAGATCCATGGATCCCTTGAAATCTACTTAAAACCGAAGAGAATTCTAAAATGAATGAAATTTGGATGAAATCCTCATAACTTTTGGAGCGTAGTTCCAAACGACAAATGAACGGTGGCTTTGGATTCCTTGGATCCAAAGTAGTCGGTTTTGGTTGTTCACACTTCCAATTCTGCGCTGCAAGGTGTCGGGAATCTTTAATAAAGGGTTAGAGGTGGATGGATGAAAAACCCAGAATTGGGAGTTCATCCCAAATTGTGAAATTGACTTTCCGAGGTCTTCTAATGTTGTTGGAGGAGCTAAAAAGCACTCCTTGCTTCTGTCAATTGGACTCCAAATGGATGATATCTTGAAATTGGATGTTGCGCGAGTTCTTGAAATCAGCTGGATGTTGTCATTTGGGGCCTTACCGCTATCGAAATGACTTCAAACTTGGGAAAGTGTCTCAAATCCTTAAGAAACTCTTCCATGAATTTTGGTAGCATTTTATTGCCATTTGTTAATCTTCTTTGACCAGATTTGATCAGTAACCTAGCGGGGTTGACCGCTTAAAGTCACACTCTCTAAAAAGCAAAAGATATTGGGAACCTTGGGTATAGATGCACCAAATGACATAGTAACCGGAAACATGAATTGGGTGATGTGGCCACTCTACTAATCTACTCCTAAACTAACCCTCTCTAATTAGGTTAGTGAGGACTTTTGGAGGGGATCCCAAGCCCCATGTGTGTGTGTAACTCAAACTAGCTAAAACCTACTAAATCTCACTAAAGCATTCCTAATGACTTACCAAATGGAGGGGGGTAAATAGCAAATCGCTAACCATTTGGTCTAGCTAATCTAAATCAATATAAATGGCTATTCCACTTATATTAATGTAATTTCAGAGCTAAATAAAATGAAAAAGAAATTTAGGACTTCTAGTGCTGAATTTGGGACTCACAGGGATCCACAAATGGCCATGGCTAAGGGCGGCTTTACACTATGACCAGCCAAGTCAAGAGGCCGTGGAATTGAGTGGCCAAACTTTGGTGAGAGGCCAACAAAATAGGCTGAAAATATGTATTAAATTATTATTTTTGACACCTTTGGCCGACTTTAGTGTGAATCCTCTAAAGGCTAAGTCCAAAGGCCAAACTCTTGGAAATAAGCTTCCACAAACTCTCAACTAGAATGGCCATAGTGTGAAGCCTCCAAAGGCCAAGCCCAAAGTCCAAAGCCATAGCATTTATGAGACCTTCCAAATCCAATGGCCAAGATCTTGTAAGCTTTTGATTATTTTATGAAAACAATGTGATAGCCTCTCAACCATAGTTTGGGTCTTTATTTTTGCTTGACCCAAACTATTGCCAAGAAGCCATCAACCTTGGATGATAAAATGCTGCCATGTAGACATTTGGAGGATGACGGCCTTTGGAGTTTGGCCACTACTGTGAAGGGTTGAGTGGCCGGACTTTGGATTTCTTATAATTTGATTGATGCAAACGAACGCCCTCTTGACCTTTGGCCATAGTGTGAAGTTGCCCTAAGAGTAGAAGCATCTTCATCATGAAATAAAGAGGAGGTGATGGAGAGAAGGGGAGGAATATAACAAGAAGTGTCAGCACATTGTGTGTTGTCGGCCTATTTTTTTGTGATGATGCATCCACCAACCTTTTAGTGCAGTGTTTGTTTTTAGGTACTTGTGTGTGTATATATATATATATATATACATACATATTCGTATACGTATACATAGGCTGGGGTTAGATGGCACTACAAGAAAAAGGGCCATTTTTGACTAAGGATTTTGACTGCCAAAACACTAAGACAACTACACTTTCATGACTAGTATTTATGACCACATGTAGTCATAAATAATTTAATTTATGACTAAGTGTAGTCATAAAATAAATTTTCATGACTAAATTAAATTATTCAATCATAAATTAAATTATTTATGACTACATGTGGTCATAAGTACTAGTCACAAAAGTGTAGTTGTCTTAGTCTTTTTATAGTCAAAATCTTTAGTAAAAAATGGCCCTTTTTCTTGTAGTGTGGCATGCCGTTTTGGCTGGCTGCTTTTCAGCTTGACACCCTGCTTGGTCCTCCTGCCCAAATCATTCTTTTGAACCGAACTCTCACCCTTGCTTTCAATTTCAAAAAATTGTGTTTGAGCCCCCTTCACCTGCTATTGTGTTTTGTAGAACTTTGTTTGTTACTAGTTTTTTCACCTTATTATGCGCTCTTGAACTAATTACAAACAAAGGTCTACAGAACACAATTGTAGGTGAAGGGACTCAAACACAAGTTTTTGAAATTGAAAACGGGGGCGAGAGTTCGGTTCGAAAGAATCGTTTGGGCAGGAGGATTGGGCAGGGTGTCAGGCTAAAAAGCAGAGAGCCCTAGCCAAAGCAACATGCCATCTAATCCCAGCCCATATACATATAGTATAAAGATGCTAATTTAATGATTTTTTCAAAGTTGGACAACAAATTTGAAAGGTTATTTTGCAAATTTGAGGCAAAGGATCTTTGACTTAAAATCTCTAGTTGTTGTAACCTTCAGGTGTTGCCTTTATGGTGTTATGAATTAGAGATTTAATTTACTCAAAACAAAACTAAGGATTTACTATAACAAAATTAACTTCTTAAGAGTCACAAGGTATTTCAAATTTCCAAAAACGTGTAGAAAATGTTTGGAAGTACTGTTTTGAAAAATGGACAAATAATGAAACTCAAGCAAAAGTATTTGTTTATAGTTCATTGATTATATCATAAGCACTCAATATCTCCTAGCACACTTTGGAATTTATAGTTGAATTTTGAAAAAGAATTTAAACTCCCCTTCACCGTGATTATGGATTCAAAATCAACAATTTTCACAAGAACCTTTTGTTTGAGTTAATTATGTGAAATTTTGATTAGTGTAGGTTTTTCAAATTCATGCATTGTGATCTAAGTTTGATGTTGTCTTTGAAAAGCCATTCACTAAATTACATATGTTGATTTTGCAATGCAACATGATTCTACTTTTGGAAACATACAACTATTAAGAATTTTTTTTGGATGATCTATATTGCATTAAATTACATTTGTTAACCATGGTTTATTTGAATACCAAGAGAAAATAAAATATAGTAACAAAATTGACAAATTGTTTGATAGTACAACCTACTAATCAGATAAAATGAAACAACTCCACATTATCTTATGTGGCAAGACACTCCCAAAAGATGACAAATCCTTCAAATGTTATCGTAAGGTTAGAAATTAAAGTGCTCCTTTGACAAGGTTATCATCCATTTGTTACTTTTCATTTTGTCTTAGTTTTTTCACCTATGTGTGTGAAGTGCATTTCCATTGTGTGACTCATTTTGAGCAAAAAACAATGTTATCTTAACCCCTAGAGGACTATTGGTCTCCTAGGGGGACAAATGGATTTTGAGCATGAACTCACAGCCAAACCAATTTTTGTGATTTTTTTTAGAAAAATTTAAAGGTGGGGAGTTCAAAGATCTACGTGGGCACCTAATTTTTTCTTCAATTTGACATTTGCCAAAGAATTCATGAAGAAAATTTCAAAAGAAGAGGAAAAGGGGCAATTTGGGTAGGCCTCTCCTTTGTAAGTGGGTGTTGACTCCAAAGAGGGTTAGCTCTTATATGAGCACAAGGTGTGGACACTTGGGCAAAGGGGAGTGAAGTGGAAGGTGCTCTTCTTGGAAAGCTCCCAACCCCCCATTCCTTCCGCCCCTTGCAAAATTTGGTACTTTAATTTTTTGAGCGCTTTGTGTGTTTGTTTTTTGAGTTTTTGTTTTCCAAGTTGTAGTAGATTAAGATTCCTTAGTTTTTACTATTTGGATAAAAGTAATTTAAATTTCTGAATTTTACAATAATCCTTCAATTTTGCCTAGTGTATATGCAAATTTCTTGACCTTTTGATATTCAAAGATTTTTTGAAGTATGTGTACCTCCATTGTGTTTGAAAATCACGTTCCTACTTAGTTTTCTACATGAAGCAACTGAACTTCTACTTTGTGTAGAGCAATTTTTTTGCTATAAGAGTGGTCAAAGGCTTTTGAAAATTTTGGGCAAGAAGGAAAAAAACATTTATTTTCACTTTAGATGTCAATATCTTGTTCTTCTTCTTTTGGAATGTGCTAATTTTTTTGCACAAGTACCTCCATTAGTCTAGGACAATATCTTATGGTTGGATTCTCAAGGAATTTTTTTTTTCTACCTTTCTACTCATTCCCCCAAAAGTGGCAATTTTCAGTGAGTTTCACAAAAAAAAAAGGCTTGGTTGTTTAGGAGTTAATTGACATAAATTCTATACTTAAAGCCGCTTTACATTAAGAGTTACAGTGACTCACAAAACTAAGTCAGTGTTTCAATGTTTTTCAATAAGTAAGGAATGCCAACACATGGAATGAATAATTCAATAGGTATAAAATCATTTTAAAAAGTAGAAGCTTTGTTGATTATTCTTAAAGAAATTGAAAACAAAATACACATCTATACTACTAAGTGGGAGAATTTTCCTAAATGTGCCCTTTTCTAGAACCTTCTAGAATTTTTTGTTGTAAGTTGAAGCAACAAAGGATGCTCAAGATATAGAACACCAAGTGCCCTCCAACCATGTCCATTTCCAAGATTTTGTAAACTTTTTGGTTGAAGTTGAAACAATAAAGGCTGCCCCAAATATAAAACACCAAACGCCCTCCAACTATGTGCTAGAAATCAATAAAATGCCAAAAGCCTCCTAGCAAATATAAAAGAGTAGCATTGTGATGAAAGCAATTAGTATTGTTGGTCTCAAAGAAGGACCAAAATGATGGTGCAAGGGGATTAAAATCTAGATCAGTTGGGAGATATTGACTTTTTGTATAGTACATCAAGATTAGAATCTAGACCAAATAACTGCGAGATATCAATTTTTTGTAAAATTAAATGTTACATTACTCATACATGTCCTACTCACGCAAAGCGTGTGTCTGTATACTAGTATAATATGGAAGCACTAAAATTTTGAAATCAAACCCCTCGCTGACTCAGTTTTGGACTTGTGTGTCTATACACACTCAAAAATCAATCTACTTGCCTTTTGCATAGATAATTACCCTCATTTTTGTCGCGTGCTCTCATAAAGGTTCTCACACTTTGATTCATGGAAGCAATAGAATCAAAAATCTCAAACACACACTCCCATAATTCTAAAAAATCCTTAAAAAGTATAAGTTAACAATTAAGCTTCCATTTTAGTGTTGCCTATTAGTGTTTTATAGGGTTTAGGTTGTGACAACGCATGCTACTTTAAACCATCGAAAGGTTGTTTAAATGATTACTCTTTTGTTATTTTTGTTATATGTTTAGGATTGTTTTCATGTTGAAAAATAACTTTACATGCATCTATTTTGTATTTTGAAAAAAATAACATAGAGATTGGACTTTAATATTTCACAATAATCATACTAATTTATTCTACCTCCTATTTAGTAATCAAACCAAGTCTAATTGCACTCATGCAACCCCAAAGCATTATAAAATTTCTTCCATGTTTTATTTGATTTCTTCATTATTTAATATGTACAACCCTATCTTCTCAATTCCAACATCAATAACAACCATTTAAGCAAAATTAATTGGGTTTAGTCTCATTTTAAATATCACTTGATTCCAATTTGTAAAATTCAATTTTCATGAGATTAGGCAAAATTTAAACAAACTTAAATGTAAGCTGTGAAAAAAAAGTTATTTCTTCTTCACACAAGCCTTCAAACTTGCAAGGTTCAAGGCATGTTGCATTCTTTGGTCACTCATTTCATTGTCAAATTGTTGCCCAACTAATTTGCAAGATTTTATAATAAAAAATGAATATTTTATTTGCCATTGCTTGCGCATATGCCTCTCTCCAAGTGGTCTAAAATTACAATTGATTTTCCTCATATAGATAGTTTAGCATCAAGAAGACGTTTCTTTTGGATTCTTTTAACATTAGATTGACTAGTTGCAAACCATTAGGTTACTTCCTTACTGATTCACCCATTTTGTAACAATGATACCACACAATTTTACTTTTCAAAAAATAATGACCTTATCATGGTATGGAACAATTAAGAGTGCAATTTTCTATTGGAAAAGGAGAAGAAACACTCTTTCCTACTTGAAACATTCAACGCTAAAATTAGATTCTATGATGTATTGTCAATGTAAAGAAGAGATGCAGATATAAACATGCAAGACCAAAAGCGTGTTAGTGAGTGATGATCTTTTAAATTGAAATATCTCAAACACCTTTCTAGATTTTTCATTAAAATTTCCATGTATTAGTAGGTGCTTGGATACCTTTAGTCTACCCTTAATGAAACCTAAAGATTTTTATTAATGCAATTCATTTGACAAATTATATTAAGTAGTAATAAACATTGACTCGGTTTTGTGAGTCACTAGGGATTGAATAACTTGGGGTCGTTTTAACCAAAATTTTAGCCCAATTGGCTTAGAACATCCCCAAACACCTTTAATAATGAGAGTGTACTAGACGCCATTCTCTTGCATTTAGAGGCCTAAAAGCCAAAAATTTAAGACCACTTGTGCAAATCCCAAAATTTTAGGTGAAGGAATAAAAAGAAAACCAACTAAAGCAGTTGATGTTTTAATTCCATCCTACAGTATTAACTTCTAAATGCATGAGGGTACTTTTTTCAGTTCAAGAAGGCATTTTCAAAGTTTTTGAATTGTCATTGTGAGATCATTATTACACATTGACAGAAATTTGTGATTGTAGGATCTTGAATTTAAAGACTTTCAGATGGTGTTGCCAAAAAAAATTCTAAAAGAGCCATGCTAATGTTAAGATATTTGTGATTGAATGTGAATGAGTACAATTTTTTTTGTTTTTTTTGGAGCCACCCAAAATTTATTATGTAAATTGGCAACTTTTGAGTACAAAATTTAGAAACCGTCACTTATTATGGTTTAGTACTTCAAAACTAATGATTCACCTTCCAAAACCATGATCACAATTTCAAAAATAAGCCTACAATGCAACTATCAAAGAGTTACCACAAAACTAGAAGAAAATATTTATCTCCAATTATTGAGTAAACATCATTTTAAACAAGAGAATTTCAAAAAGTGAATGAATTCAAATTTGTATAACAAAAACATTCCAAGTGAAATTAGCTCAAAAACACATTTAAATCATTTTAGATGATGAAATTTCTAAAAAAAGGGCCATCATTACCCAAGGGAGTGCCCAAGGGAAATCTTAGCTTTACTCCCAATTTGCTACCCATTTTTCCAATGTGGCAGCTTGTCATAGGCTCTTTAGTGACACTATTCATCACACTCACTACAAGGGAAATTGTCCAAAATGACAAAAATATGTCCAAATCAACATGGTTGAATGTACATAGATTGTCCAATTTGACAGTCTTTTTGTCCTTTTGGACACATTTAGTCAATTCAAACGTGTCAATTAGGACACAATTTCTTGTAGTGACTTTTTGATGCGCAAGAGAAATGCGTGAAGTTTAGCTTCCACCACAAACATTTGGAAAGTGGTATGGAGGAAATTCAAATTGAACATTGAAGCTAGCTTCAAATTGCAGCTTCTCCAAAAAAAAAAAAAAAATTAAAAAAAACTCAAAATCTTTGCCTTCAACAAGGCCTCAAAATTTCTTGAACACCCAAATTGAATGCCTAAGGGTTAACTATCTCAAAAAAAACGTTTCTTATACAAATAACAATATTTCAATAAAACCTAACATTAGCCCCAAGGTCAAATATTGGCCTTCTATTTTCATAGGACTCAAGTTTTTGAAAATGATGCATCTAGACCTTCTTTTTTAATTATTAAATACATGTTTTTAAAATTTGATCTTCACTTCTAGTGTAAAGGCCTTGAGGTCGATTTTAGATACTCAACCAATAAAAAGCAAGCATGTAAAGTATTTGAGTCTCAAACCAACCTCAACTTGTAGTGTAAAGTCGCTCTTACTTGAATTTCAAAAAAACAGGAGAAACAAATAATAATACTAAAAATAAAAATGAAGGAAAATAAAAATTTAAAAAAAAAATGAAGTAAAAGAAAAAAAGAAATAGACAGCGAAAAAGTAAGAGTAAAAGAAATCTTCAGTATTTAATGGCCCTGCAAGCGACAAAGTTTTGCAACTTTGATATATTCGCACTGTTACGAGGTCCACACGACAGAATCTCCGTTTTATAGCAAAATAGAGTTCGCAGCAAAGTTCGCAGTTCGCACTATCGACCACGGACGGCAGCCTGCGGCTGCGGTAGACAGTGAGAGACCGAGGAGCCGAGTGAAGCTGCGGCAGTGATATACAGCCGGCCGCCGCTCGCGACTCGTCAGGCATTCGTCTCCGTGGTGAAGCACCGGCGCCGCTCCGCTCCTTCACGCCACCCGCAACGCCTTCGTTGCCAAGGATCTCCGTCGCCTCACCATGCTGGTCTACCAGGATTTGGTTTCAGGTACTGCGCCCGCTTCTGCTCATTCCCTAGATCCCGACGGCGTCCAGTTTGATCGCGTGTGCTGGGCGCTGCAAGGGTGGAAGAGTGTCTTAGGGTTTTGGTGATTTTGGATTGTTTGTTTGCTCTTCCTGCTGGTCTAGTCTCGGTGGAGGAACAGCTGCGCAGCTAGAATTCGCTGGTGGTCGTGTTCACCGCCGGGATGTCAAGCGCGAATCGCTAGGGTTCGTGTTGGTTGCCCTAGTGAGGTTCAGGCGGTGCAACTAGTTGTTGGTTGGTAAGTTCGTGTTCGTGCGTCTTTGTTTTTCTGGTTGACGAGTGTGGTTGAGCGGAGTGCTGTTTAGCTTGTTCCTTGAGTTCTTGCGTAGGGTGGATTTACGCGCTCGCAGTGGTTGGAAGGAATCGCCCGTGACGATTTGGTGGGAGTGGAAGGGGTTTTGGCCCTGATGAGCGAATATTTTATTGACCTTTTAGTGGACGGTTTTACAGGTGACGAGCTCCTCTCGGACTCCTTCACGTACAAGGAGCTTTACAATGGTGCGCTCTGGGAGGTCGAGGGCAAGGTAGGTGTTTGTAAGGCCTTAGATCCGATTCTGTGTGCAGTCGACTTTTTTTTATGTGGAGACTGTTTCGGTTTGGATTGTCTGGAGATTTTGGTGTGTCTTTCTAGTAATGAAATTCTAGGGTTACGTCGCGAAGCGTGTTTGCGGTACGATTGAATAACAATCCGTGCCTTGTGACGGCGTGTGCGCGCAGTGGGTGTCGAAGGGCGCCCTAGATGTCGATGCCCTAATCGGAGCCAACGCCTCCGCCGAGGGTGGTGGCGAGGACGAGGGCGTGGATGACCAGACCGTGAAAGTGGTCGACATCGTCGACACGTTCAGACTGCAGGAGCAGCCTCCCTTCGACAAGAAGGGCTTCATGGGGTATGTGAAGAAGTACTTGAAGACGCTGACCCCGCTGGTGACCAAGGAGCGTGAAGCCACTTTCAAGGATGACATCCAGTCCGCGGTCAAGTTTTTGATTTCGAAGCTGAGCGACCTGCAGTTGTGAGTTTTCTTGCACTCCCAAGGCGGAGAATTTTTATATTTGGGAAATTTTCATGGATACCCCTGAAGTTTGCAATATTTTCATAGATACCCCTGCTTTTTCAGAAATTTCACATATACCCTTGGGCCAAACTTTTTAGGCATTTGTTTTGTTGTGCATATCACTTTCCTTCTTCCTTTGTGCACATGCATAACAAGAAAGAAGTCATGTGCGCACAAAGGGAGAAGGAAGTGACATGCATAACAAAACAAACGCCTATAAAGTTTGGTACAAGGGTATTTGTGATATTTCTGAAAAAGCAGGGGTAACTATGAAACTATGGCAAACTTCAGTGGTATCCATGAAATCTTCCCTTTACATTTTGCATCGAAATGCTTCTGTCACGATGTGAATCTTCATGTTGTTGATGTGTGATTGTACCGGAAACGGGGGTTTGAGACTTTTGTGCTGTGTGACCGTGATTTGCAGCTTTGTTGGTGAGAGCATGAAGGACGATGGCACCATGGTTTTCGCTTACTACAAGCCAGAGAGTTCAGATCCGACCTTCCTGTACTTCGGCGATGCGTTGAAGGAAGTGAAGTGTTAAACCGGTAGATGGATAGTTTTAAAAGCGGGTATAGTACGACATCCCTTGTACACTCGTTGTTTTCCGATGTAGGACCGTTTAGCAGACGCAGGCGCCTGCGGGGGTACGTGGGGTGTTTATTTGTTCTGGCAATTATTATTGCGAGTTTGAGTGGTTAGCTGTATTGGCTTGGAAAAGCGTAAAGTAGAATTGTGATCCTGGCATATCATATGGTTGTTCATGACATCTGTGGCTCTTGTCATGTCTGGTATTCCGGATAAATTTTGGCCGCGTAACTAGATTTTGTGATATCGTTGGAACGTAGTTGCTGTTTGCAAGGGATGCACCAGTGGCATACAAGCTGTTTTCAGTATGTATTGAAATCCGAAGTCCTCTCGGGTATGCTGGGTAGGTGTTTCCTGGTCAGTTTAGGGCAGGCCTCTTTAATTTACGTTTTGTAAAAATAAGTTAACAAATTAACCTACAAAAACGTTTTCTAAAAATAAATTAATAAATTAACCTTCAACAATGTGCACAAAAACTAAGCCCACTGCTTCCCTATAAAAAGGTTTGCACTTGGCGTATGTCATGTGGCAGTCATTGTGCAACTTCCATGGCGGCAAGGCCACCATGTTCCTTAGCATGCCCACAAGTGAATTTGACTTCTCTATTCTTAAACTTTAAAAAGATGAGCACTAAAAATTGCTAACTAACCTCTCACTTTTGCATTGTACGCAATTTAATACTTTGGCACAATTAACATGATATCAAATATGCAAATATAAAAAATAGGTTTTTAAATTATGACAAAACCCAAATCAATTTTCATGATGTGCATAAATTAGGCTAATTTGTTAATTTATGAAAAGATGTAAATGAAAGAGACTTGGTTTAGGGTTTGTATACACTATTGTTGTGAGAGGTTGTTTGTTACGGTCTACATGTACATGACTTTTCCCACTTGCAATGATGATACATTCATATTACTAGACCTCAATTGTGTAAGGGAATTGATATGTGCACACTGGAGGTTGATATATGCACACCTCCTCGGAGGTAAATTATAGATTTCTACCATGAAAAAGTTGAATTTGAGAATTTTGAATTCAGATTTGGACTTAGGGACAATGATTTAGTCTAGAATTGCAATAAAGGTTGCAATTGAATAACACATAATGAAAAAACTTATCTTTTTTTATAAACAAAAGTAAAAATAACATTTTTTCCCCTAGCTATGCATTTTCATTGGATGTTGTTCAATTGCAACCTTTATTTATGGTTCTAGACTAAATCATGGTCTCTAAGTCCAAATCTAAACTCAAAATTCTCAAATTTAGCTTTTTCATGGTAGAAATCTAAAATTTATCCTGGGGTGTGCATATATATCAACCACCTAATGTGCACATATCAATTCCCTTGTATAAAGGTATTGTTTTACAACTTTTACAAAATTGCCTACTTTTACTGTCAAATTGTACCCATTCATATACTTCCAAGAAAATTCTATTCCATTTGTCATTTTCCTTTTCAATGGCACTTCTTGATTATTGTTATACATTATTGTTGGAGACCAAAAACCACTGAAATTTTTGTTTAATGTAGGAGACTTGTAAATGGAGCAGCTAAAGGAAAGTGTGCTTGTGTGGAAGAATCAAGGCTACTTGGTAAAAATGGAAATATTTTTGGTAGAAAGTCAAAGAAGAGATAGTTATGTGGCCATTTAATTTGAATTTTTTTGAGTTAGTATGAATTAATTACAATTTATCAAAGCAAAAGGTGCATAGGTAGTTATTTTTAATCATAGGTGGTAGCATTCATGATGTAAAGGCGGCATGTAAATGGAGCACATGAGTCCTAAAAGCAACCACTACAAAGCCAATAATGCTCTAATAAGGCTTAAAAAGTGCAAGCACCCATTCCTTATTCTAATACTCAAATCATGATTGAGAACACATTTTCATTTAATTTTGTATGACATATATCTATATTTTACTGAAAGACAAATCTAAACACAATTATGACCAATAAGCACACTCAACAATGCCTCATGTCACTCTCTTAAGTTCCTAAAATAGTGCACACAAGTACAATTTTTGAACGTAGAAAATGTGACCCATTTAAGAACCTCTGTGCATTGTTTTTGTGACCCATACATGGTTTATTCAAAATGCCCACTCTGAATTAGAGCCTCCTACCTTACAATAGGGGTAGTCACGGTTGGTCTGAGATTGAGGTTTAGATGAAGATTGAGAAATGGTTGAGTGAATGTAGGAGCCAGTGGAAGAACTTCTTCATAGAAGGAGGTGTGACACCCCTTCTGTGGGTGATGGAGAATGAAGAATGAAGAATGGAGAATGTTTTACCTAAGAGGAAGGCAACACGGCCACCAGTTGAAGGAGCAGAAAAAGCAAGGGTGAAAAGCAATTCACGAGCAGGTAAATAGACGGACCATGGTAAATGCTCTCACGCAAAAAATGTTTTCAGACCATTTCTTCAAGTTTGGAGGATGAGAATTGTTTTTCTCAATCTTCATGAAACTGACCTAGTTCTAGTCACAGACAGAGTAGCACCAAATCAATTTTTGATGAAAATTGAGAATACGAAAACTCAACCGTGACTACCCGTAATGACTCATTTCATGTACCAAGTCGAATTAACATGTCATGCATTGACCTCTGCTTTTTGCCATAATTTTTTAAAAAGACATCACAACAAAGGGATTTAGTATAAAAGAATCCACTGAAAAACCAGTGCATTATACTAGACCTTCAACAAAAGATAAGGAAGTTGTAAATGCTGCAGAAGAAAACAGTCAGATTGCACAGCACTACCAGCAAGATTGGGTACAACAAATATACAAAAAGTTGCAACAACAATAATAAAAACAAACATCCAGTTTCTTGCAAGCGCGGAAACTTACATTCAAGCAAAAAGAGAGCATTACTTTTGGATTCTTGATGTAAAACAAAATCAAAGCAAAATGCTGAGGCCTGCAAGGCAGTACCAAGAGGAATTGACTGAGGATCTAATGGTTGAGAGCTGCAACAATTCAACAGGATCGCTCAACAAATATATTGGGAAATCAAAATCTGCAACAACGCAGCGTGACGGAGGACTGAGGCACTCAGCTGCAAATTGAAAGATAAAAAATCTGCAACTCGGAGCGGGAGGAAAAATAGCATCATCAAAAGCAAAGATCATGAGTAACAATGTCTAGGGACACTGTAGGGACACTTTGTAGGGTAAGTACCTCATGCAAGGAGATTCCAACGTTTATGCCATTGAAAACAAGGGCGAAGCCCTTGTTTACAGTGGCTTAAACGTCAAAACCCTAGGCATGAGGCACTTACCTTGCGTAAATGTCACTTAATCAAAATTCTCAAAATTAAATCATGTGTGCTTCTTTTGAGCGCCAAATTTCTTTTAAACTGTTTTGTCCATGTGACACCATTCTACAATTTTTGGAGTTACATTACACATTGTAATGTCACTTTGGGATTTTTTGTTTGTTACTTTCATAGGAATAAGGGCAACTAAAAACATAAAGGATTTTGTCCATGCAACGTTTATGGAAGAGAGATTCACCTGCACATTAACCCCTAAAGGACCATGGCCTTTATTTTGTCAAAAGACATGCAAAACTGCCACCTCTATGGCAAAGAGTAAAAAAAGCTTGAAAATCAAGCATCTTGCATATCTGACTGTAGGATCTTGTGCTAGACTACTATAAGAATGTGTCATACAAAACTCAAGAACTTTGACTACACAAGTTGGAAGATATTTTCATTTAAAGTGTAAAAAAAAACTTTCTTTGCACCTTGCTTGACTAGATTTTTTAACTTTGAACATTTTTAACTTAAATTGTTTTGCACCACAAAGTTTGGAATTCTATTTTTGCATGGTGGGAAGTTGAGTTGGTAATCTTGGGAGAAACAAAACAAAAAAAGTAACTAATTTTCATTCTTTAAAAAAAACATTAGGTAGAAGAAGGTATGAGATTGAACAAAAACTTAAATTGCTAATAACCCTGCAATGGAATTGAAATGCAATGATCCCAATGGTGAGATTGTTCTAGAAAGCAAACTTCACCCTCTCCAACAATTTTTTTTGAAAAAATGTTAAACCTGCATTCAAAAATGAAGTTTATAAGTTATTGTTTCAAGAAGATGCTTGAGTTGTCCAAAAAACAAGATTATCCATAACTTTCTCATAACTAGTCCAAATGGAACGAATCAAAGCTTCAGATGTAGAAAAAGATATAATATATAAGAAAAAAAATTAAATTTTTTTCAAGTTTTTATAAGAATTTTTTTTGCTGACCGGAGTCCCCAAATTTGTGCTTATTTGGGCATAACTTTTGCTCCTTGGCATCAATTGGAAAAAGAATTATATTCCCCAAAAGCTAATGTGTTTTTCTATCTTCAAAAAAGTTTCAAAAAATCGTGCAAAGTAGTTTGCCATAGGTACATGCCCAAAATCCCATTTGTCCATTGAACAGATAGTTGGTCCTTTAGGGGTTAACCCCCAAAGAACCAATTGTCCCTGCGAGGGACAAATGGAATTTCGGGCAGGTACTTACAACTAAACTACTTTGTATGGTTTTTTGAAATTTTTATGGAAGATGGGGATTCAAAGATCTATGTGGGCATCTTTTTTTTTTTTTTTTTCAGATTCTAACATTTATTGAAGAAGTTAAAAATGAATTTATGGAAAAAGGTTGAGCTTAGGCAGCCCAAAAAAGTATTTAAAATTTGCATTTAAAAAATAAAAGTATGAAATAGGTTCTTTATATTTATATATAGGTGGGGAGCTTTGAATCATTTGATTTTCATTAATGAGATGAAAGTTATGAGAAATTTTTGTTTTTGGGTAGGTCTGGTTTCTCTCAAAAAAATTCATTCTCAAAGAAGGTGTGACTACTCCTAATGTTCAATATATGACATGGCAACCTTGATATTCAATCATTGCAACTTTAAGATGGTCTCAAGCAATGATAGGAGAGAGTATAAGGTAACCATGCCAATCCCGATCCTTTAACAAACCGTCCTCAATTACAACCTTATGTTCGCAGGGAGTACATTTTAGAAATGAAACGTACATGCTAATCACATTAAGGGTCAGAATTGGGGACAGGTCGGGATGGGGTGCACCTTATTGGTAGCCGATTTGCATGGCAAGAAAAATGGGTTGGACGTTGGAAGTGCAACTTGCAAAACCGGACAGAAATTCAAGAAGTACTCAACTGGTAATAAAACAAACATTACAGGATATTTTGCCGGTCATTTTTCTGAAGAGGCAGATTTTAGCCTATCCACTATCAAAAACATCGGATGCACTGTATGCAGGTGAGCAGGTCTAGTGGATGCAGTACTAGCTAATATTCACTGTAGGGTAGTTCGGACATGAACCAATCAATTATTTTAGTGTTTACAATGGCTAGTTACTGGCGGCTTAATTACCGATGACAGATAAGAGCATCATTCTCCTGTAACTCTCTTGGAGAAACCTCGCCAAATGACAGAACATTGTTTACCAAGACTAAACCCTCCCCTGCTGGAGGGATATTCGACCCCAGATACCTGGGCTCAAGTTTAGTTAAAGATCTTCATTTGTGTTGGTCCAGAGCTCAGGAATGGCATTAGCTAGGGATTCTCATATTGGGGGAGCAGAAGGGAACCCCTCAGTGAAGGTTAACAATGTTATGAAGGTTTTGAGGTGACTGCACAAAGTAGCAAGGCATGGCATGAAGCTCCCATGTAATTTGGTGTGAAGTCCCTTATAATAGCACAAGGGAGCCTGCACCTTTAATGTCCTTGTTGTTGTTTCCATGTGGGTGTCAAGGGGCGTGAAGGGGTCCTATACAATGTTGGAATTTGTCATGCATGTGGCTCAGCTTGAAAGGCTCTACACCTGCACATCAACAAGTACGCTGTTGTTGGAGATTTGAAACAAAGGAGCCGTTACAGGTTGAACCCACGAGGCTCATTTAGCGAGTGGCAGGAGATGCTCTCAGGACTTGTAGATGTATGGTTGCCTTAGAGCATCTGCAGTACAAGAAGACCTTGTATATTATGTACAATTTTTTTAATACACAATAAATTATGGATATTGCTAAAGCCACACCCAAAATTGCTAACGTTACACCCTAAAGTGTGCTTTGAGCATGAAATGTGAGAATTTAATGTTGATTTTTTTTTTTTTGTATAAAAAGATTTGTTTCACTTCTATAATTCTAACTTCTAAGGCCATATTCAAAAAAAAATTGGAGGTGCTTGAATCTGAAACTAAAAATATAGGACTTTTGAATTATTTTTAAAAAAATTATATAAAAACAGCAACAATACAATAAATGTTCAACAAAAAATTGTATTTGTTCTTCTTTCTTTCAAGGAGGTTGTAATATTGTGATTGAACAAATGATGGACCACTTTAATAAAATTAATAGCATTTAATTCTCAAATCACATGATCATAAAGGTGTGGTGATAGCAATTTAGGATGCAATTTTAGCAATTCCCTAAATTATTACATAACTTTTTATGATTAAAATTTTGGGATGAAAACATTATCAAATCTAAGTTTGAGCATTGATTAATATAGGCATATTCCATCAAATGTTAACTAGTTTCCAAAAAAAATAGAGGCCTCTCCAAAATAAGCCCAAATAAAGAAAATGAGCCAAAGGGACAGCAATTGTACTACCCCTTTGGCTGAATTTTCTTTCTTTAAGCTTGTTTTGGAGAGGCCTCTAAATTTTTTGGAAGTTAGTTAACATTTGATGGGATGTGTCTAAATTAGTCAATGTCCAAACCTAAATTTTATTACCTTTCCACAACAATAATTTCAATGCCTTCCAAATCATAAATCTTTTATGTTTAAACTTATTGTTTATTACAAGACTAGATACAATATACCAGGCCTACCTGCCAAGTCCATTGAAGAAGTTTCTAGGGCACCTCCAAACCCTGCCTCAATCCTCAATCGAGACCTTGCATCCTCAATCCATACCATGCATCCTCAATCCAAATCTTGCATTAGGGCTTGGCAATGGGAATTACAAAGCTTTGTCGCTTGGCCTCAAGCAAGACGGGCAACACATCTGTTCCTCAAACCTAATGCACATTGGTAGAGAGAGATGTAAACTCCATTTTTGTTAAGCTTTTGTTGATAGGATCTCTATTTTTGACTTGCAAAGTAGTCATCATTTCTTTGACATTAACTTAGTATTCAGAGCAATTTGAAGGATTCTTGAGGACCGCTAAAACTACCAAGTTGGCCCAGGTTTTGCTATCCCCTTTAAGATCACGTCCCATATGTAAGGTGCGTTGAATCATGTTTGCAATTCTTAAGCTAAGACCCACTGTGAGAATGTCCTCACATAGTCGATATATCTGTTGGATTGAGGATGCTCTTGGGTCCTTGGCAACTTGGCGCTTCCATACTTCCACTCTTCCATAGCTCAAGCACTTGGCATTTACTTGGTAGCCTTGCATTGCTGAATTTTTTTATACGTTCAAAATAGCTTTCTTGGGGGGCAATTTACACCCTGCACTTGTTTGTTTCATTGCACAGTTGCACATAATGGGGTATTCATTAAATTGGGAAAAACAAAGGTATCATTTTGTACTCCACCTCAATCCAAAATAGTCACCTTAAACTAAATTCAAAAGTATCAAATTTAGTTTAAGCCACTAAGATTTTTTCCCTCACAAATTCCTCCTCTCAGGTGAAGACGTGTGTACCAAAAAAACACTGGAACTCGGTTGGAGGCTTAATTTGAGATGATCACCCCAAACCTTCAAAAAGTCCCAAAATGACAGTTTTGTCCCAATTTAACCTATATCCCGTTACATTGCTCAATCTTACACTCTCGCTATTCCACTCGCTCAGCCGTTAGCTTTAATTATGAACATCTTGTGCAGTGACTTTGATGTTTGAATGCTCTTTGTTGTTGCTCTTCATTTCAAAGTTGAGAAACGACATCACACTGCCAAAGTCTTGGTGCCAATTGCCGACTTCAGGTTGCTCCAAGGTGCAAGGTATCATTGATTAGTCTTGTCATGGTTGTTATTTAGGGCAAGATTAAGGATAACAGACAAGTGGATAGACAAGTGGCAGGTGGTCTAAACCAAATAGGTTGGTGTGCTTGTTCAATGTTGCATTTATGGTCTTTGACTTGAAAAAAGAAGAATTAAGTTGTCATTATTGTAATTTTATTGCATGACGTGTTTAAAATCAGTGTTTAAACTTCATGTCGGCAACCTTGTGTGCAACTAGCATGTATAAGAACCGCTTTTTTACCATTTCCTGAAGTCAATTATGAGTGAACTACATTGAACAAACAAGAGCTCAAAAGAACGTATGGTGTGGACGGGCAATTTGTCCAATGTGACAACCAAGACTATCTTGCTGCTCCCAAAAGCCAAAGTCTTCTTGTATTTTTGTTGCAACGTCCACATTTGTTGCTCTAAACCTCTTGCAACATCACGGCTTCTCTTGCAGATGCAATGCATTGTTGAATGTAGATATCAAAACCTAAACGCTCCTCCATACCTGCAACCAACATTGCTTCTACATTGTTTAACCCCTAAAGGACCAACTATATGTTCAACGGACAAATGGGATTTTGGGCATGTACCTATGGCAAACTACTTTGCACGATTTTTTGAAACTTTTTTGAAGATAGAAAAACACATTAGCTTTTGGGGAATATAATTCTTTTTCCAATTGATGCCAAGGAGCAAAAGTTATGCCCAAATAAGCACAAATTTGGGGACTCCGGTCAGCAAAAAAAATTCTTATAAAAACTTGAAAAAAATTTAATTTTTTTTCTTATATATTATATCTTTTTCTACATCTGAAGCTTTGATTTGTTCCATTTGGACTAGTTATGAGAAAGTTATGGATAATCTTGTTTTTTGGACAACTCAAGCATCTTCTTGAAACAATAACTTATAAACTTCATTTTTGAATGCAGGTTTAACATTTTTTCAAAAAAAATTGTTGGAGAGGGTGAAGTTTGCTTTCTAGAACAATCTCACCATTGGGATCATTGCATTTCAATTCCATTGCAGGGTTATTAGCAATTTAAGTTTTTGTTCAATCTCATACCTTCTTCTACCTAATGTTTTTTTTAAAGAATGAAAATTAGTTACTTTTTTTGTTTTGTTTCTCCCAAGATTACCAACTCAACTTCCCACCATGCAAAAATAGAATTCCAAACTTTGTGGTGCAAAACAATTTAAGTTAAAAATGTTCAAAGTTAAAAAATCTAGTCAAGCAAGGTGCAAAGAAAGTTTTTTTTTACACTTTAAATGAAAATATCTTCCAACTTGTGTAGTCAAAGTTCTTGAGTTTTGTATGACACATTCTTATAGTAGTCTAGCACAAGATCCTACAGTCAGATATGCAAGATGCTTGATTTTCAAACTTTTTTACTCTTTGCCATAGAGGTGGTAGTTTTGCATGTCTTTTGACAAAATAAAGGCCATGGTCCTTCAAGGATTAAAATAAAGTAGGATATATTTTATATTTATTGGATGATCATTTAATGATGATGGCAAACATATTTCACTATTCCCTTTTGTTTTTCTTTTCTTTATCCACTCTTCTCTCCTTTCTTTTTATTTGATCATTCATTACTTTCTTCTTTCATGTATTTGAATTAATTTCCATAACTCAAGATAAATATAACTCTAGAATAAATATATTTACTATAATCATTAAATGATCATCCAATATGAAATTTGCTCTTCCTTTCTTTGTGAAACTCCTAAACATGGTGCTGTGCAGCGGATTTAGTAATTTCTTAAAATGTACCATGACATCACAAGAGAAAATAATGTCCACGACAGGATTCCGTAGCCTGGCCTTCAACCTCAGTAAATTATGAACCTAGGAAGAATAGAAAGCCATATCACTGTGGGCCAGCTTTCCATCCCGTAACTGGAGCCTTTTAGAAAGCCCATTTGTCGCAGAGCCCATTTTTCCGCCCGGCACTTCCCAGATTCGGGAAAGTCCTGTTTGAGTACAGCTAGCATTCCCAGCATAGGGCTGGATGTACTGCACAATGCACAGTCTTGGTGGTGGGGCCTGGCTCAAAAAGCAGAGTTTTCCACGTGCCAGAAATTGTAAGATAAGATTTTAAATAATTACAATCAGGTCTAGGAATCCGCCCCGGGTGAACTGACCAGCGCAAATATTTCTGGCTAAGTTTAGCAAAAATTTTACCTCAATTTTCATTGTGCTAAAAAAGTATTGTAAAAAAAATCAAAAAAATCAAAAAATAGCCAGAAGTTGAAGATGTAAAATTGCTTGTGAGATGAGGTGCAATTTTAAAAGTGTCCTAGTAGCTAATGAGATCTTAGACCCAGACACCTTCAGTAACTAAGAATCACATTTGATTTTCTCCCATTTTGCATTCAAGCTAGGAGTTGGGTGCCACTTTGCCTCTAGTAGGATCAAAAGGGTAAAATGTGGGTATCCATTTTGGTAACTCTCGATAGCAATTGCAATTGTCAACTTCATCATAATTGCAACTTTATTGGACCTTGTTACTTGATGAGTTTCTAACCTATTTGTTTTGCAAAAGCAAGGGAATTGCAGATTTGGCATCATATCATTTGTATACACAAACATTGGGGATGTGAGATGAAATCGACTCTTGGAGAATTACTAGTGTTAGAAGTTTTCATTTGCATGATGAATATACTCTTGCTTTCATTTTTGTTGCATTGCCATTGTAGACCTGTGTATTTTCAATTTAAATTGTTAGTTTACACTTTGCAAATGTCCAAGTTCAACACAATAAATAACAAAATAAAACAACTATGGAAGTTTGATTTTAGACATCACCAATTCACATAGTTAGAGAACATATCAAAAAAACTTGATAGTTACCATTTATATCTCAATAAGTTGCAAGACATGTAGCTGAAAGTTTCTAGCCAAGGAAAATTTTGTAGCCAAAATACTAAACAAAAAGGTAAACGGTTGCAACTTGCCCTCTACAAAATATAAGGTAGGTAGCAATTTGTTTGACCTACAATCCACAATTTTAGCAAGTGAAGCTAAAAATGAAAAATGAATTTTTGACCCCTAGAATTGACCTCCTCATTGCCCCTGCCTAGATGAATGAGGCCTCTAGAAGCTGTCCATTGCACATTCATATATTGAAGCTAGGGTGGAAAAATTCTGTAATTCTTAAGCAACAGTAAAAGTAGTAATTTATCACTTGTTTTTGTACATAGCATTCAGTAGCACTTAACAGGCCTGTCCTCCCTCCAACTGAAGAGTGTGGAATTTCCCACACCCATCAATAGCTAAGAGGACACTTGGCTTAATTTGTCAGAGAGTTTATGAAAGAGAGGCTCAATTTAGTCCACATACGTCGATGTGGAGGCCAGCCATGTCAAAAAAATAAATTAATTAATTAAAAATAAAAAATAAAAACTTGTGTGTGTGTGTGTGTCATGATGAAGTTCGTGGATGATACCTGAAGAGAGGGAAAGGCAACCTCTCTTCAGGCTACTGAATGTTATGGTAGTGATTAGTTAGTGGTTGGCACTTGTTGTGCTACATATTTACCATTAGAATTTTATTAAGATTTTCATATGTTAGATAGAATTCAAAATTCAATAAGTCTTCAAATTGTATCTATGTGATAATATCACAAAAGAGTGGAGATATGACATTACAAAGGTCAAGATGTGATGTTAAAGAGGTCCTTGTGATTTTTGTAATAATATGATTATATCCTCCTCCAAGGTTCTAGACTAAATTAGGGTCCCTAAATCCAAGTTTGAAGTCAAAGTTTCCAAATTCAATATGATGATGGTCAATTTCCAAACTCTTGAGTTTTTTGAAATATGAAAAGGCAAAGCTTTTATACCTTAGTCCTACAAACTATTATAGTAGTTGGTTGAGCCCTTGACCCCATTCATCCAAGAAAAGGGCAATGAGGGAGTCAATTCATCAAGGCCAGTCTAGAACCAAGGAAGTGAGTAGAACTGATGCTAAGGGCCACACATGCCAAATCAGCTGGTTTGAATCAAATGAAAAAGTAGATTGTATTTTGGAAATCTAGAAGACAAATATTTGTTCAAGTTTCTTTTATTATTATACTAAAAATAATCTCTCCACCATTTTAGGGCAAAAAGTTGGAGATGCCAATTTGTAAACACTCAAAAGTGCCAGTTTAAAGTAGACCAATAACTAGGACCTAAATATTTAAAGAATATGTTTTTACACAAAGAAGTAAAGGGAGCCACTTGTTTTTTGCACAACGTTGTTTTGAAATGTCAATTTGTTTTCATGTGGCCCGGCCTTCACCAACTCCCAAATGCCTCAGTGTGCTTCACATACGTTGATGTGGGGCCGGGGTGGAAGATCTCAGGTTTTTCCCATGTCAAATTTTCCCCTAAAGGACCAAGCAGCAATTTGACAGCCACTTGAGAACTTGGGTAGGCTCTAGGAGTCAATTTTTATTTGATTTTCTCAAAATTGTTACACAAGATGCAAATATGTACACCTTAAGTGGAAATGTAATTTTTTCCCCAATTGGACCGGTTCAAAAGTTATGTTGCCCAAAAGAAATTGGGCAGCTTGGGCATCTTTGGAGAATCTTATGCTAAAACTCTCATCAACTTTTGAAATTTGTCAAATATAGTATATTTCTAAAAAAACATGGTGTACAACATAACATTGTTAACCTCTAAAGGACCATGGCCTTTATTTTGTCAAAAGACATGCAAAACTGCCACCTCTATGGCAAAGAGTAAAAAAAGCTTGAAAATCAAGCATCTTGCATATCTGACTGTAGGATCTTGTGCTAGACTACTATAAGAATGTGTCATACAAAACTCAAGAACTTTGACTACACAAGTTGGAAGATATTTTCATTTAAAGTGTAAAAAAAAACTTTCTTTGCACCTTGCTTGACTAGATTTTTTAACTTTGAACATTTTTAACTTAAATTGTTTTGCACCACAAAGTTTGGAATTCTATTTTTGCATGGTGGGAAGTTGAGTTGGTAATCTTGGGAGAAACAAAACAAAAAAAGTAACTAATTTTCATTCTTTAAAAAAAACATTAGGTAGAAGAAGGTATGAGATTGAACAAAAACTTAAATTGCTAATAACCCTGCAATGGAATTGAAATGCAATGATCCCAATGGTGAGATTGTTCTAGAAAGCAAACTTCACCCTCTCCAACAATTTTTTTTGAAAAAATGTTAAACCTGCATTCAAAAATGAAGTTTATAAGTTATTGTTTCAAGAAGATGCTTGAGTTGTCCAAAAAACAAGATTATCCATAACTTTCTCATAACTAGTCCAAATGGAACGAATCAAAGCTTCAGATGTAGAAAAAGATATAATATATAAGAAAAAAAATTAAATTTTTTTCAAGTTTTTATAAGAATTTTTTTTGCTGACCGGAGTCCCCAAATTTGTGCTTATTTGGGCATAACTTTTGCTCCTTAGCATCAATTGGAAAAGAATCATATTCCCCAAAAGCTAATGTGTTTTTCTATCTTCAAAAAAAGTTTTAAAAAATTAGGACAAAAATTGAGGCCGTAGGTACTTGTCAGAATTCCCATTTGTCCCTTGTAGGGACAACGGTCCTTTAGGGGTTAAGCCGGTTTGATTCCTCCCCCCAGCTGTGGAGGAATATGCCTCCCCATATACCCGGGGGAGGTTTTAGTTATAATTTCTCAAAGCTCATTGGTCTTGGGACAGAGCTGACAAATGACATTGGCTGGGGGATCCTCATTTTTGGGGAGCAAAAGGGACCCCTCTAGTGAAGGTTAACAATGTTATGAATTGTCAAAAAAAAAAAAAAAACTCTCACATCATATTTTGAAGGGAGTCAAATTTTGATAACTATGTTTGGGCAGTTTCAAGAAAAATAAAAATCCTCTAGCTTCAAGCCCTATTATCTTTCAATCTATAAATCCAAAGCTCTTGAAACTATTTTTCATATGTTTCAAATGTTTGTCTCTAGTTTTTCACCATTCAGATTTCAAATAAAAGACTTCCCATTGCACAAGAAATCATGAAAGAATGACTAATGTATTGCCACTTTGCTTAACCTCTATGCATTGCAGGATGATTTAGAACAAGCTAGATTGTGTTTTTGCATCTGAAAATTTTCATGAGTGAACTTAACATCATATACTTGTGAATGGTCAAAAAGCTCAAATTTGTGTAGAGCAAAAACTTTACTCTAGGAAGGGTCAAAGTCTGCTGACCTTATTTTGCAAGAATAAAAAAAAGTAGTTTTCTCACTTCAAACATTATAATCTTACAATCCACATGGTCAAATGGGCTGAATTTTTTTGCACATATTATTTTATTTATTTTGCACACTTTTGTACGGTTGAAATTGAGAAAAAATTGTTCTAATTTTAATTTTGGACAATGCACTAAAAATTAACAATTTCTGAGATTTTTTCTCAAAAAACACCCTTGATCCTTTAGGGGTTAACTATTACCATCTAGTGATTGAATTAAGGAGTTTTGAATTCATTTTTGAACTTAAGGACACCTCATTAGTCTACATCATAGAGAAGAATACAATTGAACATTACATATACAGGGGACAGATTATTATCAATACCCTTCTTTGTGAAAATACCTGAGGTTTCCCACCCCGGTCCCACATCGACTTGTGTGCAGTAGACTGCGCCCTCCCAAATAGGGGCAGATGTTAACTTTATTGCTTGTTTGTAGCAGAGATTTTTCCTCCTGGCTCCACAAACAGGTATTTGCCGTACATTCAGCCGTAGCAATAGTATGTATAGGCGTATAGCTTTTCGCTATGGAAGAACCTCTGAACCTGGTTTCCCGAACTCCGGAGACCAGATCAGGCGCCCTGTTTAGATGACAGATCAATCCCTAAAGGACCAAGTGGCTGTTCAACAGTCACTTGAGAACTTGGGTAGGGTCATATGGAGTTAATTTTTATTTGAATTCTCAAAATTGTTACACAAGGTGCAAATATGTATCTTGTAAGTGGAGATGTAAATTTTTCCCAATTTGGATGCCTGGTTCAAAAATCATGTTACCCAAAATAATTTGGGTAGCTCGGGCAGTTTGGGTATCTTTGGAGAATCTTATGCTAAAACTTTCATCAACTTTTGAAATTTGGCATGTATGTAACTAAAAATCACATTGAACAATTGTCAAAAAAAAAAAAATTTGAACTCTCACATCACATTTTGAAGAGAGTCAAACTTTGTTAACTATGTTTGGGTAGTTTCAAGAAAAAAAGAATTCTCTAACTTTAGGCCCTAGTATCTTTCAATCTATAAATCCAAAACTCTTGAAACTTTTTTTCACATATTCCAAATGATTGTCCCTAACTTCTCGCCATTGAGATTTCAAACAAAAGACTTCCTTATTGCATAAGAAATCATGAAAGAATGGCTAATGTGTTGCCAATTCACTAAACCTCCTTGCACTACAAGGTGATTTAGAATAAGTTAGATTTTATCTTTACATCTGAAAATTTTCATGAGTGAACCTAACAACATATACTTGTGCATGGTCAAAAAGCTCAAATTTGTGTAGAGTAAGAATTTTACTCTAGGAAAGCTCAAAGTCTGCTAACCTTGTTTTGCAGGAATGAAAAAAAGCTATTTTTCTCACTTCAAATGTTATAACCTTACAAACCACAAAGTCAAATGGGCTGAATTTTTTTGCATGTATTAGCTTATCTATTTGACACATTTTTGTACAATTGGAATTGAGAAAATAGGTTTCTATTTTGAATTTTGGGCAATGCACTAAAAGTTGGCCGTTTCTGAGATTTTTTTCTCAAAAAATACCCTTGGTCCTTTAGGGGTTAAGAGCCATTTTCCATGGGCTCCCTTGACGTCTAGCGCCTAGACCAAAATTGGAGGCTTCCGGAGGGCTTGGACCTTGTAGAACATTCCATGGGAAGAATCGGAGGCCCAAAGTTGAGGGAAAAAAAAGTACATGTGTAATAAATTTGGTCCACGTTGGTCCTTGAGTGGATGAGTTTCTAAAAGTTTTCAAAAAGTGGAGGTCTAGGCCCTCCAACCCTGCAAACCCTAAAAAATAGGACTGGAACTTGGACCCCAATCCTAGACCTCTGGCACAAACTAAGGGCCCATGGAAAATGCTAGAGGGCTCCTGGGTTGGGTCTAGGAGAGCCCATGGAAATTGGCTTTAAGGTAGACACACCCGTACCCAACTATTTAAGGGTTTGGGATACCTTAAGGCCTTAAGAAATTCAAGAAGAAAAATTCAGTAGCGTTAAACTTTCAACAAGCTATCATGGAACATAATTTTTGTGGGAAAAAGTATTGTAGATTGTTTTCTATTAAAGGGTAAAGTTGCAACTCATAGGGTCCTTGTTAACAACTCTAAACTAACCTTGAAATTGTTTGGGTGTGTTCCTATAATGGCACTTGATGGTCCCTATCCCAACCATCTCAAATCAACTTAGCAATTGCCAGTTGCAAAAATATGAGCCCTCCACAAGGCCCCTAAGAACCCCTTTCAAGGGGTCCCCTTAATTGTTTTAATTTGTACTTTGGGACAGAAAAAATTCCTTACACCCTACTATGCCTTTGAGTACAATCATGGCTCACATTGGCATGTCCAATTTTCATTGGGCATTACAATTACATGTACATATTACTATGGTCATTTTTCTCTATATTCAAATTTTTAACCTAGTACTTGTGAGGGTAACATTAGTTATGGTTGTGTACAATAGTAGGAGAATAATTAAGAAATTGTGCATAGTACTAGATTGCCATTTTCTATTCATAGTTTTTGTGATGTACGTCATACAAGGTAGAGACACTTCACACACACTTTAATGTACCCACTCTAGGCCCAATAAATGTTAAGAGAGACCATTTTTAAGGGCCTTGTGGAGGGCTCATGTTTTTTCTAATGGACATGTAGCAAGATTTGCTTGTGCAAGGAGTGTTCAAAAATAGGGTGCAAAATTAGGAAGCAATTGGGAATGGGTGTGTCTACCTCACTCCAAACTTCAAAGTCCAAATCTGAGTTCAAATCCTCGTGCTAGAGACATGTTGTGTGAAATGTTCTCCATCAATCTACTTGGAGGACTAAGGTAGGTATACACAACACCGCTTGTCAACCTAATGCCGTTCAAATGTAGGCCGTCAATTCATTTAGAACTCAAATGTAGACCCTCCATAGATAGCTTTTCTTCTGATATTATGAAAATCTCAAAAGATAAGCTATCTATGGAGGATCTACATTTGAGTTCTAAAATGAATTGACGGCCTAAATTTGAACGGCATTAAGTTGACAAGCGGTGTTGTGTATACCTACCTTACATGTAAGGAAAACTGCATAGAAAAACTGCTTTTATTCTCTATACTAAGGATGAATATATTTAGTGCATCTCCACCCGTACGGCAAATTGTGGTTTTTCACTGTGTTTTACCTATCATATGGATGCCGGGTCGCTTATTGAGCCCCACTTTTCCAGGTTCGAGTCTTGCATTTCACCAGAAATGGCATTCCAACTTCCCTGCTCGATGTTTAGTTTCCGATTGCCATCTTTGTTTCCAACCCGTCATTTCTTGTTGCATCCTGTTTCACATCCTATTTTAGGGGGATAAGCAGTGCATGGCAAGAAAATCACGTACGAACTGCAAACATCGTGAACATATTCTTGTGAAACTCCACTCCAATAGCCATCCGCAAGTTTGCCAACCACAAAAAAAACAAATGTTTCATCGAGTTTGTAGAGTAGAGTGAGTGGAGATGCTCTTACAAGAACATGACAACAAACATAAAAAGTTAGCTGAAACATCATTAAAAAGAAAAGCATGGATGGTCTTTTGTAGTGGATGGTGTTTGCAAGTATAAGGTTTTCTAATGTTGGGGACACACAAGTCAAAACAACTAGTTTGAAATAGATGAAGAAGTAACTTATTTTTTTTGGAAAATTGACAAAATCATTTTTTTTAAAGTTTCATCTATTGTTCTTCTAAGGATAACCTCTCCACCATTCTAGGGTAGGAGATTTGAGACACCAGTTTGTGAACCGTCAAAAACATCAATTTTGAATTGACCAAAAAAGTAGGCATGAAAAATCAAAAAATTTACATTTTCCACATACAAGTAAAAACAAACACTCCATTGTTACAAAATGCTAGTTTAGTTTGGTGTGGCCCAACCTTCAGACGTAATTTTTGATGTTAAGATTAACATGCCCATTCCCGACCCTTTTGCAGGTTTGACCCTTGTATACCAAGAGTGTTCATTTTAGTTCTAAAAGGAGCACCCTGGGTACATAGGGATCAGAATTGCAAAGAGGTAGGGGGATAGGGAATGGGTATGTATTAAGGTAGTCGGCTCTAAATGCGACCCTCACATTTAAAGTGATCCATAGCCCGTCCAAGAATGAATATGAGATGGTTCTTGAATGGACCCTTCTTAGTCTTAAAAGAAAAGGTGTATTTTATCGCAAGAGCCAATCATACTCCTCTATTCACTTGATCTCTTTACAAGTTGCAAGGGTACACTTTATGGGAGACCTAGGGTCACAGATAGGTGCCTACTACAAAAAAACTTTGAAAATTCATCAACAATTCAATAATGCTTCAAAAAATATGGAAAAAATTGGGTTACTTTTAGCATCCATTTCTCTTTGACGGGAAATTAGGTAGAAAATCTTCATGTCTTGAAAAACACATGAAAATTTAGAACAGCCCTTAAAGTGACAGTTTTAGAGTGACTACCTTACTTGGAAATGCACCGGTTAGGAGAAAGTTTGACACATATTTTGAAAGATACCAGCAAATCATTCAGGGCCTACAAGGTATAAAGACTATAGATTAATACAATAGACTACATCTACGTCCAGATTGTAATACTAGGCCAAGGTCTGGGAAGAACCAATCGCTAGTGTAAGATTAGCCGACTAAAATTGAGATTTGGCCGGTTCAAATTCAAGTCATTAGGGTGTAAAACCAAAGGCAATGAAAATAAGACGGAAACTAACCGGTTAATAAAAAAACACAAAGGAAAATTATCTACTCTTTTTCAAGATGGGTAGGAAATTCACCGGAAGAAAATACAAGAAACCGGATATTAGAGGATCTTCAAAGGATATGTCCGGATTTTAGTTGACAAAGTCAAGGATAGCTAATCATCAATGGTAGTATAAGTTCAATACTTCAAGGCCAGCCACTGGAGCCTAGAGTTGCAAAGGCTCTTGACCTATTCCTGCCTTTAAACCACTAGGTGATTCCATTTTAGCCTATTCATGATACCATTTGCAAATAAGTGCCACCAAGTAATCTCTCTATCTCTCTCTTCTAGCAAGTAGGATTTCTTTAAATTACAAATGTGAGCTTTGTACATTAGTAAAGCTAAGTATCTTGTCCTCAACTAATGAGGAGTTTCTAGGTTCAACTTTTGCTATAGACATTACATTGTTTATTGATTTTATATATGTATATGTTTTTGTTATTTTTGAATTCTTTTTGAGGGTTTTGGCTAATTTAAGTTAAATATAGAAGGAAATTTAGTTGATTCATATCCCACATGAAAGAAAAATGAGCCGATCCATACATAAGACGAAAGGAAATTTAAGCGCTTAAAATTTGGTACCAAAGGAAATTGGCCGCTTTCCCTAAGTGCAAAAAGGTAAAAACCAATCTCAAACAATGTTCAACCTAACATACTCTTGAGTAACTGACTTTTAACTAAAACTTTTGAAATATTTCCCGGACCCTGTACTAGGCTACCAGCCAGCCTGCATGACATTTGCATTGGTTCAGCCGTCCTGTCCCCTTATCTAATACTCTCAAGTATGGAGCATCAATTGATCCCACCCATGGGAACTGGGCACGTTGCGGACGGAAGTGTGCCACTTTTAAAACTCCAGACGTACTGCAAAGTCCACTTTTGTGCACAAGTTGGCGGACCTATATAGGATGCAGCCAAAGGCTGGAGTTACTGCACATACGTCGATGTGGGGGGGGGGGGCAGCGTGGTAAAGCTCTGATTATTCACTTGCCAGGAAATGAAAGAGTTTATATGTTTTTCATCAGGAGATTGTATTTGGGAGTTTTGAATTCATATTTGGATTCAGATTTCCAGATATGGACTAAGGGTTTTCGCACCTACACATGCGCAAGGATCCTGACGTGCAATATTTGGATGAGAAATGCTCAAGGTCCCTTAAAAGGTTCTTTTCACTCTCAACTTGAGTGTGTCAAGGAATGGCCCTTGAAATTAATATTTATTTAAGAGTGGCTTAACACTATGATCAGTCAAGTCGAGAGGCTGTGGGATTGAGTGGCTAAACTTTGGAGAGAGGCCAACAAAATAAGCTGAAAATAGGTATTAAATTATAAATTTTTGACACCTTTGGCCGCCCTTAGTGTGAAGCCTCCAAAGGCCAAGTCCAAAGGCCACACTCTTGGCAATGACCTTCCACGGACTCTCAACTTGAATGGCCATAGTGTGAAGCCTCCAAAAGCCAAGCCCAAAGTCCAAAGTCATAGCATTTATTAGACCTCCCAAATCCAATGGCCAAGATCTTGTAAGCTTTTGATTATTTTATGAAAACAACGTGACGGCCTCTCAACCATAGTTTGGGTCTCCATTTTTGCTTGACCCAAATTATTGCCGCAAGGCCGTCAACCTTGGATGATAAAGTGCTGCCATGTAGACATTTGGAGGATGATGGCCTTTGGAGTTTGGCCCCTAGTGTGAAGGGTTGAGTGGCCGGACTCTCGGTTTCTTGCAATTTGCTTGGCGCAAACCAACGGCCTCTTGACCTTCAGCTATAGTGTGAAGCCGCCCTAAGTTTAGTGAGTTCTAACTTTTTCTCTACTTCTTCTACACTTGATGATAGGTCAAATAGCTTTTTGTGGGACCAAACAACTATTTGTGGAATACACTTGAAGAGTAAAGATGGGGGACAAGAGTTTTGAGGGCTCTCCAAAAGCAGATGGAAACACTTGGCAAGTCATGGATTGAGTGCAAGGGTGCGGATGCTCTAAGGTAGTGTGCTCAAAAAGCAAGTGTTGACAGTAAAGCTCCCCACATGGGTGCCAAGAATGGTAATACAATAGTCCTTGAATGGATTTCTATAAGTCATAAAAGAAAAGATGTATTCTATTGCAAAAGCCAATCATACTCTTTGGTTTCACCTCATCCCTTAGTAAGTTGCAAGGGACCGGGGAAGATTTATGGGAGACCTAGAGTCACAAATAGGTATCTACCAATTTTGAAAATTCATCAACAATTCAATAATGCTTCAAAAAATATGAAAAAAATGGGTTACACTGGACATTCATTTCCCTTTACCTGAAAATTAGACAAAAAATCTTCATATTTTTAAAATTCCATGAATAACCATACCAGCTCTTACAAGGACACTTTTCAAGAAGACTATCTTAGAATCATGGAGGAGAGTACAATTACACAACATCAAAATAGGGGACAAATAATTACTTTTATTCATGTTTGTAAGAAATGCAAAACTTTTCCATCCTAGTCTCACATCAACGTGTGTGTAGTAACTCATCAAGCCACAACCTTGTTATCTACAAGCAACCTCCATGGACACATCATTTAGGCGCAAAAACTATAAGATGGGGATGAATAATGAAACACGAGACCTAATGGGAATTGTCACTAGCATTTTTGATTGAGGTGCACACCAATTGAGAGCATAGAAAAAATATTTTATAATTTGTTGTTGCACACACTAAGTGGAACAAGACGTGTGATCAACAACACTATGACAACAAGTAGGCCTAGTTCTAAGTATTTTTAGAGATATTGCATTCTCAACTATGTAAGCCACCAGCACAAGTTCCCTCTTTAGCAAGTTTACCATTAGGTCCCTTCACCCCTAGTCCTACACTTCAAGCACAAGAGCCCAAAATTTCAACCCTATCTTATTCAGCATTCACATATTGCACAACCATTCAGGTTGCTCTAACAATTGCAAGCGTGGTTGGAAAAAACTTATCAAAACATAATTGTGGGGAAAGGTCAATAACCTTGAGTAGGAAGGTTTTCACAGCCTCTTGATACTGGTAAGAAGTAGGCGCTATTAGAAACATGATTTTCCTCTCTTTCTTACTTGCAATGCAAAAAAAGAAGGAAGCGACTAGGCGGACACCCCCTAATTGCTACGTGGACACCCCATAGCCTACCTTATTAAATTTGAGATTATTATTATCCTAAAATATGAAATAAAATCAAAGCAATAATTTTGCATACATTTGCGTCTACAAGCATTGCAAGCATACAACAAATCTACTTCATTTGCGACATGGTTAGGAGTTAAACTAGTAAATAAAGGGAGCAACTGGTTTAACTCCTGACAGTGCCACAAATGAGACAAATTTGTTGTATGCTTGCAATGCTTGTAGATTTAGATGTATGCTGAATTAATACTTTGATTTTATTTCATTTTTCATTAGAATAATAAACTCAAATTTAATAGATTGGAATATGGGGTGTCCGCGTAGCAGTTGGGGGTGTCCACCTAGTCGCTCCCAAAAGGAAATAGTGAGCACTTGGATTCTCATTATCTTGAACATGACGGATTTCAAAAAAAGGGCACTTGAATGCCACAATCTTCAGAGGTCTTGAACGTCACAAAGGTCATGATCATAAAAATGACATGTTCCAAAGTTTGTACATTTATGACAACTCAAAAGCCAAGAGCTTTGAAAATTGGGGTTACTGTCGATTTAGATTGACCCCTAAAGGATCAAGTGTCCCTTTCACAGCACTTGAGAATTTGGGTAAGGTTATCCAAAGTCAATTTCTTGGGGGCTCACACCTCTTTATGATTGGATACCACTTGTGATAATGGGGTAATTAAATGGGAGGTATTTAGATCCTTTAAGGTAAATTTTTCCTCCCTTTTTTTAAATAAAAAACTACTTTAGAGTATTTTAGGGTACCCTATGCTTATTTCTAAATGGTTATATGACCTAATTTTTCAAACCCTACTTTTTTTGCAAATGCAGAAGTATCATAAGAAAATGTTATGTGTATACAATGGGTTATAGAAGACTTTGACCTGCAAGAAGATAGTGTAAGAATTTAACACATAGCAAGTCCTTCAAATCATACTTACAAAGTTGCCTTCCTAAACCCTAATCTATTCTTAAAAATTCCGATAACCCTCAACCACATGCATACTCAAAAAACGGCAAATGACAAGCTTTGAAGTACTAAATCCTAAATTGGAGAAGAAAAGAGGAAAGGAAGAAAATCGGGTAGATCAAGACGGCATGTTAGTCTAAGCGTGAACCCAAGCTCTTATTATCGAGAATTGCAGAAAAAACTGAGTGGTAATGTTGACATCTACCATCGTCGTTGGCAAAAGAAGATAAGAAATCCAACCCTAAATGCAAACTCCACTAAGCTCCCATTCCCTCGCTTGCAAGTACAGCGCTGTGAGTAAAATTCTGTAAAGAGGATGAGAAGTTTCAATTGCACAACACCCACGTTGCCACTTTCAGCGTGCTCAGATAATCCGGGGAGAGAAAAATTGCAAACTACAAGAAAGTAATCTCAAATTTGAGAATCCTAAGTGCTAGCAAGAGCAACGGTAGTAGCATAACGGCATGTAAAGAATCCAATGTGCTTGCCAGCACAAACCCTACTCTTGAGATTCCACAACAATGCTAGCCTTTGCCAGCATGCTTGACCCTTTTTCATTTACCCTATAGCCTGTTGCTAAACCCTAAATCGTTACAATCCAAAACTTGGACAAAAAAATCCATTTTTCATCCATATTGCTCATGAACTCTAAACCTTACACTCATCCTACTAAACTATTTTAGGATAATCTTATAATTTCCACTTTTTTTTTCTACAATATTCTAAAATGGAGGATTATACACCACCCTATTTTACATATAATGAAGCAAGACATATTTTTCTGATGCTATGATAAATCTAAAAAAGATATAAAATTTATCTCCAATGATTAAAATTGACCCTATTTTTTATCTCACGTAGTTTACTAAAAATTGGAGAGTAACCCCCCAAGGTCAATTTTTATTGAATGTTCTCAAAGTTATTACACAAGGTGTAAACATGTATTCTTTAAGTGGAAATGTAATTTTCCTCCAATCCAATGCCCGGTTCAAAAGTTATGTTGCCTAATAGAATTTGGGTAGTTTAGGTATCTTTGGAGAATCTTATGCTAAAACTCTCATCAACTTTTGAAATTTGTTATGTATGTAACTAATAAAATACAATATACAATTGTTAAAAAGAAAGAAAAAAAGCTTGCACATTACATTCTAAGAAGAGTCTAAATTTGTTCACTATGTCAAGGCATTTTCAAGAAAAAATATATTCTTCTAACTTTGGGCCCTATTATCTTTCTATCTATAAACTCAAAGCTCCTAAATTATCTTTTACATATTCTAAATGTTTGTCTTTAACTTTTCATTGTTCAAATTTCAAATAAAAGACTTCCTCAATGCAAAAGAAATCACAAAAGAATGAGTAATGTATTGCCAATTCATTGAACCTCCTTGCAATGCAAGATGATTTAGAACAAGCTAGATCCTATATTTGCTTTTGAAAATTTTCATGAATTGATCAACATCATGTACTTATAAATGATCAAAACGCTCATTTTTGTGTAAAGTATTTTAATCCAAGACTCAAAATCTATTGACCTTATTTTGCAAGAATGAAAAAAGTTATTTTTCACTTCAAACATTATAATCTTACAATCCACACAATCAAATGAGATAATTTTTTTGCACACATTGAATTATTTTTTAACACAATTTTGTAAGGTTAAAACTTAGAAAAAGTTTTCATTTTCAATTTTGGAGAATGCATTGAAAGTTGACAGTTTTTGATATTTTTTCTCAAAAAACACCCTTGGTCCTTTAGGGGTTGAAGTTGTAATGGTCATGTTTGTTATTTTATTTTGCTCACTTTTGGTGAGCCAAATGAACAGTTTGAATGTGAAGAATTGGAACTTTCAAATATTAATCCCTAAAGGACCATTGTCCCTCAGGGGACAAATGGGATTTCAGGCATGTACCTATGGTTAAACTACTTTGTTTGATTTTTTGAAACTTTTATTGAAGGTGAAGAATTCAAAGATTTACGTGAGAATGTAATTTTTCCCTCATTCTGACAATTATTGAAGAAGTTATGCATGAAAATATCAAATATTGGGGAGGAGGGGCAGGCTAGGCAGCACCCTTCTAGTGTACTTGAGAGTTGACTAGAACTATGGGCAGCTAGGAAGGGCAGGGATAGCAGTAGTAGTGGGTAGATTTTTGACAAGGTCCATTTTCACCCCCCAGCCTGACATCCCGAGTTTAGTGGGAGTGGAGGAGGCAAAAGAATTTCAGAGCTATGTTATGATAAACACCTGGTAGTTTTCTTGCAAACTGCACGGAAGTGACGGAACTTTCTTTGGGCCCACCTTGGCATACAAAGTTTTTATGCGCACTGAAGCACTTATTTAGGATCTCCAATGTAGGCAGTGTTGTAGTAATTGGAAAACTGGAGCCTGTGGGGCCTGGCAGAAGTCGGGGGTGGAATGGACCCAGTCCAGGGTTGAAGACACCCACCATTCTACTTGCCCCATGGCAAATTTTATATATATATATATATAGTGGATTGTACTTGATTTTTTTTTTTTTTTTCGAGAGTTGTAATTTTGTAGTATGACTATCTTCTCACCAATTGGATTTATGTAAAACATTTTTTTGGTCTTTTCACATAGCTTCCAATATTCCCTAGTGTAATTGCAAATTTCATGACCTTCTGTCATTGCAAAATTTTAGAAAGTATGCTAAACACCTCCAATTCATTTGAAAATTCTCGCACACATACCTAACTTGGTCTTCTACATGGGAAAAATAAACCTCAACTTTGTGTACAATACTTTTTTTGATATGACAATGGTCAAAGGCTTCTAAATTTTTTGGGCAATAGGGAAAAAAACTTTTGATTTCACTTTAGATGTAAATATCTCACTCATCACCATCTAGAATGAGCTAAAAAAATTTCCACATGTACCTCCCATAGTCTAGGACAAGATCTTATGGTTGGATTTCCAAAAAAATAATAATAATAACATTTCTACTTACTCCCCCAAAAGTGACATGAGTGATTTTTCACAAAAAAAAAAAGGGGGGGCTTGATCCTGTAGGGGTTAAGAGTTCTCCAGTTGCCTTCCTGAAATCCGAGAGTTAAATTTGAAATCTCAAATAAGAAAATACCGAGTTGTACAGTACATATGAGTCCTTCTTCCTAAACCTCTCACTTCAAGATGGACAGCCCGAATAACTGCGGCTACTTATTCAGAATGGTAGTATTTCTATGGTAAATTTCTCTTTCTTAACCCTTAACCCCTAAGCGTCTTGGTAGGAAATTTCAGCATATTTTCAAAATGAAACCTTCAACACATTTCCTTAGTTTTTGGAAAGTTGAATAAGTAATCACATAATCCAAACTGGTTATTCTATACCCAACTATAAATCAAATGTTTTAAACCAGTTTGATTTCAAATCCAAGTAAATTTGCAAAATTCTCACCGTTGAGAATCTCATGTTTTCTGATTTGGGCAATAGTTCAAAATATGGATTTTGGACTTTCATGTAATATTTTCTCAAAAAAAAGATTTACCTAATGGCTGATCCCATGAGATTGTGTCTTGCTATACTTGATGGAAAAAAAAACTCCACAAATGGATAAAAACCCCTAAAGATATGATCACTCAAAGTAGCTAGATTCCACTAGCTCCTTACATTAAAGCTATAAAAACCTTGGCCAAACCAAGAAAAAAAAAGTGACACATCACCAAACTTCTCCCTTGAACAATACAAGACATGAGAGCACCCATCCCATCTGTTCTCTAAACTGCTCCCTTTGTTTGCCCAAAGACATTCTTCTCCTAATTGTTAAAAAAAAAAGAATATTTTCCATATTCCATATAGAATCTAGAGCAAAGGAGGCACTTCAAGGAACAACAAGCCGATCAAAAAAAATTCTTGAACTAACGACTCCATTTGGACTTGAGTTGCAAACCAAATTTTGAGCTAAAAATGCCTCTTTTGTATTCTTTCACACCTCCAAGCACCCCATTTGGCCATATTGGGCTCTTTGGTCCTTTAGGGGTTGAACAACCATAGGGAATAGTATATACTCTGACGTATAATTGTCATTTGCTACCAATAAACTTTTTTAATTTGGGATCTCAAGTAGCTCACTAGAATTGCATTAATCTATTTTTCAACTTTTTTGTTGGTCTCAAATGTAGTAGAGGTGTGAGTCTATTCCAAATACAAGAAAAACATCCCGTATTGTATTGGTCGCAAAGGGCCTTTCGATAGTTTAAGGGTTAAGAGTGCAATATTAGGGACACTTTAACTGTAGGAGTAGAGGCCATAAAAATTGGTTCATTTCAACAAAAATTTCAACTCAAACTGCCTCAAGAAAAACTTAGAGCTAATTATAATAAGAGTACCGTAGTGTGACATGGGTCTCATTTTTTATTAATTGAAAAACGTTAAAAGCAAACTTCCACAAAATGCCAAGAAACAATTAATGAAATTTGTGAAAAATGAGTAGGAGCTACGACAAAAAGTTCACTAATAAAACATTAATGTTGAAAGGGATTTGAATTACCGGTACCTTGAATTGTTAATAATTTAATTTAAAATTGTTACATGTGCATACCCCAGTTCCACTCATGTGAACATTATAAAAATTAAACTGTTTTCACTTTTATTGTCCCTTTAAATTTGAAAGGACATGATATTTTGTTAGCATTAAGTATGTGACAATTAGCAAAATAATTATGTACTTACAAATTTGAAGTCATCTTCATTTCATATAAGTATAGAGGAACCACTTTGGGTGAAAACAATAATTATTTTGCCATTGCAAAGACAAAACCCATGTCACATTGTGGTATATTGGGATCCAATTCCCTTGTGTATACAGGCTTTGAGGTCAATAATTTGAGACCATTAGTGCAAACTTTGAAAGCAATAAATGGAAAGGGGAAATACACAAGATTTAGTAAAGCTATTAACCCCTAAAGGCCCAAGCCTTTTTTTTTGTGAATGTCACTGAAAATTGCCCTTTTTGGGGGAATGAGTACAAAGGTAGGAAAGAAAGATTGTTTTGCAAATCCAACCATAAGATTTTGCCCTAGATTATGAGAAGTACTTGTGAGAAACAAATGAGCTCATTCTAGATGTAGAGGAGTGAGATATTGACATATGAAGTGAAAAAAAAAGTTTTTATTCTCTGTTGCCCAAAATTTTTAGAAGCCTTTGACCGCTCTTATATCAAAAAAATTGCTCTACGCAAAGTTGAGGTTTATTTTTTCCATGTAGAAGACCAAGTTAGATATGTATGGGAGAATTTTCAAATGAATTGGAGGTGTAAATCATACTTTGTAAAATCCTGCAATGTCGTAACCCCATGAAGTTTGCATATACACTAGGCAAAATTGGAGGGTTTATGTAAAATTCAAAAATCTAAGTTACTTTGATCCGATTGGTGAAAACCAAGGAATCTTAGTCTACTACAACTTGGAAAAAGAAAAAGTCAAAGTACAAATTCACAAACCACTCAAATAAGTAAAGCACCAAATTTTACAAGGGGAAAAATGAATGGAGGTTTGCTGGTTTGGGAGTCCCATCCCTACTTGCAAACTAAAACTTCTCACTCATCAATCAAAACTGAATGATTCAAAGCTTCCCACATATATAGAAATCTAAAGAGCCAATTTCAGGCTTGTATTTTTTTTAAATACAAATTTTAAAGAAATTTTCAAGCTACCTAGATAACCCATTGTCCCTTGTTTTTCAGACATTCATGCATAACTTCTTCAACAAATGCCGGAATGAAGAAAAGATTAAATGCCTTTGTTGATTTTGGAATTTCCCACCTTCAAAAAACATTTCAAAAAATCACACAAAGAAGTTTAGCTATAGGTACATGCCCAAAATCCATTTGTTCCTTGAGGGGATAGTTGGACCTTTAGGGGTTAAGAGGGTGTGGGTAGGAGAATGCTATATCTTGAGCAAGGATTCGTGAGTTGTGAGCTGTGAGCCTAGATTTTTTGTCAAAATACGCAAGTTCACTTGTAACCATGTACATAGGGCCCTACAATTGTGCTTTTAACCCCTAAAAGACCATTGCCCCTTTGGGGGACAAATGGGATTTCTAGCATGTACCTATAGCTAAACTACTTTTTGTGATTTTCTGAAACTTTTATTGAATATGGGGAATTCAAAGATTTGTGTGGGCATCTAATTTTTTCTTCATGTTGACATTTACTGAAGAAGTTATGCATGAATATCTGAAAAACATGGGAGAATCAGGCAGCCAAAAAAAATGCGGTTTTTAAAACAAAATTTTGAAATTGGTTCTTTAGATTTTTATATATGTGGGAAGCTTTGAATCATTCAACTTTGATAAATGAAATGAAAGTTATGAGAAGTTTTAGTTTGCGAGTAGGTGTGGGACTCCCAAACCTCCATTCCTTTTTCCCATTGTAAATCTTGTTGCTTTACTTTTTTGGGCTCTTTGTATATTTGTTTTTTGATTTTTTTTTGCAAGTTGTAGACTGAGATTCCTTGGTCTTCACCAATTGGATCAAAGTAACTCAGATTTTTGAATTTTACATAAACCCTCCAATTTTGCCTAGTGTATATGCAAACTTCATGGGGTTACAACATTGCAGGATTTTACAAAGTATGATTTACACCTCCAATTCATTTGAAAATTCTCCCACATATATCTAACTTGGTCTTCTACATGGAAAAAATAAACCTTAACTTTGCGTAGAGCAATTTTTTTGATATAAGAGTGGCCAAAGGCTTCAGAAATTTTTGGGCAACAATGTTTTTTTTTTTTTTTTTTTTTTTTTTTTCATAGTCAAAGGCAAGATCTTACAGTAGGATTTCCAAAAAAACTTTTCCTACACTTCTACTCTTTCTCCCAAAAGTGACAGTTTTAAGTGATTTTCACAAAATAAAGGGTTTGGCCCTTTAGGGGTTAAACTTTTATCTCTTGAAAAACTTGCTTTCTTTTTAGTTTTTTCATTGAACACCATATTCATTAATTTGGGAAAAACAGGTCATTTGGGGGACTTTCAGATTTTGATACGAAAGTTTTAGGTGGCCTCCTAAAACCTACACGTGTCCTCACCTGAGAGGAGGAATTTACAAGGGAAAAAATCTTATTAGCTCAGATTAAATTTGATACCTTCAAATCTGGTTTAAAGTAACTTTTTGGGTCTAAGGTGGAGTAAAAAGTGGGACACTTATTTTTTCCAAATTAACAAATATGGTGATATTGATTTTGAGCTCTAAATTGACTCTTGCTCACAAAATCTTGGCTCACCTCTCATAGGCTCACCTTTTTACGCTCACAAAATAGCGTCATTCAATGTTTCAATGTGGGTAGGGCGACCCTTCTTTCTTGACTTGCAAATTGGATTGATAAGCTTGCAAATCGACTTGCATTTTGTAGAACGGGTGGTGATGCTCTAAAGGGTCATTGTTACTCATCATTTTGGTGGTAGAGCCGTAGAGCAGATCAGGATTCCTTCCGGATAAGGGGGCCTAGGCCCCGGGGATCATACGGAGACTTGCTGTACCACTACTACCACAACAAAAAGTAGGAAGTACTTTTATCTTTGGATCGGCTTTCCTGCAGATATATGTCAGGTAAACCGGTGGATCTGTCCAGCAGATCTAGTGACAAGATATTCCTCATGAGCCTGTGTTATATCGTTCATTCATATGCAATGGGTTGCAGCAAAAGGAGATGGACGGTCTGCACTGCAGCACCACCGTCGCTCTCACACTCGTGACCCCACTGCCGAATCTATGGCGCACTTACCGCCGCAGGGCAAGGGAACTGTGACCAGAGGAACCCGTGAGAGCATCTCCAGCGGACCTATAGGATTTCATCCTGGTGCTTCTTTGTTTCCTGTAATTTTGAACACCCAGGCAACTAGGTAGAATTATAGTGTTTAACCCCTAAATGCCCAAGGCCTTTCTGAATTTTTTGGCATTTTCAGGAAAGTGAACAATCAACCAACCCTTTCATAAATCTCATCAAGTTTAAAAGAAAAAAACTGTAACCGTGCAAATTTAAATTTGATATGTTACATATTACATGAAAAAAGAAAACACAACAATTTCACTTATAACGCGTTATTTATTAATTTGGGAAAACGCTTACATTTTGGGTCTTAACACTTTTTTTCCAGAGAATGTCATATTTATTGATTTGGGAATCAGTTTGACTATTAATCAATGAAATGAGATATATATCATCCAAAAATATGCTCTTTTTGGATAGAAAGTTCATTAACTTTTGAAAATTTGGACAAAGTTCATTAACTAGGATTAAGGTGACCTCCTTAATTCAAATTAAGGTGAAAATTTTGGATTAAGGCAAAGTACAAAATAGTATCCATGGTTTTCACAAATTAATGAATAACGCATTTTATAGTTTGAAAGATTATAACGTTTGAACAAGAGGGTGTTAAAACTGCAAAAGTAACTTGAAGTTTTATAATCTTCATTTCACATGTCAAATCTAAAAAGTTGGTCATCAAAAAAATATGAGGTTTAAGGTCATTACATGTCTAATTTTAGTCAATTTACAGCTTTCAAAATCTACTCCTGTATTTTTTTTAAATGGATTTCTAATGCAAATTTTTCTCCAAGCTCTAGTGTATTTGAGGCTCATTTTCAAGATCTTCCAACACAAGAAAACTCAAGATTGTAGTGGACACCCACCTTCTTGTACAAAATCTTGAGTAGAAAAATCATCAATATTTGTTTTTTAGATCAGATTTTTGATGCTGAAAATAGACTTCAAAACAAACTTGTGTTCAAAAGAAAATACTAAAAATAGTGATTTGATAAGGTTTTATTCATCTTCAAAGTTTTGTAAACACCCAAATTGGGTGCCTTGGGCATTTAGGGGTTAACCTATAACAAGCCTCTTTTATTGAAAAAGTATATAGTTTCTTCATCATTGCTTACTCAAGGGTCTCAACCTATTAATCGATCAAAGAAAACTAATGTTTATTGCATCTCTATCTGACTTGCAAAACATCATGTTAAGGATAATTTTGGTTGAAAAGAGAACAATTAAATTGCTTGGACTTGTCAAACATTCTCTCTTACATTGTAAAATTTGCATTTTTCCAATGCACGGCAACTCCTCTAAACATTACTTTTCTTTGATGTAGTGATAAGTTGAGTGAGCAATAATGAAGATTCTATAATTATACTTTTCCAAGCAAGAAGGATTGTTATTGGTTGAGCACTATATTACCTAGTTGCTCGGGTGGGGGAAATTGTAGTTCAATATAACGTGAAAAATAATTCACGGCGTTTCCACAAGGCGAGAGGTTTGGTGGAAATACTCTTAGAGGAGTTGTTATGTACTAGAAAAATACAAAATTTGTAATGCAAAAGAGAATATTTTGACAGATCCAAGCATTAATTGTTGTTTTTTATCCAAAAATGTTCTTAACATGGTGTTTTGCAAGGCGGGTGGAGATGCTCTCATTGCAAAGTCGACCCGCAAGGTTCCTCCTAACTTGGCTACTGTTCAGAACTTGCTCATAGTAGCTATGAGTTTTTTGCCTACGATTCTGACTGAATGGTGGGAGGTACATCATAGAAAATCTTGAAATCTGCTGCATATAAGATCGAACGTTGTGCTCGTGGATGAGATCATGCGATGTACAATACAGGTAGATAGTAAGTATCTGCTAGCAATTCTGAGAATCATGCCAATGTCCAGTACATGCAATTGCAGTGGCCCAACTTTCTCAACGAATATGCACGTAACTTATGAGTCACAGTCCCTAAAACATGAGTATTTTCTGATTTTTCGAACTTTCTTTCTTCTTTTGGCACTACGTAAGAAAGAGTACAATATTGCAAAATGAATAGAAATAGTAGGAACCGACTTACAAGAATATGCTTTAAAAGCATAAAACCGATGACACATGGAGTCATGGACCCCTCGAGCAACACCTAAACATAGTCGATCACATGTGCTATGGTAGGGTCCGGGCAGCAGGACCCATTGTAATAGTAGAAACTGGAAAGCAAGAAGGGCGGACTTTGAGGTGAGGTCAATCGCGTTTAAGTTCATAAAAGACAAATAATGGACCAATGCCCAAGCACGAAAGTTTGGTTTAATTGCAAAAAAAAGAACATGCAAACTTCGCCGGCATGTTTCAAGGCATGTTTCAAGGAGTAAGCACTATTTTTGTGGAGTCATTGATTGTGAAATGACCGAGTTCAGTAGTTAATTTTAATCTACTGCAGAAGGTTACCACAATCATGTAACCTGATGTAGCAAGTGTTAAAAATAGCAGTTGTGTTCCAAATGGGGCGCATAATATATCAAAGGAAAGGTATTGTTGAGAGCTGTTCTTACAGCATATCAAGCATCTATTTTGAATAAAAACTCCACCCGTAGGACTCTGTTGAAGATTTGAAATTACAACACATTTCAGATTTCGTTGACGATAAGACAATCATGCTTGTCCACTTATCTCCTCCCCGATGGAAGTGATTGACCCAATTTTTGTTTGCCAATACCAAAATCGGTGAACCAGTGTGGGTCATCGGCAACTTGGCCGGCACATGGAAGTCTGCCACTCTGTCTAAACAAAATGGGATTGAATGGAATCTGCCGATAGGTACGCATGTCGAGTACACTTCCGTATTGGTTGTGTACTTAAGTTTCAAGATCTATATTTGTCCTTCGTTACCAACCAAACCAGAAGCACAGTCTAGTCACTACAACAGTAGTCCGTATCCATCTCCATTCTGTAATTGTCAAGTACTCGCTAACCTTTACAAACAAGTCAGCAAACCTAGCTTCTTCCGGGCGGCACTTTACTTACAATTATTCAAAGCTTTATTTACAAAAAGGAGCCCTTTCGAAGGAACATTATCGATCTACAAACACTTGTTCGGGTACCGGTCCCTACAAAACTCTGCTTTCACCCTTCTTGGGGGCGTGCTGCACAGTATTGTCGTTCACTCCGGTATTTTTCCAGCAAAGGTGGGTTCCGTCGAGGTGACCCGCATCGCATCTCCTGTCACAAGGGATGCATGGGTGAGTGGCAGGGACCCTCTCACCATAGTTTTTTAATTTCTTGGCGAATATTCGCCTCGAAAGGCCTCTGGTACGGTCACAACAAGAAATTTGCGTGAAAATCTGGATGAAATCGCCAGATCCCACCGACCTTGAGCAAATGCATAGTTTGCCAGATTTTGGATGAAAATATCTTATATTAGTAGTTTTTAGATGAACTTCCACATATCATCCATTCTTTCCAATTCTAGTCAGATTTTTCTTACCTGCGTGCATTCTGGGGTGCGAGTCGCTCTACCTTGACAAAAACTAAAACTAAACCCTGCATCTCTCGAAGCGAGGCGGCTATACCGGAGAGAACCTGCTGGTCAAGTATTTTATGTACCGTAGGGTCACATTATGACTGACTTGGTCAGCTTTTCACTGTTGCCCACTTGTTGATCACGTCTTCTTCTGAAAGTCCGAGATAGCACGACGACGTTGTCCTATTCTACCCCTATATTCCCAACTCTAGCTAGGTGGTGAGGCTGCACTGCTGCAGGTGCTTAATATCGCTTGTTTCATCTTGGTGCAGGCTTGGCCGACTTCGGTGCTTCGCTCTAGGGTCAATCTACTGCTACCACTACCAGGTGGTTCTATTTCTTGATCGAAGTCGACACTGATCAACAAGGTAGTAAAGCATGTCAAAGTCTTAGTAGGCAGTTGATTGTATGTCTATCAACATAAGAAGCAGGGATTTGAAGTTGCTGTATAGGAGTATTTGCTGCAGTCGCTGTAATGAGTGAACTTCGACAAGGCTCACTAGTATATGCTCGACCCCGGGGTAGATCAAAATGAGCGCCAATACAAAACTCTGATGATTCGGAAGTACTAGTATTTGAAACTGCAACGGTTTCGTGTGTTTTTTTTTGCCGTTTCGATGAACACGAGGTTGCAGGCTGGAATGAGCTTGACATGTGTGTTAGACTGACGTGATTGCGATCGTGTAGAATTCTAGCAAGATGGCGACGCTTCAGAGACCAGGCACAGAGACGACGGCTGCAGGGCGGGCGAAAACAGGGGCGGAAATAGCGCGCATGGAAGGCAAGGGCGTGGTGGGTCAAGCTGTGGAGGCGGTCAAGAATTTGGCCACGGGACAAGACGAGTCCGCAGCAGTGGACGATCGTAGCGGCTTTGTCGAGCCGGGAGTTGCAGCATCGACCGGTACACACCTCCAGCACCACCGCGACAATGGCGTTCTGGGGCGCACTGAAGAGGAGCTGGCCCGCTTGCGCACCCGCTCGCATATCACGCATGAAGGCGAGGCCTACTGTCCCAATCCCAACCTCAGAGATCTGGTAAGACGGGGTCACTAGCTCTGCAAACCGTGGTGTTAACCAAATTCCTCTTTACCGAAGTCCTATTTTCTCGGTTGGTCTGTAGCCTGGGTTTTGCGGTTTTTGCGGTTTTTGCGGGTTTTGCGAAGTTCTCTGATAATGAAATGATCGGCTGGTTGTATTGTATAAAGAGAAAATTTCATGGACACCCCCGAAGTTTGCAATATTTTCATAGATATCCCTGCTTTTTCAGAAATATCACAACTACCCTTGGAACAAAATTTTGAGACGTTTGTTTTGTTATGCATGTTACTTCCTTCTCCGTTTGTGCACACACTACTTCTCTCTTGTTGTGCGTGCACAAAAGGAAGAAGGGAAGTGACATGCATAACAAAACAACCACCTCAAAGTATTTGTGATATTTCTGAAAGAGCAGGGTATCTATGAAAATATCGCGAACTTCAGAGGTATCCATGAAATTTTCCCTTGTTTAAAATGCGAGTTTCAACGCCCCAAAACTGTGAACGTTCAAGCCCTGAAAAGTACGAAACATTTATTTCGATAAATGGCGGTTTGGCACGGATTGGGCCGCCCGGCCTGAACGTCAAATTTATATCTTTCTTAGATTGAGGGCAGAAATTAGACCAGTGTGAAGATTAATAAGCTGCGCGTATGATTTGCCACCTCTTTGACGAAATTGACGTTAGGAGAGGTAAGTTAGATTTGAGCTTCCAGTCTAGCGCCCAAAATTGGAGATATTGCACTAAAATCCAGCGCTTTGACAAAAAATATGTGTGATTTTTGTGTAACTTGGCAGCCCAGGGAGTTCGAGACTAGGGTGACGGTCATCCAGCGTTACCCTGAGATGAAAACGGTCGAGAAGACCGACTTTGTTAAAGAAATTCTCCACGAGGATCGTTTTATCGTTTTACCGAAGTCGCGCATCATCATGGATGAGATTGAGCGCATCGACCAGGTTCCAGTAGTGCGGCAGGTGCCCAAGACGAGAATCGAGATTTTTCATCGGTAAGGAATCCAAAGAGATAGAATTTGTGACGTTCAACTGCGTATAACTCTGAAATACTAGAACGAACAGATTTGAGCTTAAGACGGTCCACTGAGGTTTGGATTTTTATGAGTTGCAGGGTTGTCACGGAGGAGCGCGAGGTCTTCGACATGGTTCAAGAAATTGAGTACATCGACATCCCCAGGATTGAGATGGTGCCACGTGTCATTACCGAAGACGTGGAGGAGAGAGTCATCGTTCCAGTGGTGAGAGAAGTCCCCGTGACCCGCAGGGTCGAAGTACCGACCGGAAAGTAAGTCCTGTCGTCACCTCTAATCCCAATTAACACATAGCTTCATAGTACTCTCACATCAAAACTGCAAACATCCCCAGTTTCTATCGTTTGTGATCTCCCAACGCTGCATGCATAACATAATTATGCTCATATTCATTAAGACAGCTTGTTTCAACACTCCAATTTGTGACGTTCAACCGCCCAGAACTTTAAAAACTAGGACTGGGATAGATGCGTTTGCCTTTTAACATATACGAGGTCATTTGACTTGTTTGCAGGTACTGCGAGTCTCCCTTTGGGGATTTCGTCAACCCGGGCCACTTCGACCTCGTCGGCGGTCGCCCGCACCGCAGTCGCAAGTCCAAAACACACAGCGGCGGGCTGCTGCACAAATCCAAGAGCTTGTCATCGTCTTCATTGTCTGACAAGGAGAAGGGCATAGCCCCTGCTATAATTGCAGAAGAGGCCGACGTGGCACCCGCTATCCCTCATCACACCCACGGAACCGAAACTGTGAGCCCCGCTATCCCTCATCACACCCACGGAACCGAAACTGTGAGCCCCGCTATCCCTCAGAACACCGACGGAATTACAGCTGTGAGTCCAGATGTGCCACATCACACCGACGGAACTACAACTGTGAGTCCAGATGTGCCACATCACACCGACGGAACTACAACTATGAGTCCAGCTGTCCCTGACAACACCGACGGAGCTACAACTGCGAGCTCCGCTGTGCCTCCGTCGGTCGAAGGAACTCCAACCGTGAGCCCCTCATCGTCCAAGAGGAGAAGCTTTTTGCAGCGATTAATTCACCACTAATGTACGAGCAGCTTTGTCGGCCGGGATTTCCCATTTGAGCGTGGCTGTCACTGGTTCGCGCGGTTTCATGTGAATAGGCTTAAAACTAGAATTAGCTGGATTGGCGCAATGCATCAGGGAGTGAGTACCACTTTGCTAGATTCAGTTGCGTGTCTTGTTACCGTAGTGTACAATATGTGGTCCATTGTTTACGTCCCGGTGCTTGGTATCAGTCCTTCGTTGACCTGTCTTGCTACTGTTCGGCCCCATTTTTTCTAGAATAAAACTAGTTCACCTTTGCAGCAGTGCTGCAAGGATTTCAATCGTTTTTGCAGTTTACGGTTCGCTTGGAAGCACAAGTTGTGTACTTGGTGTTCAGCAATGTGTTCTGTGACAGCTTATCCAGTATTTTGAGAGCCTGCAATCTAGTGCCCCTAAAGGATGTTGTATTGTATAGAGATTCGCTCTTCTGTGTTGTATACGGATATCTGGATAGCACATGAATCCCATTGGAGCTGTAAACTTTAAGCCAAGTCATAAACATACTATTGGTCAACTAGGATTTTTTGGGGAATTTTTTACCTTTGTCATAAAGTCATTTCTTCAAGTTCTAAATGGACCTCGTATGAATACAGCAAGTTGAGCCAACACTTTTGTTAGGCAACATCCTTTAGGGGTTAAGCACTTTTGTATATTCTTTCCAAATGATAACAGTTTTTTTCGGTCTAGTTCTTGAGAGTGGCCGCAGTAGTCTATATCAGAGAGCCGAAATTGTGAGATTCAATTCAAGTGTTCGAGGTTCGGAGCCCTAAAACTTAGGACTGGTGAAACCCCTTGTCAAGTTTCAGATATTTCTGGAAATCCCTGGTGTGAGAAGTAGGAATAACGTCCGTATCATTCAACTGGCTGCATTCAATAGTCATGCGCAAAAAGTAGAGACAGTAACCTTCACACTGGTCTAATTTCAATCCACAATCTAGGTAGGGTATAGATTTGACGTCTAGGCCAAATGTTCTAAATCGGACTAGAGTAATGGCATACTGCCATATTATCAACATGGACGATCAAGCCCTTATGATCACAAAAACCCAGTCAGGAATTGAAAAATCCTTGGTATTACGTCTATCAAAGTTTGAGTGTTGCAGGTCTCTAGGAAGGGTCACATCATGTTTATTGCCACTGCCAAAAGAGACATTCCATCTGGAAAAGAGATATTCCATTTCCTTTGAAAAAGCCTTATGCAATATGTATATTATCACATTAAAAGTGCGCATGGCTGATAAAGCCTACTAGTCCAAAAAGTTTCTGCATACTGATGCTCCTTGTGACAGACTTCCGAAATGGAGATTCACATTGAGTAAAGTATTTGGTCTGTAAATGACATACCCTATGTAGTACTTCTGGGACATAGCTGGAAGGTTAGCCCTATGAGAACAGAGAACCTACTCAGATTAGCTCGTATGCTACGTTTTTTATTCTTTTACAATGCAATTAAAATATGTGACAGAATACTGAATATACCAGTGTTACCATATTCCTATTCGTCGTACAAGAACGTATATACGTTCTGTCACTTCTATTCTTCTACTTGCTGATGTACAGTCGTGTACAGCAAACATACGAATCCCTGATTTGAGGCAGTTACCTTTTTTATTTAAACATGGAGTACAATTGGTCCATTTTGGTAGGAAAAAATATCATTGTATCCTTATGCAATATAAAGCAAGTTTACCAAATTTCAGTTCCTAAAAACTAAAATTTCATTTTTGGTGAATTGTTTTGTAAGAAATTCATGGTTATACATGATAATTTATTGAAAAATATTGGCGATAACACCATATTCATTAAAATGGGAAAATAATGGGTACATTTTGTACCTCATCTTAATCCAAAACAACCACCTTAAACCAGATTCGAAGGTATCAAATTCAATTTGAGCCACTAAGATTTTTTCCCTTGCAAATTCCTCTTCTCAGGTGAGAGCACGTGTACAAAAAAAACGCTAGAGCTCAGATTAAGGTGACCACCTTAATCCTTCAAAATTCCCAAAATGTAATCTTTTTCTCAATTTAACGAATATGGTGTTTGATGAATTTTTGAGATTTGATTCCATGGATATGTAGGAAACATCCATATGCACATCTTCCATTCTAAAAAAAACCCCTCAACTAACAAAACCTTTACCTACAAAAGATTCAATGAAATTAGTGATAGGCCCAAATTTTGTAAAATACATATTTTGTTATGAAAATCTAATTTTGTTGTTTCACTTAAATACTATAATTAAGTTTGTATCTCTAAACATCACATTTTGTTTACTTGATGAAAAGCTAGTTAAAAAACAATAATATATACTTTACAAAATTTGGGCCTATTACAAGTTTCATTGAATCTTTTGCCGGTAAACTTTTTGTTACTTAAAGGGGTTATTTTTAGCATGGAAGATGTGCATATGGATGTTTCCTGCATATCCATGGATGCGAATCTCAAAAATCCATCACCAATATTTTTCAATAAATCATCATGTAAAACCATGAATTTTTTACAAAACAATTCACCAAAAATGGAGTTTTGGTTTTTAGGACTTGAAATTTGGTAAACTTGCTTTACATTGCATAATGAAGCAATGATAAATTTTCCTACCAAAATGGACCCATTGTACTCCGTGTTTTAACCAAAAAGCTCACAGGCTCAAACAAATAGTTTGTAAGTACTCGGTACCCGACTGTAGAGTACCCTAAAGAAAGTATATGGAAGTCCCAGTTTTGTGCTTAAAGACTTCATTTCAAAATCAAATTTAGAGGATGCTCCGCTAAGATTTTGGAAAAAAATTTTGAACAAAAAGAACTCAAAATTTCTAGGAGAACAATTTTTGTTCCTAGCCAAATAGCTTATTTTGCATGCATAGTGAGTGATCAATCAACAAAGTGGAAAGTTGTACGTTCAAAGGTAATTTTTTAAAATCCCAATTACTACATCAATTACTAAGATTTTGAAAGAACTTTTAAAAGGAAACAACTCAAACTTACATAAGAGTAACTTTCATTTGAGGCTCAAAAGCTTATCATGCATGACTTGTTCACAAATGAAACCCAAACAAGCATGGTGAAGAGTAGATGGGATTATTTTGGAACAATTGCCTTTGTGGGGTGAGAGTTGCACATCCACACAAATATTTGCACACTTCTTACTTGATCTGTTTGTTTGAGCTTCATTTTTGAACCACAAAAGCATGATAAGCTTTTGAGCCTCAAATGAAAGTTACTCTTGTGTAAGTTTTGAGTTGTTTCCTTTTAAAAAGTTCTTTCAAAATCTTAGTAATTGATGTAGTAATTGGGATTTTAAAAAATTACCTTTGAACGTACAACTTTCCACTTTGTTGATTGATCACTCACTATGCATGCAAAATAAGCTATTTGGCTAGGAACAAAAATTGTTCTCCTAGAAATTTTGAGTTCTTTTTGTTCAAATTTTTTTTCCAAAATCTTAGCAGAGCATCCCCTAAATTTGATTTTGAAATGAAGTCTTTAAGCACAAAATTGGGACTTCCATATACTTTCTTTAGGGTACTGTACAATATAAGGTTCCACAGAAACATCAACATCGCCAATCGTGGTTTTGAAAGCACTCTTGTGAAATTTTATCAGCTTATGCCCGGTTCGCATTGGGACTTTGATTTTTCAGTTTAGCGGTTCTTGAGGCACGTATGTTAACTTGTGTTCACACAAGCCATGGTTTTAGCAGTCTGATCCTACATTCCAGGTTTGGGAGAGGCTCGTCATATGGGTCATATGTGGGCCACAAGGATAAGTTCCCGAGATTTTTGGGATTCGCCCAGAGTTTTTAGTAAAAGCAAATCTTGGCTGAGGCGTAGATATGAGAAACTTTCGGGCACTTGTGAGTCCCAGATTTAGCACCAGAAGTTCTGAATTTATTTTTTGTTTTACTTAGCTTTGAAATTACATTAATATAAGTAGAATAGCCATTTATATTGATTTAAATTACTTAGACCAAATGGTTAGCGGTATGCCATTAACCCTACTCCATTTGGTAAGTCATTAGGAGTACTTTAGTGAGATTCAGTAATTTTTAGTTTGTTTGAATGACACACATACTAGGGGCTTGGGATCCCCTTCAAAAGTCCCCACTAACCTAATTAGAGAGGATTAGTTTAGGAGTAGATTAGTTACGCCATGGCCAAGGGCCACATCATCAATTTCCAACCTAAAAACTATCAACAAAAAAATTTGGTACATCTATACCCAAGGTTTCCAAGACCGTTCGCAATTCAGAGAGCATGATTCCAAGCAGTTGACCCTGCTAGGCTACCAGTCAACCCCAGTCAAAGGAGGTTGACAAACGACAGTAAAATGCCACCAAAACTCATGAGAGAGTTTCTCAAGGATATATAAAGATCCCCCAAGTTTCAAGTTGTTTCGATAGCAGCAATACCGCAAACGCCGACATCCATCCAATTTCAAGAAAGCATGCGACATCCAATTTCAAGATATCACCCATTTGGAGCCCAATTGACGGAAGCAAAGAGTGTATCTTGGCTCCCCCAACATGTTGGAAGACATCGGGAAGTCAATTTCTCAATGTGGGATGAATTCCCAATTCTGGGTTTTTCATCCATCGACCCCTAACCCTTCATTCAAGTTTCCCGACGCCTTGTAGCTTGGAAATGGGAGTGTGAACAATCAAAACCGGCTATTTTGGGTCCAAGAAATCCAATGCCACCAGCCGTTTGTTGTTTGGAGCTATGCTCCAAAAGTTATGGCGGATTCATCTAGATTTCATCCATTTTGAGTTTTTCTTAGATTTTAGGTGGATTTCAAGGGATCTATGGATCTCCTAGATAGAGGGCCAAGGTGTCCTCCCCCAAATGTATAAAAGGAGGCCCACCTCCTCCTTCACAATCACTTTTCATGTTTTAGATCGCTTTCTTGTTTTAAGCCACTATTTCCTTTCCTTTTGGTCCCTTAGCGTTTCTCTCTTGAGTGCCCCACCCTTGTTGTTAGAGCCCTTGCCTTTCTAAGTTAGCTTACCAGTCCCTTACTAGAACTTCACCTCTCACATCATCACCTTCCAGCCCTCCTAGCAGTTTTGGTGGAATCTCGGGGGGTGCACTCCTTTATTTTTTTAGGTACTTGTGCAATCAAATGAAGGGTTGTTTTAATTGCCTTGGTCCTAAATTTTTGACATGACTTGAAATAAAGTTAGAATTGTTGTAATGGCCTTAGAGTCTTTATAAATAATGAAGGGTGTAGTTTATTATTGAGTTTTAGTTTTTATTTATATCTACAATAGGGTTGCAAATTTACAAAAAAAAATCAAGGAATTTATTAGTTATGCTCTAGAATTGATTTTGTATTAAATTAGTGCTCAGTATCCAAAGCAGTAGTAGTATCCAATGCGCGTTAATAGGCCAGCTATTCCAGAGCTTTTATTCAGGGTTAAAAAGGAGGACACGTGTTGTTACAGTAAGCGATTGGATCCAAGGACACGTGTCGTTAAAATAGGCGGATGAACATTGTTAATTTTGCACATAATTTTATAGATGAAAGTGCAGCTGGCATTTCAAGGTTGAGATCTTACCTTTGCAAAAGCTGCGTCTTAGGATTTCACATGCGTTCTTCTGAGAGCTTGCACAAGCACGCTTCAAGTTTCCTTAGCAACAGTGCATGAGCACGTCCATTTTACAAAAAGTTCCTGCGCTAAGTGCATGTGCTCAATTGTTTTCCAAAAATTTCTTCCGCCTCGTTGCATGTGCGCAATTAGTTCCGTAATCTTCCCGCGACAACGGTACATGCAGGCAATTGGTCTCGTAAGCTAATCCTAGCAACATTGCATGCACGCAATTGATTTTGTGATCTGCTTACTGGTTTACTGTGATAGGGTTTAGATTTGGAGTGTTTGGTTTAAAGGTCTTTGGCAACACTCAATTGCACTGTGCTTTTAATGTTTGCTGCATTCTATGCGGTTTCAGTGTTCCGATTTTAGAGCGTTCTCTTCCTTTCTGTAATGTGTGTTACAGTTTCCCTTTGAAGTGCTAACCGTTTAGGGTTTAGGGTCAGGGGGTTGGACAAAGTCTCCTCAAATTTAGGTTTAGAATTCTTTAGGATTCCACAATAGGTATGGCTTTGCTTACCCCCGAGAGAGTGACATTGTGGACCTTGGAGGGTGACAATGTAGAGCCAGAGTATTTTGGGAAGGTGGGCGTTGCAGGTGCTTGTACATTGGAGGCATTGCAATTCACATTGGAGAGGAATGACGTCCTGGAGTGACCTTTTGATTTCTAGGACTCTGAAGATAAACATTGCGTTTGTAAAAAACAAGAGCGCCTCAATGGATATTCTAGCGCAGTTCATGTTATTCGTTTGGCTGGAGGGGAAGTCGATGCTCATAAATGTCAACAACTTGCTGATGGGTCCTTCTGCCCTACTGCTACGGTGGAGCTTGAACCTGTCGCAGAAGGAGTCAAATTATTAGAAAATGACGTTGTAGGGGTGGAGAATGATGTCTTCCCCGTTGCTTCATCAAGGGTAAGCAGGACTGCAGATTCTGTCAAAGTGGAGAACCCCCTGTGAGTGCTCAAAGCTCCCCCTTGAGAAGTAAGCGCAAGCACAACCGGGTTCTAACAAAACTGGAAAATGAGTTGTAGCAGCCAGAGGGTGAGTTTGGTTATAGATTTCCAACTAAAGATGCCTTCCAAGCAATGGATCTTTACTAATAAGCCTACAACATACAATGATGAATAAAGAAAAAGGACGATCTACTTAGTATTTCACACGCCGGGTTCCATGGTCAATTTAAATGGGGCGTGAGTAATCATACCTCGTCATGGGGGTTCACATACCCTACGTCTTAATCGTGAATGGCCTCCATTTCTCCGTGGTATGGTGGTGCTGGATCAACATATAATAATTCTATTCTAGGGACAAATAATCACAACACTCTAGAGGTTTGCTAAAGTAACCCTTCTTGATGGCCCGGTTTATGTAATTTCCTTGTGACGTATAATCATAACATAAACCGGTCTCTAAGTCCCAATCTTTTTAGGGAAGTATCCCCTAAATTAGAGGGACGTAATAATATTCTTAATGCAAGGGAGTACCTCCTAACTCTACTAATAGGCAAAATATGATGTTGTATCGATTCACGTATCCGCTATGACGCAATCTCCACTTCAAACAAAATAGGAGTCTTCACGTGCTTTGGAACAAAAGTTAGTTTATCATGCCAAATCATAGAGTAGGCAAGGCATTTAAGAGCTTTCTAAACAATTCCCACAAAGTCAAAATTACTCTTTGAGAGGGGGGGGGGCAAACCCTCTGCCTTGGCAAGGCCGACAGGGAAGGCAAGGGCGGCAGATGCTAAGCTCAAGGGATCCAGTGAGGGTCGGAGGTCCAAGTAGGTCCAGGTAGGTCTAGGTAAGGCTGGACAAAGCCGTGTAGGTCCGAGCAGGTCCAAGGGCGGTGGCCGCGGCTGCTGCGCCATTGCGAGGCGCTGCGGCTCGCTGATGGGCCCAAGAGCTAGAGATTTTGGCAGCTGGCTGCAAGGATCAGTCTCAAGGGCTAGTAGCTATCGACAAGATCAGTTTCCGAGGCCGGGGAGATAGAGAATTTGGTGGCTGAGCTTGTGAGATCAGTCTCGAGGGCGAGAGAGATAGAGAATTCGGCAATTGACTGTGAAATCAGTCTGAGAGCTGAGCTAGTGAGCTGGGGTGAGATTAGTCGTGCGAACAAGGGGAGACAGATAATTCGGCAGCTGGCTATGGAGATTAGTTTTGAGGGCTAGGGAGACAAATAATTTGGTAAGCTGGGCTGCAAGATCAGTATGAGAGCTGGGCTAGTGAGCTAAGGTGAGATCAATCTCCGGGAGCTGGAGAGACAGAGAATTTGGCAACTAAACTGTGGGATCAATCTCGAGAGCTGGGGCTAGTGAGCTGGTGGTGAGATCAGTCTCCGAGGGCTAGGGGAGACAGAGAATTTGGCAAGCTGGGCTGCGAGATCAGTTGAGAGCTGGGCTAGTGAGCTGGGGTGAGATCGGTCTCTAAAGGCTAGGGAGACAGAGGATTCGGTAGCTGAGCTGCGAGATCAGTCTCCGAGAGCCGGGGCTAGTGAGCTGAGGTGAGATTAGTCTCCAAGGGCTAGGGAGATAGAGAATTCGGCAAGTGGGGCTGCGCAATCAGTTGAGAGCTGGGCTAGTGAGCAGGTGTGAGATTAGTCTCGAGGGCTAGGGGAGACAGAGAATTTGGCAAGCTGGGCTATGGGATCAGTCTTGAGAGCCGGGCTAGTGAGCTAGTTGGTGAGATCAATCTCCGAGGGCTAGGGAGACAGAGAATTTGGCAGCTAAGCTGCGAGATCAGTCTCAAGAGCTGGGCTAGTGAGCTGAGGTGAAATCAGTTGTGAGGACAGAGAATTTGGCAAGCTAGGTTGCAAAGATCAGTCTTGAGAGCTAGGAGCCAGCAACTGAGTTGCAAGGATCAGTCTTGAGAGTTAGGAGCTAGCTTGCGAGTATCAGTCTTCAAGAGCTGGAAGCTGGTGAACTGGATGTGTGAGGCCGAGTGGAACAATGCCGCAGGATTGAGAGAAATCTATAGCGAGGCAGAGCCTCAAGCTAAGAGAAATCACCGAATTGAGGCGTCCCTCAAAGAACTGCCCGGGGAATCAATTGAGCTGGCCGAAGCTGAGCTGAAATGATTCCTCAGGAGTTGCTAAGAGGGCCTGATGATTGGTGAAGGTGAGAGGTCAAAGCTCTGGTACGTGGGTGGCGTTCTAGTAGTGGAGTGGTAAGCTACAAGGGATAAGGTGAGTTCCTATCCTAATGGTTGACTATGGGGATTGCTAATGACCACAATGGCTAACCACAACTTCAAAAAAGTGTGAAAAAGCGGCATTGCTAGTCATAATCCAACTTCCTACGGGTTAGTAAGACACCTTTGCAGTTGACACTCAAGAATTCCTAAGGGAAAGAGTGGGCCATGGCTCTAAGTGAGGGAAAGGGCAAGACTTTGATTACACTGGAAAGGTTACAAGTGACTAGAGAGATTGCAAGTGACCAAGGAGTATTTTTGGGAGGAGGTGGGCCTCCCTTTATACTTTTGAGGGGGGTCCGCCTTGGCCCTCTATCTAGGAGATCCATAGATCCCTTGAAATCCACCTAAAATCTAAGAAAAACTCAAAATGGATGAAATCTAGATGAATCCGCCATAACTTTTGGAGCATAGCTCCAAACAACAAACGGCTGGTGGCATTGGATTTCTTGGACCCAAAATAGTCGGTTTTGATTGTTCACACTCCCATTTCCAAGCTACAGGGCGTTGGGAAACTTGAATGAAGGGTTAGGGGTCGATGGATGAAAAACCCAGAATTGGGAATTCATCCCACATTGAGAAATTGACTTCCCGATGTCTTCCAACATTGTCGGGGGAGCCAGGAAACACTCCTTGCTTCCGTCAATTGGGCTCCAAATGGGTGATATCTTGAAATTGGATGTCGCACGCCTTCTTGAAATTGGATGGATATTGTCGTTTGCGGTATTGCTGCTAATGAAATGACTTGAAACTTGGGGGATCTTCATATATCCTTGAGAAATTCTCTCATGAGTTTTGGTGACATTTTACTGTCGTTTTTCAACCTCCTTTGACCGGGGTTGACTGGTAGTCTAGTAGGGTTAACTGCTTGGAATCATGCTCTCTGAATTGCGGATGGTCTTGGGAACCTTGGGTATAGACGCACCATATTATGTTGTAACTAGAAACGTGAACCAATGGTGTGGCTCTTGGCCGTGGTGTTATTAATCTACTCCTAAAGTAACCCTCTCTAATTAGGTTAGTGGGGACTTTTGAAGGGGATCCCAAGCCCCTACTGCGTGTCATTCAAACAAACTAAAAATTACTGAATCTCACTAAAGTACTCCTAATGATTTACCAAATGGAGTAGGGTCAATGGCATACCGCTAACCATTTGGTCTAAGTAATTTAAATCAATATAAATGGCTATTCTACTTATATTAATGTAATTTCAAAGCTAAGTAAAACAAAAAATAAATTTAGGACCTGGTGCTAAATTTGGGACTCACACCCCTCCATGACATCTTAACTTCTGCCAAATCACATTATGGACCGCTATCTTGAACACGCAAAGAAGATGAGGGCAAAGTTGAAGAGGGTGGCAATGGACGATCATGAGTGGCGATTGAAAACTTTTGATTTGAATTGGAGCAATGTCGTGAAATTGTGGTGTGCTAAGTGTAAGAAAGATTGCAATGGTGGGACAACGGACCACACCAAAGCCCAAATTGACAATCTGTTCAATAACTTCAGGCGATCTCACATTGCGAGTACAACTCATGTGAAGAATTACTACGTTATAAAGAATATGAACTTTGTTGATCATCCCCAGAGTGAAGCAAAGAATGGAAGATTGATCACATTGACTTCTGAGGGCCACAAGTCTCTAATTTTGGAGGAGGTGGACATCCTTAAAGCAATGACTGCTTCCCTTGTAGAGGGGCAGCAGAGATTCAGGGTGCTAGGGAACCTGGCTGCTGAAAATACAAGGTGTTATTGGTTTAAGGTAAAGTGCCCTTACTGCAGGGACATGATAGTGCTTTGCCCACCATGGAGGACACTGGAGGTTAATATATGGAACCATTTAAGTGGACTAAAACACCAAAAGGTTGTGGAGGACTCTACGCAAATAGCGATAGTACCAGCACGGATTGGCCAACCTGGACGGCTCAGCAAGTCATCTATCAATAGTTCACAGCCGAGTCAAGGTGATCTGCACTCATGGTTTTTGCCATCTTCTACAGTGGGTTTGCCAGGTATTATTTAATCTACTCAATCTGTAGATAGGGTTTTTGTTGCTTCTTTGATGTGTTATGGATATCGTGGTCCTACATTGGAGTACGATGGTTGTTTGTACAAAGTGAAGGCATTGCTAAATGATTGCCATTTTGGTCTGGAATGGTATATGGAACCACATCTTAGGGTTTTGGTCACTATTCCAGATTGTAATGTTCAAATAAGTGGGGCTTTTAGGCATCAAAACTGTAGTCGTTTGTCCATGTTTGGATCATCCTTTCCAAATTTAACTTGCCCTACTTGTAAACTGATACCATTAGAAAATGATTTCAGAATGAGGATCATGAGAGAAGAAGAGGCATTGATTAAAAAGGGGCATCAAAACACTGGTAGAGGTATTTGGATAGGGTACTTGTCTGCATTGGAATTGACTAGACATACTAGGACTTTGTCAAAAAAGCTGCGACTAGAGAAGTTACACTACTCCACTGCTAGAACTCGGATTGTACAACTGAAAGCTAAACAACCAAGTCTACATGAAAGTGCCTTAAATGCATCCTTAGATAATAATCTCATCAAATTTTGTAACAACATTATTAGTGCGGCCTTGTAGGACTTTTTGAAGGACGTCGCTACTAATTTGAACCGTAAGGCTGTAGGTAATTGGTATAGCAAAAATACTAAATTTTTTTCACAAGCCATGCAACTTTATGGTGGACGTTGTCTGTGTGATCTGTTCTCTTTAAACTTTGCTAGTCCTAGTTTTGACAGTGTTTGCAAGGAGACCTGCAAGGGAGTGACATTCATCTCTGGTGAGCATGGTGAGATATTCCAGTCGATTGCCAACATCTGCAGCGATTCCAAAGTTGCGCACAAGATTGTTGGCCCCATTCCAATAATTCTTGCTGAAGACAAAACTAAGGTAAGGGGTCGAGTCGCATGGGAAGTAATGATAGATACTCATGTTGGATTTTTCGGTCCTAAAACTAATGACAGGTGCATAACAAAGTAAAAACTAGCTGTTGAGGTGGGGGAGAAAGGGTACAACAAAACGGTTGAGTCTTTTCAGTTTGACAAAGTAGGAGGCTTTGCTAGAGTCATTATTGTAAATCCTTTACACCCTAAATTCCCTTGGTTGGAGTTGGCCGCTTGTTGTACCTGCGGTTGTTTTTATTCAAGGTGGGTTAAAGATCAGTGGTTTAGAATTGAGGCTCTATGGGCTAGGCATTGCTATTCTGTTGTTGGGCCTATAATTGGACATGTCAGTGATGGAGATTCTTGTCAACAGCAGTTGATGCTTACTGATTATAGAAGTACAGATTGTGATAGATTAAATGTAGATTGGGAGGGTTGGGTGTTCAACTTAGCCGTGAATGCCACAGGTGAGGCTACTAGTCTACATGACCAAGATTACATTCACAATGGTAAGAAATTACTAAATCCGCTGGATGGTAATTTTAGAATTCTCCGACTAGGCGCTAACATGGCCCTCCATTAACAAATATGTCAAGTATACAACCGTTTCACCATAGACAAACATGGGTTATTGCAAGAGGACTATGACAAAAGGGACAGACTTAACTAGGCTAGTGCTCAACGACTATGTTCAGGTAAGGTTTGGAACTGTCAGTGTAAGCTTTGAGAATCTAGTGATTTGCATTGTGAGCAAACGTTGGGGACCAAAATGTACCTCGAAATATGTGCTGAGTACATAGACATATTCCTCTCCTTGTGTCATGACCTACGTGCTAGGATTGTGAAAGCTAGTAAAGTCTTTTTTTTTCCGTCTCTGGAAATTATGGATGACCCACGGGAATCACGATGTCCTAGGAAATACTGAATCTATCAACTCTAAGCTACACTTTGTTAGCCAACAGCGTTTCCTAGACATTCAACTTTCTTGTCACTTTGTTGTATTGCTTATCTGCCATTTTTGTAATAAGTACCTTCACTTACAAGTTCCATTATACCTTACTGGAAGTGACTCTTGTGAGGTGTTCTTCTCCAAGATCAGGAGGATGGTGGGAATGGAAAAGGCTTACGATTTTAAAGAGTTGCTTAGCGCTGCCAACATAGTGAACCATCTGTTACATATTGAGTATGGGGGAAATGGTTTCAAATTTGCAAGGGCTCATAATAAAATGAATAACATATGGACAAAGTTGCACAAACTACAGGAAGGTGAGGTAGAGCCTAATTTAGGAGACTATAGTGCATTTTCTACTAACATGGATGTTGTGGAAGCTTTGAAGGAGGGTTTGAAGGAAGCGCAAAAGATGATTAATAGCCTAAATATGGCCCCCAATCCTTAGGCTTCTACAAAAAACAAAGTCTGGTTCAATGGGCCATGGATTGCAAAAATGTCAAACATGCATTCCTTTGCTTATGCCGTAGGGTTGAAACCAATTCTAGGCAAAGATGGCAACATAGAGGTGTTACCATCGGATTTGGACCACATTGAACAAGACTAGCAGAGACGTGCAGAATTAGGCAAGATGGAAGCTGTTGCAACAATGGATGTTGAGGAGGAAGTATTTGATGATGGCGTCCTTGCCATGACGATGCTAGATAGTGAAACACAAGACGTGATCTCCGAGATGCTAAATGAGCATGAAGATCATGTGCATGCAGTTCTTATCCTAACAAAAATAGGCATTCATGGAGTTCGATGGGAATAGAATATTCAAGTCTACTTTGACTGGACAACTGAATGGTAACCCCTTTCTTTCAAAAGACAGACTCACTTGCGTCAAGAAATCCCTCTACTTTAATAACAGTGAAGATTACTTGAACGCAGTCAAAGTTCAAATAGCTGTTTTGTAGGGATTGGTTTGGATGTTGGTTTATACTTTGTGCAGAGGTCTACGCTTAGCCAAGCCTCCATGGTTAATGCCGCTAAGAGAAGGGGAAAATGCCGAGCTTCACGGTGTGGCAAGGTGACACCTACTAATGTAGGCGTCAATGAGGGAAGCTGGTGGATTGGCCAAATCCAAAAAATGTGTTGACATACAGGTGCACTTGTGGGGTTCTTTGAAGCAACCCATTGATCTCATCAAATATAATGTAAGTGGAGGTAAGAAAGGGGTCCAAGTGTCTAATGTTGAAGTTATATTGCACTACTAGACTCGTGTAGTAGGGCAATATAAATTTAAATATGATTTGACTGATTCTACATGGATTAGTCTAGAGCCAGTAATCACAAATGTTAGTCTCTTCTATTATTGTGATACTGCAATTTACACTATAGACCCTGAGGATGCTGTGAACTTGAACAAATATGTTACTAACAACAGTATGGAATAGCGGTAGTACAAAATGGAATGATGGCCACTATAGATCGATTTAGGTTTCACTTCATTTCAAAAAAGGCTGTTTGAAGGAGGCACCCTTCTCAGAAGGTACGCAGCATACTCTAATGTCATGACAATGAAGTTTCCTTGCTTGGCAGTAATGAAGTTGTCGTAATATTTACTTAATTTGTTGTTATAGTTGTATTTAAATCCAGTATGTAGTCCTCATTATTGCCCTAACTAATGCTTGTATTTGTTGTAAGTTTTTATGTTCATATGAATTGTTTATTATAGTCTTTGTTGAGTTGTAGAATGAATTCTTGGTTGATGTAATCATGAAAAAATTGTTAAAATTTGAATGTTGCATGACAGAATGTGACAATTTTGGCACTTGCAGAGGAACTCATGTTCTGTGAAGAAGGGCTTACCGTAAAATGTGGTGCCTAATGCGCCCCGCTATAAAGCATCAGAGTCTTCTCAGGGACGCATGATTGGGTGTTTGTTGGGTTATGAGTGGCATAATAGGTGGCAAAGATGGTTAAGGCAGTCAATTAAAGAAAAATTGAAAAGTGACACCAAATAGCAGCATTCTCCCCATTCGATTAGCCCTTCCATGCAGGTCAGTATGCTAAATTCTTATTGTTGAAAGCTTCAATTCATAAGCGACAGAAATGTCTCCTTTTTATTTGATTTTTGCTGAATTTGGTTTTAGTAGGTCATGTAGTACTAGGCTCCAACTAAGGAGGAACATAGTGAATATCATTCTTCTAGAAAGGCACAATGGAATGATATGAATCAAGGTGGGTTTCTTTCATTGAGTAATGGGTATAAACTATTTAGTGTATGCATTAATTTATGGGGTCACGGGGTGGTTAGTTTGTAAGTCTTTAGATGTCCTTGCTAAACACTACGAATCCTTTAAAATGCTTAATTATAGGATTGTTGTAATGGCTGTAATGTGAAGTTCAGCTAAAGAAGAGGAATTCATATTATTTGTTACTTTAATATAGCTTTGTTTGATGTTATAGACCTCTAAATCTCATCTCTGCAATGAGCAATGGACGTGGCTATTGGCTATTGGCAATGATATCCTTTGAGTTCAAAGATCAAACTTTAGCAAGGTGGGATCTGTTGCAAGGAATGTCAGTCTTGTCAATGCACATCAGGTACTCTTTAATGATGAAAATCCTTCTACTGACCCGTCATGTCTAAACCACTACTTGGATCCTAATCATTGTATGGTTCAAGCCGGATGTCATTGTACAATGTCAATTTTTTCTGTTATATCTTTCTGAACTTCCTGCGAGTTATCGTGAAACTGCTTCTTATTTGAAGTGAGGATTTTGATGGTATTTACCGGATGAGCTTGCTTTTTTATACAACATCTCCCCTTTGACACTTCCCCTAAATCCTCTTCGTACGCAATGATTGGTGCTTTTAGAAGAAGGTGAAGGCCCTGTGATTCGCGGCTGCTCTTGTTCATTCTTGTGGCACGCTCAATCCCAGGTATCCCTAAACCTCCAGCTTTTGTCATTGCACTCACAGTAACGTCACCCTTGGACCCCCTTATTTTGCTATTTCCACTGTGAACATTGCTAATATTTTGTTTTGTTGTACTCCATATTGCATCCTCTGATTCATTGCTTCTGGTGCTTTGTTTTTAGTGCTTGAAGTTGCGATGGAGTCTCCTATAGCAGACGAGGAAAATATTGCAAATGACACTTTCCTTACCTATGTGTTGGAGCAGTGTGTGTTGTTGCCGTTGCCTTGGGAGAACTTCAACCAATGCTCCATGCAAAGATCAAATTTCCATTGTCTCCTTGTGGTTTTACCTTCTTTATCAAAAGAGCTGCGAGTGCGCAATGGATTTGTAGTCCATCATGCGGTGCTAAGACTGGTGTCTTATGACCTTCAAGTAGGGTTTCCTAAAACCCTAGGAATAGCAAAGCCTCCTTCTTTGTTGCAGGCATTTGACTTCAACAACGACGTCTTTAACAACTCGTTGAGAGTTGAGGTTCAAATCCCAGATAGATTGCACACCGCTCCGCTCCATGAACTCCAGATGCCGGAATTGCATGAATTGCAATAGATTCTACAAGCGGATGGCGACTAAAAATAATGGTTTCACAAGGAGATGGGTGGGAATGCTCAAACCTCCACCTTTGGAAGTAAGCGCATACACAATTGGGTTCTAAATGGAACTGAAGGATGAGCTATTAGAGCTCAAGGGTGGTTTGGTTGTAGATTTCCAACTAAAAGATGCCTTCCAAGCAATGGATCTTTGCTAACAAGTCTACAACATATAATAATGAACAAAGAGAATAATCCTTTAAAAGATTGAGCATAAATTGAAAGGGATTAATTGACGTAGGTTGTAGGAAGTCATACTTCATTCTAGGGTTCCACGTAGCCCAGTGCTTGATCATGGATGGCTTCCATTCTCCTTTAGGTACAATATTGGAGAATATAAATAGTAAGCGTCTGGCTTTACTTTTGGACAAATAATCACAACACATTAAGGGGTTTGGATGTCCAATATCCTTTAACGGATTGGTTTACTACTTGAGCGTGTGACTAATAATCACAACATCATCCAAGCATCGGCTAATGGCTAGGGAAGGGATTATCCACCCTTGAAGAGCTCAAAAGAGTATCCTAGAGCCCAAAGTCACCACCAAACTAGCTAATAATCAAGGGATGATGAGTTCACTATCTAAGGCACCAAACTTATGACGCACATAGGAGTTAGCAAGAAAATAATCCAAGGGCCTTTAGACATCAATATTTAATCTCACCCCTTAATGGTCCTTTGGGAAATATCCTCTTAACCCAAGAAGTGGGTGAGAAGTAATTGAGGCTTGCCTCTTCCTACCCCTTTGTCTCTTTCTTGCTCTGTCTTTTAGCTTGCCTTTGGAAGTTGGGTCGAAGGGTCGGATGGGCAAGCTCGGGCCAACAGAGCTGAGGGTCGGCAAGCAGGGCATTGGAGGCCGGTGGACACCGGCTATTGGAACCGAGAGCTGGCTCTCGCGCAAGGGCTGGCTCTCGAGATGTTATGGGGCAGTAGTGACGGGGTTCTCGAGTGGTGATGGGGTTTGAAGTGCGAGCAGTGGTTAGCTCTCAAATTACAAGCAACTAGCTAGCTCTCGGAATGCTAAGTAACATGACTAGTCTCTCGGCTGCTGATTGGCTCTTGGAATGCTACGCGCTGTGACTAGTCTCTCGGCTGCTAGACACGCTGATTGGTCTCTTGGCTGCTTGCCACGCTGACTGAGCTCTTGGAATGCTAGCAATGTGACTAGTCTCTTTGGCTGCTAGACACGCTGACTGGTCTCTCGGAATGCTACGCACCGTGACTGGTCTCTCGGCTACTGGACACACTGACTGAGCTCTCGAAATGCTAAGCAACGTGACTGGTCTTGGAATACTATGGGGCTGCAGTGACAAGGTTCTTGAGTAGTGACAGGGTTCAAGGTGCAAGCAGCAGCTAGCCCTCGGAATGCCGAGCATGCTGGCTGAGCTCCCAGAATGCTAAGCATGCTTGTTGGTTTCTTGGAATGCTAAGCATGCTGGCTGAGCTCCTAGAATGCTAAGCATGCTGGCTGAGCTCTTAGAATGCTAAGCACGTTGGCTGAGCTCCCAGAATGCTAAGCCCGCTGGCTGGTTTCTTGGAATGCTAAGCACGCTGGCTAGTCTCAAGTACTAGTGTGATCAGGGGGCCCTTGCGGTGTGAGCAGTAGTAACAGGGTTTTTGGTAGTGACGGGGTTCGAAATGCAAGTACACTAGCTAGCTCCCAAGTTGCAAGCAGCGGTTGGTTGGCTCTTGGATTGCAAGCAGCTGGCTAGCTCTCAAAATGCTAAGCACATGGCTAGATACTAGTGTGATCAAGGGGTCCTTGAATGTTAGTGGGGTGAGCGGCAGTGACGGGATTCGAAATGCAAGCAGCTAGCTAGTTCTTGACTTGCAAGCAGTGGCTAGCTCTCAAATTGCAAGCACGCTGGCTAAGCTCTTGGAATGCTAGCATGCTAGCTGAATTCTCAAAATGCTAAGCACGCTGGCTAAGCTCTTGGAATGCTGAGCATGTGAGCTAGGCTCTCAGGGAGCTTTCGTTGAGTGTCAAGGAGAGGTGACTGTCACGCGCTAGAGGCAAATTGGTGAGCAAGGGCAAGCCGCTTGCTGAAAGAGTTTGCCTAGCAAGTGACATCTCAAAGAGTTTCAAAAGAATTGAGAGAGCTAGCCAAAGCTGAGCTCAAAGGATTCTAATGAAGCTGCTTGGAGGGCTTGTTCTAGTAAGCGATTGAGTTTTGATAGTGGTTTGGCAGGGCTGAAGGATTCTGATAACGTATCTATTCTAACCGTGGACTCTTGGTGAGGCACTCAATGACTTAAATTGGACTTCTAGGAAGATTAGAAAAGCGGCATTGCCAGGTTTTAATCCGTCTTCCTAGGGGTTAGTAGACACACACACAATGGAAAGGAACCCTTGAACTATGGAAGACAAGACTAAGGCAAAGGAGAGGGGGTTGCAAAGAGGAAAGAACTAAAAACACAAGGGAGGGGCCCTAGGTGCTCAAGTGATGGGATTACAAAGAGTGAAAGATCTAAATATCACCAAGTGCTAAGAGGAGTCAACAAGTGACCAGGGAGTGTTTTTGGGGAGGGGGTGGGCCTCCTTTTATACATTTGGGGGAGGACACCTCGGCCCTCTATCTAGGAGATCCATAGATCCCTTGAAATCCACCTAAAATCTAAGAAAAACTCAAAATGGATGAAATCTAGATGAATCCGCCATAACTTTTGGAGCATAGCTCCAAACAACAAACGGCTGGTGGAATTGGATTTCTTGGACCCAAAATAGCCGGTTTTGATTGTTTACACTCCCATTTCCAAGCTACAGGGCGTTGGGAAACTTGAATGAAGGGTTAGGGGTCGATGGATGAAAAACCCAGAATTGGGAATTCATCCCACATTGAGAAATTGACTTCCCGATGTCTTCCAACATTGTCAGGGGAGCCAGGAAACACTCCTTGCTTCCGTCAATTGGGCTCCAAATGGGTGATATCTTGAAATTGGATGTCGCACGCCTTCTTGAAATTGGATGGATGTCGGCGTTTGCGGTATTGCTGCTATCGAAACAACTTGAAACTTGGGGGATCTTCATATATCCTTGAAAAACTCTCTCATGAGTTTTGATGGCATTTTACTGTTGTTTGGCAACCTCCTTTGACCGGGATTGATTGGTAGTCTAGTAGGGTTAACTGCTTGGAATCATGCTCTCTACGGAGCAAAAGGTATTGGACACCTTGGGTATAGACGCACCAAATGATCTAGTGATGGAAAATGTGAGCTGAGTGACGTGGCCATTGGCCATAATAGCCAAACCTAAAGTAACCCTCTCTAAGTAGGTTAGTGGAGACTTTTGGAGGGGATCCCAAGCCCCTAGTGTGTGTGTCATTCAAACTAACTAAAAAGTACTAAATCTCACTAAATCTCTCCTAATGACTTACCAAATGGAGTAGGGTCAATGGCGTACCGCTAACCATTTGGTCTAAGTAATTTAAATCAATATAAATGGCTATTCCACTTATATTAATGTTATTTCAGTGTGAAGTAAAACAAAAAACGAATTCAGGACTTCTGGTGCTGAATCTGGGACTCACAATGGGCAAGTAAATGCAAATAATGTATGGGTTACTCTGAGCTATCAATGAGGTTAGCTGTTGACCCTCAATTTTGTCTTACATAAAAAACAAGCCTGTTTTGTCATTGCGTTCTATAGTGAAAAAACTAACTGCTTTTGTTGGCGATGTGCAAGTACCAAGAATGATAGTTCAATTCTGTTTGCTTCAATTTAGTGATGTGTTTAATTCATTTTCCATGAACCACAACTAGACTCAATTTTCCAACTATTGTTTCCTTTTTCAGTTGCCGTGGTAACCCTTGCAGTAGTTTTTTTTTGTTTTGGTGAAGAAATTGTGCCGGATTTCTGAGTACAAGTTTATCTTGTCATTCTTATAAATGCTCCCTTTTGTACCTTAAACTAAACGCAAGGTTTGACAAAGCAGTTTCGAAAAAGACACTGGACCCTAAACTCTTACTTGAAGTAATTTCTCTTTGCTTTTTGTTGTGAATGTTCTTTTGTATGCTTCACGATATAGTACAATCTTGTTAGAGTAATGGTAGGTTTTAAAGGAATTTGCATCTCTAGGGTTTTTGTTTCAGAACACCCAATTGCATACTACCATGTAATTTGTATGTTGCTATTATCATGGTAGTTGAATGTGCGAGTTTTCTGCTCCACTTCACTCTCTTCTTAGACTTTGTTTTTGTTTGTTTGCAATACCTATTTTAGATGTATGATAATCTTGTGTTCTGATTCTATGATACTTTGGTATAATAGTATTAAACGCTTGTGCAATATCTCCATTCTGGAAGTGCCAATTACTGCAATGTGTTGTCAACTCTAAACTAGATTGTGTGTACTTTACAAATCAATTGTCAAGTCTTGCATGCTTAAGCCCTAATAAAAATTTCCAATGTTGCTTCATCCTGTGTATGCATTTTTTTTCATATGTGCATGTATTTATAATGAACATAGGGTATCATAAATTATCACCCAAAAAAAATTTGAATAAAGCATAGATTACAATAAATTAGCAGATTTTGGAAATTTAGGTAAGTATAGCCCTACAAAAATGAAAAAAATTTACCTACATAGCCCCCCTTTAATGGGGCCTTGCACACAGGGTACCTCCCAAAAAAAGGTATAGTGCACCTCCTGAAGGTGGAATCCCCTTAGCTCAGCTTTGGCCAGCTAACCCAATTCCCTTGGTAGCTCTACAAGAAGCTCCCTCCTAATCGAATCTCTTGACTTGAGGCACCGCTTCTCTCACAGATTCATTAGCTTGTGGGATGACCAGTCACCTCAAGCTCTCCAACCCCAACGACCAGTCAACAACATTTGGACCCCAACTCTAGCTCTCATTCTCTGCTGTGTCCCAGCTCTTAGTCTCGATTGTGTCCCCGCTCTCAATTCCCTTGCTGATCAACTCTCAGTCCCAAGCTGTGTTAGCCCTCACTCTCGGTTGTTATAGCTCTTAGTCTTGGCTGTGTCCCAGCTCTCAGTCTCGGCTATGTCCTAGCTCTCAATTCCACTGCTATCAGCTTTTAGTTTGGTTGTGTTCTGGCTCTCAGTTCCCTTGCTGATTAGCTCTCAGTCTCATGCCGTGTTAGCTCTTAGTTCCTTTGCTGACTAGCTTTCTCTCTCAATTGTGTTCCAACTCTCAATTCCCCCACTGATCAGCTCTCAGTCTCAGCCCTTGGTTTTGGCTGTTACAGCTCTTAGCCTCAACTGTGTCCTAGCTTTCAATTCCCCCACTATCAGCTTCCACTCTTGACTATATTCTAGCTCTCAATTCCCTTGCTAATCTGCTCTTCGTTTGGTTGTGTTCTGGCTCTCAGTTCCCCTGCCGGTTAGCTCTTAGTCTCAAGTTGTGTTAGCTTTCAATCCCCTTTTTGACTAGCTCTCTGTCTGAGCCGTGTCCCAGCTCTCAATTCCTCCGTTGATAAGCTCTCAGTCTTGGCTGTGTTCTAGCTCTCAATTCCCTTGCTATCAGCTCTTGGTCTTGGCTAAGTCCCAGCTCTCAAGTCTTGACTATGTTCCAGCTCTCAAGTCTTGACTATGTCCTAGCTCTCAAGTCTCGGCCGTGTCCCAGCTCTCAATCCCCTGCTATTAGCTCTTAGTCTCAGCTGTGCCTAGCTCAAATTACCCTATGATTAGCTCTCAATCTTGGTCGTAGCCAGCCTTCAATCCCCTGCTGCTAGTTCTCATTCTTGGTGTGTCCAGCTCACATTCCCCTACTGCTGGCTTTCATTCTCGGCATGTGTCCAGCCCTCAATTCTCTTGTTGCTAGCCCTCGCTCTTGGCTGTGCCTCACTCACATTCCTCTGCTCTTAGCTCACATTCTCGGAGGGTCCGGCCCTCACTCCTCTAGTTGCCGACTCTCAGTCTTGATGTGTCCACTGCTCCCTTGATCAGGCAGCAGCTCGTCGATCAACCGGAGTCCTCAATCAATACTCGGACCCCTAATCAATACCTGGACCCTCGCCAATCCTCCCAGCCGACCTCCAGCTGCCTTTGGTCAACAACCCCCAGCCTGCCTCCTCGAAGCTCAAAATTGCCAAGGTTTGGCCCTTGGCCAGGTGATTTTGGATTATTTTTACTAGAAAAAGACAAGGCACTTAGTGGAATCCTAGCCCCACTTAACTACCTTGTCCTATTCTAAATTATTCAAATCTCGTTTGGAACTACGCATTGTTCATTTCTTTGGATAGTCTACTGGCGTCATAGGAAGTGTGCAAAAGAGCAAACGCGTCATATTTAGTCTACTAAAAAGACAAAGGGTTGATTGATGCCACTTTGGATACTATTAGAATCATAAAAAATAGAAGTAGAAGTGGGTCCTAATTCCCCTCTGGACACTTGCACAATGTTGTGATTATTTGTCACAACCTCATCACGTGAGCCGTTCCATTAGTAGGTTCCGGGTCTAGTCACCCACTAGTGCATTGTGATTAGTCGTCTTTAGAATTAAGCCGTTACATATTCGATCCCCACCAACCATCCACACTTGCGATGACATGGAGGTCGTCCACGACCAAGCCATAGGGTATGTCAAACCCCACAACGAGGTATGATCATTGATGCTTCCATTTCAATTAGCCACGTAACCTAACAAACAACCATTAAGTAAATTGCTCTCTTCTTTGTTCATCATTATATGTTGTAGGCTTATTAGCAAAGATCCATTACTTGGAAGGCATCTTTAGTTGGAAATCTACAACCAAACCCACCCTCCTGCTGTTATAGCTCATTTTCTAGTTTTGTTAGAACCTGGTTGTGCTTGTGCTTACTTCTCAAGGGGGAGGTTTGAGCACTCACAGCACATAGGAGCGTTTTTTTGTAATTGTGGCCTCCATGGACAAATACAAAGGACAAGTCTCATGTAGGATTGTGGATCTTTGGGATTAGATGCTTCTTTTCCAATTCAAGGTCTGTGATTGCGGCGTAAGGCGGTTGGCTTCAAGATACCCAGGGAGGACTTATTGACTTAAGCACATAGCGCCCTTCCTTCCTTTAGAATTCCTCAAGCTTTTGTGCACACATTGCTCATTGCAAGGTACGTGCAGTTCTTGCAGTCTCTTCTGCCTTTGTTTTTCTTTTTTTCTTTTTTTTCATTTTGTTTTTGTTTGTGCTAAGGTCTAGTGCTTGTGTCTTTGTATGGAGAGGCTACATACATGGCCTTAAGTTCCAGTGAATGGCCTCATGTAATTGCACACTATTGTGCACATAACGTTATCCGTGAGTGACGAAGTGGTTCAAAATATAGCCAGCATGTGCTTCGACATTCATGTTTAGAACTCTTGGTTCCCAAATACTAATAGAACTTGTACAAAGAGTTTTTGAGCTAAATTCCGCCTTAACTAGTGCCTCCTCATGTCCAACTTGCTCCAAATCCGAGCTTCCCCCAACTCCCAACTGCCACTGACTCCCAACATCCCACAACTCTCACCTTCTCCAAATTCTGAACTTCCCTCCACTCCCAGCTTCCCCAACTCTTGAGTTTCCCCAACTCTTGACTTCCCCCAACTCTACACTTCTCCCAACACTTCCCTCAACTCAGAAGAATCCATTCCACCCAAAAACCACCGTCCAATCCACCCCACTTTCTCCTCCCTGTCCGTATTTTTCTTTTGTAAGTAATTGCAACTGTCATCAGTACATGTAGTACATTTTGCATTTTTGTGTTGTAATACATATTGAACTGAACAATGTTACTAGTAACTTAAAGAGTACATAGAAGGTAGAAAACTAGAAGGATATTGCTAAAGCCATTTGCTCTTCAGAAAATGATCGTAAATTGTTGCTTTCTTGCCTGGACCTATTCATGTTTCACTACAGTTCACTTCGTCCTGGATGAGCAGGTACACTACACCATAAGCCATGGAGAACTACCATCAACCTTCACCTTACAGTGCACCAATTTGTCAAACTCTTGTGGTAGCTACCTCTTCCCTTGTACTAGGTAAGTGCACCACTTCTAAAGTGCATATACATCCACTCTATTTTCTCTAGAATGCATGTTACAAACCCAACATTATAATAGAACAAAGGAAAAACTACAGAAAATGAACAGAGTTCAGGAACATGACCTCATTCTCCCTCAATGTACAAAAGTTGTACACTCCTATTCTCATTCCATGACAAAAAAAAATGTACCTACAAAACACAAGCACACACTCTGATGCAGCAGTAAGTTACTTGTGGGAGAGAAAATATAAGGAAGTTCAAAATTTTACCTCCCTGTAGAATATCAATTCTGTAATTTGCTTCCATCTTTGTATAGTATATTATGGATACTCATTGGTCCCTTTTGTTTTCTGGCCGCTTGCATGTACTGTTGGATTACTCGTTCCAAGGTTTGGAGCAAGTAGATCTCCCCCCTGGAGCGGCCACATTTACACAGTATGAAGGCTGCAGCTACCTCATCTCAGCTAATGCCTATGCACACGCCCAGCACTGTTATGCCCATGAGAGCATCGCCGGCAAACATCATTGCCAACGTCACTCCACCTCCACTGATTACCACCCCCACGGCCCAGACTCCTTAAACTGGAACTGACAACAACAACAACATGAAGCCTAGGAGAGCTTGTCTTCCAAATTGGAGCCAACAGGAGGTTCTCTCATTGATAGCTGCAAAGAGAGATTTAGTGCTTCAGGAGCTTGACGTCATTGACCCTCAAGATCTTATGGCTTTGGAGAGCAGCAAGTGGCACACAATTTCGTTGGAGCTCATGCGTGGCAACTACTCCCCATGTCCACGTGATGCTCAAGCTTGCAAGGCAATATGGAATTTGATCATCCATGATTACAAGCGCATTATAGACTTCCTAGGAAGGTCAAGAAGAAATCATGCCAACTACTGCGACATGCATCTAGTTGAACGAAAGGTGGAGGGGCTTCCTTGGCAATTTCCATTGGAGACCATATGAAGCCATACATGGATGGTTTGGATACCGACCTAGCATCTGTCCACCTCACATCAGAAATCTCCTATCTCCTACAGACTCCAACTATCAAGGACCAGACATACAGAACAAAGGGGAAGAAGAAGAACGGAATCACCTTGAGTCCATCGACCTAGTCAACTTCGTGGGGATGCAGCCCAATGGATTAGAGCATCTCAGCAGTCTTCCATTCTCTCCTGGGGGCTCTTTCTCTCCACCGCACAGCTACGATTCCACGCCCACATTGACTAGTGACGCTTCAACGCCACCACCCATCCCAGCCAACAATGCAAGGCAAGGATGCGGTACACCGCTAGGGATTATGCCACAAGTGTTGAGCTCTTTGGGGACCTCGTCATTCACCTTGGGCAGACAATTGGGGAATACTAGTGTCAAGCGCAAAAGCATCTCCAGGCCTACACTCATAGCGGATGCCATGAAGGCCACAGCTAAGACAATGGCAAACAAATTGCACAAGATAGCGGAGGCACATCAGGAGTTGGAGAGATAAAAAATGGAAGCTCAATTCAAATTGTTTGAATAGAAAATGGACTTTCTTCACTTGAAGGACAAACAGCTATACACAAACGCAACAGAAGTTAATGACATTGCCAAGCTCGCTGTTGTAGAGCAAGGGAAGATCGTAGCCTGCCTGTCCAAAATTTCTAAAGCTCTTCCCATTGGTTTTGCAGGAGGTACATCCTCAACACATAAAAAGCAACAAAAAGTAAACAAAGACAAGACAACTAGGGGGAGTGATCATGTAACCCAGCCGACCCAACCTCTGCCAAAGTGTCCTACAAGCCCAACACTGCAGGACAACGTTGTAGGCCCAACAACTTTACAGTCCAACGACCTCATCCTCAGAACTCTGGAGCTACAGCACATGCACTTCAATTGCATCTCCGGGCAGCAAAACAATGCCCATGCAAGAGCAGCATTGCCGTAGGGAGGAATTGCTTTGAGCCCTTTGGCTTAGTATAGAATGCCAAGGTCATACACTCCGGGAAGCGACGATGCCCCCGACCAGCAGTGAAGGCAGCTACAGATCAGAGTAGAGGCGAACTGCCGCTGTAAGGAACCAAAGAAGTCACCCTATGCGTACACAAACATGCAACATTTGTTTAGCAATGAGGAGAAAAGATTTTTGTTGTTCCATTCCTATATAGTAATAAAATTTGGTTTCAATTCTTGTAAAACATGCAAAAACCTCAGCAAGGGCTGATCTCCTCATTCATTTCATTGCTTGAATCAAATTATAATACTTGGTAATATATGAACAAAATGATGAAGTACATGGCCAAGCATAATAGTCAATTCCAATATAGTCAATTTGTGAATGCATTTCAATGCTCCCAAATGTAAAGAGAGTTCATATTTACTTACAGTGCTGCTAGGCTTGGGGCCGTAGAGTAGTGAGGAAAACACCGTGATGTCTGTGGTTGGCAATGGCTGTTGCAAATGCCAATATCTCCGGAATGCCGTTGGCCTCATCAGGTATAGCATTTGGCTCCACATCCATGGCTGTGTTGTCCTCAAAATCACCATGGCATGGATTCATCCTCAACACAGTCAACAATCTATAGATTTCCTCTTGCAACTGTTCTAGTAGCATATTGTGAAGTAAAGCGCAGCAAACAATGACGTCAAGAAGAAATGAAACTTCCAAAGTAGACTTTGTGATCAACTCCCTAAAAGTGCTCTTGAGGATGCCAAAGGCATTCTCAACGATGCAACGACCCCTCCTCAGCTTCATGTTGAACAAAGATTCCGCCAAAGACAGTTGCGAGGACTTTCTGTGGGGGACCATTAACCACGGGAGCAAAGCGTAACCTTGGTCTCCTAAAAGGAAAGGGGAGAATCCACCATCATCTGGCTGGTTGGCAAATAAGTTGGTATGGGAGGCAAGATGATATAAACTAAAACAACGTAGAACTCTAGAGTCATTTGTTGATCTTGGCATCTCTAAACATAGGTCAAGAAATTTTTAGTCTGTGTCCACCATCACTTGGCAATTCAGGCTATAACGGCCTGATTTGAAGTAAAAATAATTGGAAGGCACATGCCGCGGCTTTGAAATGGCAATATGCGTTCCATCTATAGCACCCACCACAAAAGGGAGCCCACAGAGGTCGTAAAATTTTCCTTGAGTGACTCGGAGTCTGCCACCTCTAGGCCAACTTATGTGATACCTTAGAGCATCATTTACAGCATGAACTATGTCATGAAGGATCCCAGACACCGTGCTATTTCCCACAGCAAACATCTTAGAATAGATCACAAGCAAAACATCGTGCAATAGCTTAAAAAGAGCACATGCTACTCGCACTATGACAAGAATTGCAGTACGGTAAAGAGTGTCCTTCCTACAAACTTGAGGTTCAAGCAGATTTGCTAATGCAAAAACAGATCTCTTTGACATTCGGAACATCTCTACCCACTGTGTGTCATCATACTCAGCCATTACAAATCGGGAAAACCATGTCGTTGAACGAGGTTTGATCTAGTAGCCTAAATCTTCATCGAGATAGAAACATGAGCCAGGCACAGGGAAAGAATGCAAACCGGAGTGTGCAAATGCGAAAGGGTCCTCTGGTGTCTCTCCAAGCTATTGAATGATTTCCTCCAAAGGTCCTGGGTCATTGTCATTGTCAACCAGAGGAGTAGGCACTTTGGGGCTGAAGTTGGCAATCAAGCATTGGACCATCAGCCACATGGCAATTGCCACAGACTTGTGCAAGTTAGGAGGCGCATCCACTGTAGATATATAGCAAAGATCTCTCTACACAAGAAAAAGAAGTCATCATATGAGGGCATATTGAGTACTACGCATGAGATGAAATGCACACGACTGAGCGACAAGTGAACACTATTATGTAAGCAAAACCCTAATCTGCAATGCTGAACCCAAACTGCCTTAACATTTTGAGGGAAGCGGAATGTCATACGTGAAATTAAGACATGAAGGTAGAACGACCCTAACACTGGTAAACAATTTCCACTCCGTCAATTGTAATTGGAAATGATTGGTTATCCTAACAAGCAACCTCTATACAACAACTAGTAAAACTAAACCCTAAACATACAGAAAATCCAAGGAGATGCGCTAGAAGATGAACTATTTACCTGTGCAAATGCAAATTAGGACTTGCGGAGATGCACTACCCAAGCAGGAAAACAACCAGTGGAGGCGCCTCGCATACATTCCGTTGGAGCGCAATAGCAAAAAAGGAGCAGTTCAAAAAAAATGAGTAGACATTGCAGCATCGCGAGCAACACAGGGAACTACAGAATTTGGATTTCTCTTCAACAAATTCACAATGCAAAAATTGCACAACAAACGCAAAGTATGGCGACAAAGGGAATAGATAGCGTCAAAATAGAACCGGAAATATCACTAACAAAACCTGTACATGGACAATAGAGTGCCAGTCAAAGAGGAGCTTGTCACTAAAAACTGTAGTGTAAACTTCAGGAAGAGTGCATACAATAGAGAAAATCACGAGGAATAGCGCTTACAACACAATGGCAGTGACAGAACTCTGCCAATGACAAGAGAGGTTCCTGATAAAACTTGATGGTCAGTGGGAACACCCCTCGCCTAACAATCTTGAAAAAACGACATGCTGGCAAGGGGAGGGGCTAAATCCTAATCATTAAAGTTCCTACGCGAACGCACAATGATTATAGTAAACCTTAACCATGAACCCCTCGCATCAAGGAAAGTGACCCCACCAACCCGGGTTGTGTGGTCACTAAAGCCGGTCCTAGGGTTTTAAAACATGATTAACCCCTAAAGGACCAAATCCCCTTTTTTAGAAACATAGTGATTTTGGGTAGGTACCTGTGGTTGGAGCTTTTCATATTTTAGGCTGAAATTTTAATGGAATGTGGGGACAAAGTTTATCTTTCATATGCACTCAATTCCATGACATTTGGAATCATGAGTAAAAAGTTATGGCCTAATATGTTTCTTTTTACATTCAGTGGGCAGCTTGGCAGATTTTTAAAATCATTTTTTTCAAAAAAAATAATTTAGATTGGTTTAGGAGATTTATGTGAATGTAGGAAGCTTTGAATCATTCCGTTTTGATCAATGAGATGAAAGTTATGAGGATTTTTGTTTGCGGGTAGTTATGGATTCTCTACTCCAAAATAAACTTTGAAGTCCTTTACTTTACTCAATTTTCAACATTTTGGAAAAAAAACAAAACCAAAGGATGTAGATTGTTTATGACAATATTACAACCATTGAGATTGGCATTTTTCATTTCCATAATTAAATTCTTAACAATTTAGTGTTTTGAATCATTCTCTACTTCTTTTTACTTACTAATTTTTTTCCATATGTTATACAACTCCAAATGATTTGCAACTTTTTTGACATGTACTTTACTTAAGTGGAATAAGGAATTTAGAAAAGCACCACCCACATGGCATTTTTACCTTAGGAATTTCACCTTTTGAAAGGTAGCTACCTGATTTTTCAGAAGGCGTTTTTGAATACTCAAACCATTCTAACTTCCAATCCATATGGCGGAAAACTTTGAGTTTTTTTCCATCTTCTAAAAACATTCTTCTACAAGATCCTACGGTCACATATGCATAAATATGTTTTTATTTTCAAATTTGGTTGATGCTCTAAAAATGGCAGTTTTGAAGAGTTTTTGGTGAAAACTTTGCTCAGTCCTGTAGGGGTTAAGCAAAGTCCCAGTGCGAACCGGGCTTTATTCAACAACTGCTGCTACTTGTAAAATTTTAAGACCCTGACCAATTATTCATAGGGGCAGTGTGAAACGAGGTTCTTTGTAATCGAATAGAAAATGCATGGGTCAGCTCGATGAATCATCGGCATCTGTTTTCGATTTTCTTCCTGATTTTCCACCACACATGAAACTGTCCCCCTCCCGCCTGAACTTTTGGAATTCATTCGTGTAGATTCAATGAAAATTTTGAAGAATACCCCTGAAGTTTGCAATATTTGTACATATGACCTTGGTTTTTCAGAAATTATGCAAATATTCTCAGACCATAATTTCCAAATATTTGTTTTGTTGTGCATGCCGCTTCCTTCTCCCTTTGTGAGCACATTGCTACGTGAAGAAGCAAAGTGACGTGCACAACAAAAAAAAACACCTAAATTTATGATTCAAGGGTATTTGTGCAATTTTTGAAAAACTATGGACACTTGTACAAATATTGTAAACTTCAGGAGTATTCATCAAAGTTTAACTACATTCAATATCTTCTAGGCTTCTATTACAGCTGTTGCCTAGCCTTCTGTTAGAAAAGACCAATAGCCCGTCAATTTGTGTTAAGGTAGTACGCTCGTAAATCGTTTGCACATTTTGAACCATCCACTAGCTTGTTGTGAAATGGTGCACTAGTGGTTTTTACATTGGCCTCTTACAACTCAATGAATGCATGGAAGAAAATGTGTTTTTAATTGCAAGAGCCAATCATTCTCCTTGCTTCCCCAAATCTCTCCACAACTTGCAAGTGAATGGTTCTTGGAAGGTCTAAGGGTATTAATAGGTACCTATGACACATGCACTTTAAAAATTCATAAGTAACTCAAAAATGCTTCAAAGAATATGAAACTACTTATGTTGCATTCCGCATCTATTTCTCTTTGTTGTTAAGCACTTCGCAACCTTTGACCTATAGAAAATTGGCAAAATTACTGGCCATAATGGCACTACTCACAATGCCAAGCACTGCAAGATTTTTATTTCTTTATGCGGGCAGATTTAAGTGGGCATTTTGCAGGCAAATTTAAGTGAGCAAGTGGGCAGATGTATTTTATTGGTAGAGGAATTAATGTCGTATAGGTGGAATAGTCTTAGATAGTTTCTCATCCAATTTTTAAAAGCAAGGAAGTAGTGACAAAAATCAGCTTTATTTGCATGAGGTTTTAAAACCAAAGTTCAAGCCAGCATTAAAAACTTCACTAAGTAAACCCAATGGGACAAACCCTAGCAAAGAAAAGCTTAGCTACATGCAAAAGCAATACTCCATTGCTACTCCTTGAAGTATGGATTAGGACCTAAACACTTTAAAATCTCTACAGCTGCAAGCTTGGAATCAACTCCATGGATGATGAAGTTAACTATTTGACAATTTGAATTCTCTTTGAAGGTTGGTCTTGTAATGGACACCTTTTCACAAATAGCATCTTTAATGGTTGTTGTTGCAATTTTAGATTTGGTGAGCAAGTCTTAGGTCTGACCACACACATCAGCATCAAAAACCTGCAAAAACCACAAATAGGTTAGACCATAGTAATAAGAGCACATAAACAAAACAATGAGAATTGAATTGATTGCTTTATAATTGAACTATTCACAACAATACACGAACCTTGGTCTCTGAGTGTGTAGACACCTTAGGCTTTGAGCGTGCAGACAAATCTTCAGCATCAATAACCTAGTAAAAACCAACTAGAATCTCAAAAAATTTATGTAAGTTTGGTGTCATAGTGTTTGCCAGTACAATCTATTAAGATGGACGGAACTAGATGTTTCAATTTCTCAACTAGATCCAGCACCAAAAGTTAACTCAAAATCTGAAACCTCCTAACACTCTAGTAAGTGTTTTTGCACAAAATATGTCTCCATTAGCGCAATATTCATGACTAAAATACTCAAAATCATATCTAGGCTGTTCAATACACATAAAACACAATTATTGCTGAATGGTAAAATAGAAATAACTAAAAACCTCTAATATTCAACTCTGACGCTACACTCTCAACCTGAATTGCCTGCATTTCTAATAATGTTGTTATTTCACAACAAGCCTCAAGAAAAACTACAGCCATAACCCGTCATTTTGAACAACATCAGGAGTATTAGACCTTGCAAAAAGCAACAATGCTTGTCCTTTGCAGATAATGGGGAAGCTATTAGGTTCTAGAACTACCTATCCATATTGATATCTTTCCTGATTCACTTCCTAGCAATGCAAGCTTTCAATAGCAGATTTTGTAGAATCAACAAACTGAACATAAATCAAAGGTCTTATTTTGAAACTAATATCAGCTCTTCATCCAACCCGTCTTGAAACATAGACCAGCATATTGAGCTCTTCATTCAACCCATCTTGAAACACACCAAGGTATGGCAGTTCTTCTAAATTCCACAACCTAATAATTCAACCAAACACACAATGTTGCGCAAAGATCATTGATGACTAGTTTTGATAGCATGCGTTCAAAACATGCTAAATTGCTGGAAGCATTAGGGTTTGTACCCTACACACTCACACGGCTGAACAACTCCATGCACTCCTCTCCCTCACATCTCAAGTGGCTCAAGAATTTTTACATGATCAAGCTAGATTTAAAAAACAAGTCTCGTCCCGGCATAGATTTCATTAACAAATGACTAGAAACAAAAACAAGTTCCATGACCGTGTGAGCTCTTCATCTGACCCGTCTTGAAATAAGGTCAAGACCGGACCAAACGGACCAGCATATTGAGCTCTTCATCTGACCCGTCTTGAAACACAGACCAAGGAATCTAACGTGTATGCGAGCCTGTGGGCAGCAAACTCATTGAGGCGCAAGTAACTTGACAAGTGAGACTACGTCCTTGAGGGCGGGAGCACCATTGACCGAGCATATTGATCTACTCATGAGCATATCAATCGACTGTGAGCACATTGATCTATCATGATCTTTTGTGAAAGGTTCAATCATCAAGCACTTGACCAAAGACACCTAAGTCATGAACGTGCAATGGCAAACTCCAAACTATACAGACAAGTGCCAAAGCTTGCAAGCAAATATTGGTAGAAGATTAGTATCAACCATAGTGACGTATCAAAGGGCCCTACCAATTGACTAAATCAAATCAATAATTGAGTATCACTAAATGTCTAAGACAGGGAGTCAAGACAACAAAAAATAGACTATAGAGTTGTCATAATCAACAAACCTTTGAGTATGCTCTCTGCATAGCTTCATCCGCATAGACATCCTTGAATGAAGTTCCTTCTCTGCATATAACTCGCTATAGTGCTTTGCTAGTCAAGTCAACTTCTCTAGAATACTTCACGTAGGATTTGGGATCCTTGTGTCCAGTCATGATCATACCCTTGTCCCTCGGTACATGCGCCTCCTCTATACGGGTGATTCCAGTAGCTCTACCAGTTTTGTTGGTAATCCTCTTTGATTTCAAGGCACTACTGCAGCTAGGGTACAAGTAATGTCGCTTAGAGTGTTCCTACCAACTGCACCTCAAGAAAACCACACTAGATCTAGAGGTTTGAAACAAAGTTTTGGGATCAAAAAGAGTGGATGAACAAGATCCACAGGTTCATACATGGGCCAATGGGCAACTAAGGTCTTGTAGGTAGAAATCACGTCAAGGTCGTAGCAGTTTATTGGTTTTCTCAGACTATCAAAACTGCAGCGTAGCACTTCCACTTTCCAATTCTTTGACAGTCCAGGCAAAAATTTGAGAAAATAGAAAATAATAAGTACCAAACCAAACACTGAACCAGTGGCTTGTCACAACGCTTTCACAACACAAGAAACATATAAATCAAAATACACTGTCCATTAGAGTTGAAGGATTAAAGAACTAACCTCAAAAACTCTTCTCCATCCTGATCCTTGCAAATCTCAAAAATGTTGCTCTCACAATCTCTTAACTCCCTCTTGCCTCTCACAAAAAAGTTTCGCGTGCAAAAATCGGCAAATTGTCTATTCAAATCATATGGATGGCTAACAAATGCTTTGTCAGAATCCAACATCTGCATCTCCTCACTTCTAGATAAAACGTCACTCTTCAAGGCCTCTTTACCCAAACCTGCTTGCACAGCTCAAATAACAGTTTCATCCGCTGCCAGCTTCACTCAGCGGAACTTTGGATCGTTCAAAATGTTGAATGGTATAGGTGGCTTATTTGAGGTCTCTACATAGCGTTGTTCTTGGCAAGCTCAAATAATCCTACCAACAGCTCATAGCATATTAGCAATTCTACTCAACACATTGAAAATATAAAGATTAGAGTATACAATATCAATATACACAAGCAAAAACAACAAGAATACAAAAAAGTAAGTTCATCAAATGTTTAGAGAAACTTACGTTCTAGGAGGATACAATTCTCCATTGCGCTTGGTTACTTGCAATATGAACAATTGTAACATATCAACTAGAGGAAAAATATCATGCGCCTCTGATAAGTCCTTGATGCTGAGCTCCGTTGAATATCCCTTGAACAGCCAAAAATCGTTGAAGGCTTTTCTGGCCCAATTTTTAGAGTACAAACTGCATCTACGGCCGCCTTTCATGACGTTCTCCAATTCTTGATCATCGATGTCACAAAAACAATTGAACAATGCATTATCTCCATCATCATTAACAATTTCATCCTCAAAAGAAATATGATCACTTGGAAACTTAGGTTCAACAAAAGATGCATGAATATTGTCACCAAAGACTGCCAGGACATCATCATCATCAAGAGTATAAGCACCAATGTAGTTTGGACTAGGATGTTTAGGAACAGGAACTAAATCAATAGCCACGGCATGCTGGCTTCCAATGAGATCATCAACATGATTAAATTGTGCTACTTCAGGCAGAGGCAAAGTCAACACAGACACCACATGCAAAGACAAATTAGGTAGGAAAACCTCAAAGCAAGAATTCTCAACACTTGTAACCTTAGCGAGATGAACCGCTAAAGTAGACTCAATAGAACAATTTGTTAATTTATCATTAACAGTAGCAGCAGTCTCAATTAAGCTAGAACTAGTGTTATCTTTGAAAGTGATAATTTCCTTCTTAGGGATTATGATGCTATCAGAATTCTGCAAGAATGGACGTAGATCAAAGGGATTGGGACAAATGAGAGGCCGCTCAACAAATTCATCCTCAAGACTCAGACTCCGAAACCTCTTGCGAGAGCTCTCAAACTCCATGAAAACAATGCAAAGGTAAGAATCTAATCTAGAAGGGCGTCCGTGACCAGCACATTTGACCCATGTATCCAGAAATTGCATAGTGATACCTCTGTGCACACAAGAAAACAACCATCACCGTAAACATTGTCATAGCATTTACAATAAACAAGAAACTTCACAAATAAGAAACAAGAACAATGTGTAGAAAGTTAGAAACCCTAACCAAATGAACAATGGTAGAGAAAGGGAATTATTACGAGTAAAAATTTGTTAGTTGTCGCACCATCAATACCAACGCATAAAATAGCCATTAGTAGCAAAATAATAGAAGAAACAACAAACAATACTTGCAATGAAGCACAAGCAATCCTAAGAAAAACAAGCACTACTACAATAGAAGAGCAGTAGGAAGAGCAAAGCTAAAATTCACACAACCAGTACAACATTGCAACAATCCATCCTAAGAATTGGAGCAGGTATACAAAAGCAGAGCACTAGAGTGGCACGCGTGGAGCAGCGGGGCAGAGCGCGTGGAGCAGCGAGGCGGAGCGGTGTGCGCAGAGCAGCAAAGCGGAGCGGCAAGCGCGGAGTGGCAAGTGCAGAGCAACGAAGCAGAGCAACGGCGCAAGAAGCGGCAAGCGCAGAGTTGCAAAGCAAAGCAACGGTGCGAGCAGAGCAGCAAAGTGGAGCAACGGAGCGGGAATTGCAGTAGAGCAGCGGAAACAAAGCAGCGCACGACAAGCGAGCGCAAGGACAAAGGTAAGTCTTTTGCTCAAATTTTCATTTTTTTTTAAGCGGGCAAGAGGGGAAGAGCAGGCAGGCAGTTGCCCGCATACTTAACGTAGCGGGAGGCCTCCCCCCTCAGGCCTCCCGCAATGTGAAGGCCTTGCCTCAAAGGCGAGGGCGGATGCACTTTAAAAATTCATAAGTAACTCAAAAATGCTTCAAAAAATATGAAACTACTTATGTTGCATTCTGCATCTATTTCTCTTCATCTAAAAAATGAACTTAAAATCCTCCCATCCACAGAAAACCATGAAAAAGAGGGGTTATCCACGGAAGACCATGAAAAAGAGGGGTGAGCCCTTAGATGGGCAGTTTTCAAGCGTACTACCTTAACAGAAGTTGATACGGTTGGATAGTTTGTTCCGACTTAAAAAATGATTAAATTATTTGTTGACTGCAACATGTTAGCAGCAATAATCAAGTATTGTGATGCATTTTTTCATGGAAATGCATACTGCAACGTACAATACAATGAAACTTTCCTATTTTAGTATTGAAAATAAATGATGTCAGAGTGTAACTTGTTAGATTTGAGGCGATTAGTACTAAATTACTAAACTATATCTACTTCATCCATCAAGCTATCATGTTGTTTTTTAGCTAAATGCCATTCTGCGTTTTAGAATACATGAAAATCACTAAATATATATCGTGCACTTATTAGTGGTGTAACTTTTTGATTTTTGAATTACCAATGTCCTATGTTGCTTTGGCTACTTTGAAATTCAAAATTTTAAAGCTAATTAAAACATCATTGAGGAACTTGAATCAACACTTTGAACACTATAAACTTTACAAATGGCATAGTTGTAACTCCTTTGGTGTGAGTCACTATCTGGGAACTTCTATGGGAAACATTGGTACATTTCCTAGTTTTGCTTACTATTTTTGGCAAAAAAATTTACTCAACACTTGCCTAAAACTCTTTTTTTTTCTTGGTATAAATCCATCTTTCCTATTTACCATTTGATCAATGGCCTGATTTCTAAATTTCTCCTTGGCATATTTTTGAAATGTGATGTACATGGGCAGGGTTTTCTTTGGAGATAAGGGTGTTGCCTTTAGAAAATGCGTAAATCTAAAAGAGGGTTCATGCAATTTTTCAAAGGCGGGTTGGTGCAACACAACAACTTGTAATTCAACTCAACTCACTATTTTGAGAATCGAGTAAGTCAAAAAAACATGAAGCATTGTTTGAACTAAGATCAACTAAGAAAATCAAGTAATTTAAAGGATAGGCATACAAAAATCAATACTTCTATTCAATTTTTCACAAATTTTTAACATCAGTGTTAGACCAAACTCCTCATTTGGCCCTTGAGATTTGGCCATTCCAAAGCAATTCTAAGCATGGCTTCTAAATTCTTACTCCAACTTCATACACAATCTGGCTTTTGCAATTGAGACTTAAGAACACAAAGAAGAAGAAAATCAACTCTAGGCTCCTCTTACTTGATTGCCACTTTGTATCATCTCAAGCTCTAGTTTTATTGATTTTAATTTTGATTTCATATGTTTTATTATTTTATTTGTTAGCAGACTTCCCATCCCCTTGGCTTAATCCCAAAAAAAAGAAACCACAAACAATAAACACCCTAAGTATATGTGGAAAGGTTGGCCGCATTGCCAAGACTTTTGTATCCTCCCCAGTGGATTTCCTAATTTCTCATTTTGGGGTTGGCGCCTCATTCAAATATTTTCTATGTCACTAGGAAAATCTTCAAAAAAAAGTTGGCTAGTCATAACTAAACCTCGGTACTCCTTGTACATGGGTGTGAGTCCAAAATAAAAGCATCTAAGGTCTCTTACATATAGTTGGTATTAAGGTAGGGTGCTCCTAAATTGTCACTTTAAGAGCATGTATGGGTTTTCATGGACTTTTCAAGACATTGGGATTTTTTGTCTAATTTTAAGTCATAGAGACATGGATGTCAAATGTAACATAATTTTTTTCATATTTTTTGAAGCATTATTGAATTGTTGATGAATTTTCAAAGTTTTTTTGTAGTAGAAACCTATTTGTGACTCTAGGTCTCCCACAAAACATCTCCTTGCAGATTATGAAGAGATGAGGTGAAACCAAGGAACATGACTGGCTCTTGCAATAGAATGTTCCTTCTCTTTTATGACTTGAAGAGGTCCATTCAAGAACAACTTCATAACCATTTTTCAACAACCTATGGGATTGTTTATGTGAAAGGGTCGCTTTTAGAACACTCTACTTTAGGCTTGTCTCTTGTCCTTTTTGTTTATGTGGTGTGTGACGATGTCAACAACTAGAAATGGAACATGCTAAGACCATTGCTATGTATTGTGCAATGGGGGGACAAAAAGATTAGGACACTTGTTATGCCATTTAAAGAAATTTGCATGATATAGAACATCATTGGCATTTAAATTCCTATCAAGCATACCTAATTTTAGCTCCTAAAAACCAAAACTCCATTTTTGGTGAATTAATTTTATATGATATTCATGGTATTACGTGATAATTGATTGAAAAACATTAGTAATGAATTTTTGAAATTTGATTGCAAAGATACGTAAGAACATTCATACGCACATCTTTCTTTCTAACAAGCATCTCCAAAAGCTTCAAAATTCTATCCATAGAGATTTTAATGTTGGGATGATTGTGACCAAATTTTGTAAATTACATATTATTTTATGGTAATTAGTTTTTTCTATTTGAATTGTTCATTGTGATTAAATTTTTACCTTTGAGCATGATGATATGTTTAATTTGCCAAAAGTTGATTAAAAAATAAAAATATATATTTTACAAAATTTGGTCATATTCATCCCAACATTAAAAACTCTATACACGGACTTTTGAAGCTTTTTGGAGATGCAATTTTGAAAGAAAGATGTGTGTTTGAATGTTTCTACATATCTATGCAACCCAAATCTCAAGAGTTCATCACCAATGTTTTTTAATCAATTATCATGTAAAACCATGAATACTATGTAAAATAATTCACTAAAAAATGGGTTTTGATATTTCGGAGCTAAAATTTGGTATGGTTGGCTGGGACTGCATAAGAATTAACCCCTATCAAAAACTCTCCAAAATTGCCATTTTTAGAACATTGACAAAATCTGAAAACCAAAATATTTTGTGCATATAGAACCATAGGATCTTGTAGTAGATTATTTTTGGAAGATGTGGAAAATTTCTCAAAACTTTTCATCTAATGGATTGAAAGATAGAACGGTTTGAATATTCAAAAACATTTTTTGGGTCCTTTGAAAAACTAGGCAGCTACCTTTCAAAAGGTGAAATTCCTAAAGGAAAAAGTCATTGTGGGTGGTGCTTCTCTAGATTCCTTATTCTATCTAAGTAGTGTGCATGTCAAAAACATTTCAAATCATTTGGAATTGTACAACACATGGGAAAAAATAGTAACAAGAAGTAGAGAATGATTCAAAACACAAAATTGTTAAGAATTTAATCATGGAAATGAAAAATGTCATTCCCCAATGGTCATAGTATTGTAATAAACAATCCACATCAATTGGGTTTTGTTTTTTTTTTCAAAATTGAAAATTGATTACTATAAAGTTCTTCAAATTTTATTTTAGAGTAGAGAATACAAAACTGCCCACAAACAAAAACTCCTCATAACTTTCATCGCATTGATCAAAACAAAATGATTCAAAGCTTTCCACATAAACATGAACTTCATAAACTAATATCAATTTATGTTGAAAAAGAAATGATTTTCTCTAATCTATTTGGAGTGCCCAACAAAAGATAAAAGCAACATATTAGGCCATATGTTTTTACTTAGAATTCAAAACGTCATGAAATATAATGTATATGAAAGATATTCCTTGTCCTTGTCTTCTATTAAAATTTCAGCTCAAAATTTGAATATCTTCAATCATGGGTACTTATCCAAAATTGCTATGTTGCCAAAAAATAAAACTCAACTTTATCCTTACGGGGTTCAATCCACCAATAGCAAATCTCTTAACCCCTAAAGGCCCAGCTGTCCCTTGGAGAGACAGTTGAGATTTTGGGCATGTATCTATAGCTAATCTAGTTTTTGTGGTTTTTTTAAACTTTTATTTAAGGTGGGGAATTGCAAGATCTACCTAGGAATCTAATTTTTTCGTCATTCTGACATTTGACAAAGAAGTTATGCAAGAATTTATGCTGCCCGGGGGAGGGAGGGCAATCTGGGCAGCCCAAAAACTTCTTTAAAATTTGTATTTTCTAAAAATAGAAATCTGAAATTGGTTCTTTAGATTTTTTCATATGTGGGAAGCTTTGAATCATTCAACTTCATTGATGAGATGAAAGTTATGAGATGTTTTAGTTTGTAGGCAGTTATGGATTCTCTACTCTAAAATAAACTTTGAAGTCCTTTATTTTCCACAACTTTAATATTTTGGAAAAAAACTAAACCTAAGGAACTAGATTGTTTATCACAATATTATAAACATTGGGATTTTCATTTTTTCATTTTAATAATTAAATTCTTAACAATTTAGTGATTTGACTCATTCTCTACTTCTTTTTACTTACTATTTTCCCCCATGTGTTGTATAGTTCCAATTGATTTGAAAATTCTCCCACACATACCTAACTTGGTTTGCTACATGGAAAAAATAAACCTCAACTTAGTGTAGAGTAATTTGTTTCATGTAAGTGTGGACAAAGGCTTCTAAAATTTTTTGGACAGCACAAAAAGAAACCTTTTTTTTCACTTTAGATGTAAGTATCTCCCTCCTCTCCATCTAGAAAGACTGGATTTTTTCCCACAAGTACCTCTTCTAGTCTAAGGCAAGATACTATGGTTGGATTTGCAAAACAAACTTTATTTTCTACTTTTCTACTCATTCCCCCCAAAGTGGTAGTTAACAATGACTTTCACTAGAGAAAACTGCTTGGGCCTTTTGGAGTTAAGGTAGGATGTTCAAATTCTGTTGAGGCTCTAATTCTGTTTGGCTTTAGGAATGGGTGACATTTGAGTTGAAATATCTTGTACATTGATTGATGACTTAGGTAGGCTTAGATGGACGGTATATGAGCCTCTTCCCTTATAAAATCTTCTTCAAGGAAACACAATCTATAGCTGGTTACCAAGATGTGAGAGTTAACCCTTTAGAGACCATCGAACCATATTTTGGTTTGGGAGAGTATTTTTTGGCCTATACAATAAAATTGCTCAACAATTTGGAAAATGATCTTGAAGAACGCTTTTGGTTACAAGAATTTTGCATCCAACCCAAGAAACGACAATGGAATTGGATATGTGAGTAGACAAAAAATGGTGTTTATACATCATGGCCTCAAAATATGTATCCATATTTGGTCAAAGATGGATCAAAGCAACAACACAATACATCAAACATCCAAGAAGAATGCCACATTTCAATTGTGCAATCTTAAAATATCTCAAATTGCTTAAGGAAAACACTTGTATTGTTTCTCTATATGATAGTAGTACAATTGTAGTATTTGAGAATCCATTGAAATGATACTATAATTTTATTTATAAAAAAATTCATCTTCCAATAAAGGCCAATTTTTGATTGCTTTCACCAATTAGATTTTCCATAACAATTACCAAATTTCTTGTAGAATTGTTTTAGGGTAGCAAGGAAATGGGATTTTTGACCCTTTTTGTCCACTTAGCTACACCTTGTGATTGCTATTTTTGTCTTTTTTGTGTGAAAATAGTCTTGTTGGAAAGGTGGGAAACCCTGCTTTCTAGAAATGCAAGGCTCTTCTCAACCAAAGCTTGCATGAAGCGTTAACGTTCAAAACCACACAAGCATGAAAAACTAGAGATTTCCCATATATGGCTCACTCAATCATTATAATATTTCACCTCAAGCAGATCTAGCTGAAATTTTGAGACATTACAACAAACAAGGTGTCCGTCACATTTGTACGGTTGGATTATTCAAATTGGGTCCATAAATGATTCAAGTGCACATCTAATTTTATTGCCCCAGTTTCTAGTAGATTTTGGGAAAATGTGTGGTCTTTAAAGGGTTAACCCCTGAACGGCCCTTGGGCTTTGGAGATACAATACCAAACACAATTGCAACCAATATTCAAAAATTTGAATCAATTAAAAATTAAATGTTCCAACCATACATATTGAAAGGTTGTACAATGGTGGGTGCATAAAAAAATTTGAAAATCCTCAAAACAACTCAAATACGTCTGTACATATGATAGTACATGGTCATACATACAGCCACAAAGGGCTTTCAGGCCGTTCAGGGTTAACAGTTCTGGCAATTATTGAAGATCCTCTTCATCTTTGCTTGCTTTAGGTCAAACGCAACTCTACTCTGACTCTGACGTTGTAAAAGAGCACAAATAGAAGAATTTTTGGAGTTAAAGAAAATTAAATAAAAGGTCTTATGCAACAATTGCAATTGAAAATTAGTTGTAACTAATTTTTGGCTGGTTTGTTCATTAGAAGTCGTGGAACACTAAAACAAAGGATTTGATACACGTTTATTTCTTTGTAAATGAGTAGACAATGAGAATTTAAATTCATATATTGATTGTTAAATATATACATCAATGCCTCATGCAAGAAGACAACATTGAGCATATCAAGATTGACTGTAAACAAATGCTTCATATAATTGGTACCCCTTCTAATGCAACGTCCTTCAAGCTTTTTCTAGTTGGGTTGAGTACAAACCCCTTTTGGGTTTTAGCCACTTGATTGTTGAATCACATGGTGATTCAAAAGACTTCTAAAAGCCATGATGGTACATAAAGTAGTTGAGATAGCATTTAACCTTTAAGTTGAGATAGCATTTAACCTTTAAACAACCGTAGGACATAGTACATACTCTGACGTATAATTGTCATTTGCCATCAATAAGAAAATTCAATTTGGGATTTCAAGTAGCTCACTAGAACCACATTGATCTATTCTTCAACTTCTTTGTTGGTCTCAAATGTCCTAGAAGTGTGGATCCATTCCAAATATAAGAAAAACACCCTGCATTGTACTAGTCACAAAGGGCCTTTCGGTTGTTTAAGGGTTAAACAATGTAGCCCACATATTAAGTTTCAATAATATACCTATGAACTATTGATGGGCCTTGAAAATTCACTTATCACCTAAACCAATTCGTGTGATCAATTTTAAAGGAGGGGTCAATGAAGTTATGAAATAACTTCTGCAACAATTTTATTTACTTCTAAATGTCTAAGGCGCCATACTTTGGTGTCAACAAAACCTTGAAGTTGATTGAATCTTATGAGAAGCAACGTTTGTAAGATTTTACTTTTAAAGCGACTACCCCCTCAAGTTTGTTTTAACATCAAACTTTCAATTTTGAGAACAAAAGTTTACAATTCCCCTATTCGAATTTTTATGCCAAGGTGCAAAACTTGATTTTTTGGTGTTAAGAGTTTCTGGAGATGGGCCTTAACTCTTAAGCACTCTAGACCTTGGAAAAAAATCACATTGCAAAACCTTAAAAAAATTATAGAATAGCTTTCGATATTCCATGAATTAATGACGATTTTGCATATTTTGTCATTCAATCTTTATTTTATGAGTGTCCCCAGTTTAGGGTTTGACATGTTAAAAAAATCCTAAATTTTGTAAATCACTTTCACAAATTTGAATCCCTTATATTAGATCATTATAATCTATCAACCCACGTGTGCTATTGTTGTGTTTTCTTGTTTGTGTGATAGATGTACTCTAGAATTATTCAATTACGATTTTAAAATATGTGCTAAAGCTTATCAAAGCTTTGAATTTTGCTCGTTTAAAATAACCTCCAGGAGTCCAGGGAGCACAGAAAAGGGTTTGGGAATTTTGGGCTTACTGTAATTTTATAAACAAAAACGATTAAAATGATGTTTAAAATTTCCTTATTTTCAGACACCTGTCCAAATGTGAGCCGATCTTATTGTTTGACGGTCACCGGACCAAATTGCAAGCCCAGAATAATGGAGGTACCGTAATATCATCCATGGCTAGAATTCCAAGTGTCGCATATTCACAGCCTCCTATTAGGGCGTTTTAGAATTCGATTAAATATGGTAAAAATAGGCCATAACCCAAATATCCAACTTGCAATACACAAACAAGCCTAAACTTCATCCCAGAATGGTTTGATGAGATGGCAAGCTGCCCCAAACTTGTCGTATTCTTATTTTGAACTGCCAAGTGTCAACCCATCCATCTCCTCTGGTTTCACTACATGGGCTATGCCATGGGATTCTTGGCATCTCCTCAAATTCCAATGATTTTTCTTCTAACCCCTGAAGGGCCAACTGTCCCCTCGGGGGACAAATGGACCTTGGGCATGTACCCATGATTAAACCAATTTTTATAAATTTTTGAAACTTTTGAAACTTTTGAGGTTGTCGGGAAATTCAAAGATGTACGTGCTCATCTAATTTTTTTTTCATTCCAACATTTATTGAAGAAATTATACATGAATTTCAGAAAAATGGGGGAGGCCGGGCAATTTGGGCAGCCCAAAAACTTCTTTAAAATTTTCATTTAAAAGAAATTAAAATCTGAAATTGATTCTTTAAATTTTTATATGTGTGGAAAGCTTTGAATCATTCAATTTTGATTGATGAGTGAGAAGTTTTAGTTTGCGGGCACGTATGGAACTCCCAAACCTCCATTTCTTTTGCCCCTTGCTAAATTTGGTGCTTTGATTTTTTGTTTTTTTAACTTTTTTTTCCATGTTGTAGTAAACTAAGATTCCTTGGTTTTTACCATTTGGATCAAAGTAACTCATATTTATCAATTTTACATAAATCCTCCAATCTTGCCCAGTTTATATGCAAATTTCTTGGCCTTACAACATTGCAATATTTTACAAAGTATGATCCACACCTCCAATTGATTTGAAAATTCTCCCACACATACCTAACTTGGTCTTCAACATGGAAAAAATAAACCTCAACTTTGCGTAGAGCAACTTTTTTTATATTGGAGCAATCAAAGGCTTTTAAATTTTTTGGGTAGCAGGGAAAAAAACTTTTTTTTGCACTTTGGATGTCAATGTCTCACTCTTCTACATCTAGAATGAGTTGATTTTTTTTCCACAAGTACCTCCCATAGTCTAGGGCAAGATCCTATGGATGAATTTTTTAAAAAAACCTTTTTGCCTATCTTTGTACTCATTCTCCCAAAAGTGGCAATTTTTAGTGATTTTCTTAGAAAAATGGGCTTGGTCCTTTAGGCCTAGTTCAAACTAGCATCCGGCCAAGACAGGAAAATCGTCACCCAGTCCGGTGTTTCTGCGGATAGAAATTTTTCTATGTAATTGCGTGTCATCCAAGAGTGTGCCTCTGCCGGACAAGTTTGGTACCACCCTTGGAGCAAGCCCCAAATCTTCATTGTCTTGGCCACTGACATGGCTATTTAGGGTGGTCCCCACGGTGGTGAAGATGGATGTAAAAGTGCCAGACAAACTCACAATCTAAACCCAACAGTGGAGAAAAGCCAAATTTCAACCAATCATGTTAGAGAAATTTTTGGCCAAACGCTAGTCTAAACCGGGCCTTAGGGGCTAAATCCTAAGTTTATTGGTACTGTAGGTTGAAACTCCACTAAACGGTAGATTATTAGGGAAATTTATTGGGGGCATCTCCACCTGACCTCAAATATTTCAGCACTTCAAAATACAATGTTTCTTGTATTTAGTGTGGATCACATATTTCTCCCACTTGTCAAATTATGCAAATCAAATTTCAATGAATGACAAATTCCCTCGATTGCAAAACAAGTAGATTCTTCATCATTGATTATTCAATATATTTTTGTAGAAAAAAGATAGTATTTGAAGGAGTTGTTGCGCATTGAAAATTGCATTTTCCTGCAGCGGCAAGGAGAATGTATTGACAAATTAATACATTAATAGCTCCCTTTTCATTCAAAAGTTTCCATAACCAGTTGTTTTCTTGTACGGGTGGAGATGCTCTTAAAACCAATAATTTGTAGTTTGCTCACGCTAGGTAAACCAAGTGTATGAAATAGAGGTTGCATTAGGGGTTATAAACCTTGGTAAATTTGTGTTTTCTCCACGGTCCTTTTTGCTTCATAACTTTTTTGATTTGGCATGGTAGTTGGGAGGTTGGTTTGTTTGTTTTCTGCTTTGTTCAAGGTAAAGAGCCCATGTTCCTTTGCTGTTTTCCTCATGCTTATAGAGCCCACATTTGTACTTTTGGCACCTCGTTAGGTGAGCAAATTTTTCCAGTTTTTTCATGGAAACATAATTTTGCTTGATAAATATCTTGTTTTCTATCACATAAATGCCTTGAGAAATTTCGGTTCTTTACCAAGGTTTGAAACCCCTTATTGTCTTGTATTTGACATTCATAACATTATTAATCCTCAAAAACACGCTAGCAATCCGTACTAGGTCTATGGATGTTTCAAACTTTCATTGCTCACAGTTCGAAGTACTCTTTATTAAGATTATTTATATTGGAAGTTTCATTAGATCATTGCTCTATTGAGTAGCACAATTTAATACTGCTAGAATGTCACTTTAGTAGAATAATAAAAATTGAAGTGTGTGAATTTTTTCCAAGTTGACTTGTGGTTCAAAAGTGTCATTGAAATTATAAGATTGTAATTTGATCCATAAATAACTCTTTACAGATCACTAGATCATAGCAGTATTGCATTGGAAGTCCATTTCTACAAATTCCATTCCAAAGCTATCAACATCTTGTCAATCAAACTTAGAAAGAACCATGAACTTAATGTTTAGAAGTTTATGTTGTTTTGTATACACCAGCATACATGGATTCAATTGTATAGATATAGTTTGAATTTTGAAATCTATATTCTTTGTACACAAATGAACTCCAAATAATTTTCCGTGTAAAAGTTTACTAAATACTTAGAGATTTTCAAGTGGATGACTCTTTGACCTTTAGATGGGTGTAGAGGCTTAAAAGATTTGTTTACATTGATAGAATGTTCGTTTCCATGGTCTTTGGATGGAATTCAACATAGCGTTGTTCTCACGAATCTTGTTTACTAAGGCCGTTTGACTTGTGTCACTTCGAAAGGACGAAATAGTTAGGGGCCGCTCACTTTACATCCCATGTCCCATTAAGTCCCACCTCAATGTAAAATCCCAAATTTGTTGGGTCGTGAAGGGCAAAAAAGGGATATGAAGAAAGTTTCAGTGCTTTATGAAGAGTAAACTGGGGGACTTGGGCTCAAAGTTGAGTGGAGCAAAATGCTCAATTTAACCCCTAAAGCCCCAAAGTCTCCTCGGGGATTTTTGAGATTTTGGGTAGGCTTGTGTGACCTCAAATTTTTACATGATTTTTTGAAACTTTTTTTGAGTGTGTAGGAATGTGTAAGGTTTGTGGGATACAAAAAATCATGTGATTATGTCACACGGTGCACAAGTTATGGACTTTTTTGGCTAGAAGCAATTTGAGGGACAACTTGGGCAAGGGAGAAAACATTGACTTTGAAGGGGGGAGTAAGGAGGGGTTGCCACATGTTGCTATGGTGGTCCCCATTATTTCCCATTTCATTTCCAATTAGTATGTTACATTGAGCTTTGGGAGCTTCTAGATCTTAGAGTTTTTGAGTTTTTTAACTTCTTTTTTTTTGACATTTGAAGTACATGTTCATCTTCAAACACACCATTTAGATTTTCCATATCTAAAAACATGTGGTGGGAAACTTCACTCAAAAATGTCATAGTGTACTTGCAAAACTTGTCATATAGTGGCATAGCAATATTTTTTAGGATGTGTTCTGTGTCTTTGATTGCCTTGAAAATTGGTATACAAAGGTCTAACTAGATTACCTATAAGAAAAATTTATAACTTCAAGGTCCGTAGTGCAAAAAAATCAGCACACGTCAGTCAAAGCCATCTGAAATTTCTGGGTACAATGGAAAAAAGAAATTCCCTTCAAATGCTCATAACTTTCAAACCGCATGGTCAAATTTCACAAAAAATTTACCACTTCTTGTTCTACAGGTGCATTACAAGATTGTATGGTTAGATTTTGAAGAACAACCATTTGTAGAGATTTTTGATGAACACAACAATAGGGACAGTTTTGAGTGATTTTTGGCAAAAAATGACCTTGGTTGTTTAGGGGTTAACTCCTAAGCAAAATCCCATGTTTTTGGTTCCAAAATCCTCAAGAAAACATTGCTATGTAAGCATGTTGTAGTAAAATGAGATGTGGAACTTGGTGCATAGTGAGAATAACATAATTCAAATTTTAGCTTTTGACTAATCAAATTCTTAGATTTTATTGGGGTTTGGAATGTGGAACATAGTGTGAATTGACCCTATGCCATATGTAATTAAATATGCATTAAATAGTGCAAAATATATATTCAAAATGCAAAGAATTATGGGAAGCTTGTGCAAAATATCAAGAGATGTATGCAAAAACTTTTGAAAATCAAGGCCCATCAACATTAGGAGATCTTCCTATGATTTGCACACAAAGTCCATAATTACATGACTAATGCAAATTTAATTAAATATGGTATCAATTTTGTTACAATATTGTTTGGTAAAGTCTATATTTAGTTAAACATGGCATCCCTTGGTTAATACTTGTTTGGTAAGGTTCCTCTTTGCAAAAAAAACAAACAAGATCAAGAAATTTTGTGAAACATCATATCCAATAAATTGGGAAAAAGGATACATTTTGGGACTTTAAAATTTTGCATTTTTGAGAGTATTTTGGTGATTTAGAGTGGATTTCAAGATGATTTCTTTAAGATTCTACATCATTGATGTAAGATCTTGAAAATTTTATCAAAAAACTCATTTTAAATTGCCAAAATACACTTACAAATACAAAATTTAGATCCTTGAAAATGTATTCCTTTTCCCAATTTATCAAATACAATTCTTTGAAGTGTTATGAAAAAAATACAACTTCATGCTTAAATAACTATACTATATTGAATGATGTAGGAGAGACTTATGAAATTGGCCTATCTCTACTTGTTGAGGTTCACATCTCACTATTGTAGAATATTCTCTCTTATCTTTTACCTTGGATAACGTTTAAACTTGACTTAGTAGTGTTCTATGATACCAATGTTTGAGGAGATTTTGAGCTTCCCATGCTATCAAGCATTTTTCATTTTCAACCAGTTTTTGACAGATATTGCCTATACTTATATATTTTTTGAAAATCTAGTCAAATTTCTCTTATAATTTCAAATGTCAATTGGATTTTTTCATTTTAAGAAGTGAACATTACTGACCGTTGGTTCTCCTAGCTTGCATATTTTGAGATACCACAAGTATCTTTTAATTCCTTGACCACATGAAAAGGGGCTTTGCTTTGAGGAAAGCTACCTTGAAGAAGTTTGAAGTACCTTGCTCAAAAAGCTTTGAAGCATTGTTACAAGGATAGAGCCTTAGCATAGGGCCAAAGTGAATTAACCCCCTCATTGGCCCTTGTTTGGATGAATGAGACCTCCAAAATTAGTCTGCTTTTCATGTGTTTTTAGGGCCAAGGTGGAAAAACTCTCCAATTTTGTAGACAAGGATAAAAGTAATAATATACTCCTATTTTGGCGTTGTTCAATGATATCCTCCTCCGTGATTTAGACAAAATCAATGTCCTTGAATTCAAGTGTGAATTCAAAATCTTTGAATTCAATATCTTGATGGTAGATTTTCCAACTCTCACTATTGTTGAATTGTCAAGCAAAGGTTTTTGCTTTAACCTCATAGATTCATAAAGCGCTTAACTAAGCTCTCATCTCCATTCATCGAAGTGGGGACATTGAGGGTGTTAGTCCACCCTGACCATAGCTTAGCTGCTTGTGTTTTTTGGACTCCAACAAGAAAGAAAATGCAACCAAATGCATGCTTAGAGCATCTCCACCAATATGTGTTACAGGCCCAACATTTGTAAAACTTGAATGACAAGTGTTTTGGGCTCTTCAAATTTTGTAATATCACTAAACCTAATGTATCAAAGTAATGGCCCTTCAAAACACTATTCATCCTACATTTGCCATTTGCCTTGATGAATGATCAAATAACTATTGCGAGTACACATTTGAAGAGCAAGGAGCATATTTGAACTGCAAGGCCGAAGAAGAATTTTTTTGAGGGCCCTTATAAACATTGAGTGCGTCAGATGTGGTGAGTAAAGGTGGAGATGCTCTTATGTGCCAAAGGGCAGTTGATGCCACATAGAGCACAGCACTAAAGGAGTAAAATCAGGGTCCTCGAGGAGCTGACCGAGGCTCGGTGCACAGTACTGCATATACGTGCTTGTGGGGAAAGGGTGGGAGAATCTCAGTTTTCTTTTACAAACAAGGACAAGAATGAAATTCTGCCCCCTAAGCTACATTGGAGCTGGTCGGTCTATCCTCATCTAGAGTTCTTCCAGAGTTCCAGACAGAATTAGGGTATCTGAATCCAAATGTGAAATTTCAAAACTCGTACATTTTCTGGTGGGTGAAACCGTGAAACATCAGAGCTATTCCACTTTGACCCCACCAACACGTACAGCTTACGTGCATTGTGCAATAAACCGAGCCAGCCGACCGAGGATCAGATCAACAAATCCTTGAGCCTTGGTGGCAGCTCCATGGTGTATTTCCGGCACAAAACGAGGCTGGCAGCATTTATCAGCCAGGAACCAGAATGTACCAGAATCAACGTCAACGGCCGAACCGCCGAACACGATCTGTGACTCAACACCTCATCAATCGGATGCTTCAGCACGTGGCATACATCGCTTGGGAGAGCCGTAGAGAGCTCCTCGAAATGGCTGCTATTCAAACTTCAAGTAGCCTGGTTTCACCGAATCCTACCCAACATGTTTCAAACTACCCCAATCACTCCTGCATTTGATCCGCATTCTTGCGTAGACCAGCCTTGTCACCTCAGTCTCCAGGTGAGAACCATCCCTTCCATGAGAATCATGATACTGCTCAACCAGTTTGGGTTACATCCCAAAAGTGACATAGTTGATGCCAGCAGCTCTTCTATATTTTCGTGAGGAAACTTGTGCAGAAGTAGCTTGGAATGAGTTTTGGCTGATGAGAAGTTAGTGTTCCTTACTGACACGCAGATCAGAAGTGTTGATCTAGAAGCCTGTGTCGGGAGTTATCGGAGATGGCCACAGCAGGAAGGCGAGCAGCCATTGGCGCTGAAACCGCTCGAATGGAGGGCAAGGGCGTAGGAGGGCAGGCCGTGGACGCCGCCAAGACCGCCGTTACGGGTCGCACCGGACGCCCCCGCCATGGTCATCACGGCGTCGAAGGCGTCCGGACAGAAGTCACTAACGAGAGCGAAGCTTACTGCCCCAATCCCAACATGCTCGATCTTGTAAGCACCATTACAAATATCTCTTTGCAGAAATGCTCGTGTTGATGCCACATCTAACTAGCTGGATGCTTGTTGCAGCCAAAGGAGTTTGAGACGAGAGTACAAGTTATCCAGAGGTACCCTGAGATGCGCACTGTGGAGCAGACTGATTACGTGAAGAAGGTTGTAAATGAGGACCGTGTGGTTACCGTGCCGAAAACGAGGGTGGTCATGGACGAAGTGCGGCACGTGGATCGTGTGCCGATTATGAGGGAGGTGCCGAAGACGAGAACTGAGGTCGTGCACGGGTAAGCCCTGTTACCAACCCTGTAGCACGGTCTTGAGCAAACCATCACTGTGGTTCGTTGTTCTAAGAGCATCTTCAGTCCACAGCCTGCATCGGAGCTCAGCAATGGTGCTTAGTGCCGTGGCCTCGGCACAGAGCCCGTGCAACTCAGTGCACACAGTCGCAAGGAACAACAAACTCCAATTTTGTCAAGTTTTTACGACAGGTTTTCTATTTTGGAATTGTATGTAGTCATCATTGCACAGATCAGCAGTATACAGAGCAGTTTGAAAGATTCTTGAGGACAGCTAAAACTACTAGGTGTAGCTAAGGTTTTGCTATCCCTTTGCATTGATCAGCAATATACATAGCAGTATGAGGGACTCTTGAAGGCTACTGAAACTACCAAGTGTAGGTAAGGTTTAGTTATCCCCACAATGAGAGTGCTGTTGCAAGTGAGGATGCTCTAAATGACCGTCTGTTTCCTCTGTTTCCTGATCCAGAATTGTGCCTAGGAAGCGAGAAGTGACAGACATGGTCCCCGTGGTTGACTATGTCGACAAGCCCAGGATTGAAAGAGTGCCTCGCGTTATCGTTGAAAATGTCGAAGAAAGAATCTCCGTACCTGTCTTGAAGAATGTCCCTGTCACTCGGATGGTCGAAGTGCCGACTGGGAAGTAAGTGCCGACGCTTGCTTCGGTTTAGTTGTGGCAATGAGAACAGAAGGAAAATCGTCAGAAGTAAACTTATGACCTAGAAAAGATTTTCATGAATATGTTGCTAATGAGAGTGTGTTTTATAATTACCCGCAGTTTCTGCGAGGCACCTGTTAGCGAGTACGTGAACCCCACGGATTTCAACCTGCTCGATCAAATGCACGGCCACAACACCGGCGGTATTCCTACCAGATCGACGAACTGGGTGTTTTCTTCTAACTCAGCCGCCCAGCATAATGGCGCTCTGCACACAACCGGCACGCACGGTCACCACCGTCACAACCCTGTCGACAACGGCACCACTGGAACCGATTATAACCACAACCTCGACGGCACTGCAACCGCGTCCAGCAGCCCTTCGACACCAAGTAGGAAGCATAGACTGCTTGGAAAGATCCTCCACCACCACCACTAGGTTCTATTTAGTCAACATCAGATGGAGTATCAGAAAAGCTTGTAAGATTTTCTGATACGCTATGAAGAGTGGAATTTGGTATGGAACTATGGTTAGCGGTTCTGTGATTAGGTTGATACGTTTCTGCCACGTCTGAACAGAACGTTGTTAGTTTCAGTTGCTACTCTTTGTGTCATATTGTACATTGTTCGATTGCAGCAAATTGTGTAGTATTTCCGAGCTACAAGCTAATAGATTTTTTGTCTACGTTTTTTGGCTGATTTCTGTTATTACCGTGTACACTGAAGATTGCGTTTTTAGGTTGCACCACACTAATTTCTTGACATATTGCACTAAATAAATAAGAAATTGACAAAGCCACATCTAAAATTGCTAATGCCCCACCCCTATAAGGGTGTAATTTGACAATCTAATGCTACTTTTTTTTTATTCAACCGGTCCTTCATTCAATCATGGCATTACCACCTCAAAAGACAGTTGAACAAGTACAATTTTTTGTTAAATTTTCATTGCACCATTGCTGTTTTTTTAATGTATTTTTGCTTTAAGTAATTTAAAATTCCTATTTTTTAAATCTCAAGTTCAAGCACCTTCAAATTTATTGAATATAGACTTAGAATGATAGAAGAGAAACAAATCTTTTGATCCAAATTTTAAAAATCAGCATCAATGTCTCAATTCTCATGCTCAAAACACACCTTGAGATGTGATGTTAGCAATTTTGGGTGTGGCTTTAGAAATTCCCTATGAATATTATTGCTACATGTATTGCTACAGTAATTTTCATACTGCAATAAACAATCTTTAAAGACTTCCAGAATTTGCTTCTGATTAGCAAAAGAAGTGTTTCATTAAAATTCTGAAGATCGTTTGGCCAAAATCTTTGTAGTGGCAATCAATTCTATGTTTTTAATATTTTTTAACATTTTTTTTGAACACTCACTTTTTTGAACGATTAGAATTTCAAGTTGTTTTCATTTGGTAGCTAATACTATATTATGATTCCTTACATCTTTGAATGATGACGATTATTTCTTGTGAATTTGTTTTCTTCTTTTTGCTCATGTGCTCTTGAACTTTGCAAATCCGACTATTTTTTGACAATTTTTTTTCTTTTGTTTGCTCTACATTCTTTTCTTATGAAGAGGTGCTCACAAAATGGTGAGTTCTCTCAATTCAAGAAACAAACAAGAGTGGAGCTAAAATTCTCCTAAGATGACTTAATCACATTCTCAATTTCAACATGTTTCTTCTTATATGCATCTTTTGACTTCTAGTGAATCGCTACTTGGTAGTGATAGAATATTCTTGCTCGTTGACATTCCTTATTATCGTCAGTTTTAATTGCAACAAGTAAAGAAACAAATGTCACAAAAAAAGGATGTAAGGAAAAATATAGTGGAGGCCAAAGTGGAAGAAGCTATTGTTGCAAGAGAAAGAGCACTTATAGCTGAGGGTTTGCCTATACGGAAGAAGAGAAAATAACCATCTAAAGCCATAAGAAGAGAAAGTGTTGCAATAAAGTAGAAAGGGTTATGAAAAAAACAAAGAAAAAAACAACAGAAGTGTAGAATAATTTTTATATAAACCTATTGTTTGCCTATGATAGTCTTGATTTGCCACCAAATGCATTTTGTCATGTACTAAGCTTGTATGGTCTTACATACTTGTTGGGTAAATACATATACTCACGATTGCAAAAGTTACGAATTTTAGAGATTAAACTTGGAGACTTTAGGAATGCAAATGTCATCCATTGTATATGACCTCAAAATTTTCTTTCTAACTACATTGAATCTTGCATTTAGGTTACCCCAGACCTAATTTATTGACACACTATAAAAATATTTGCTTCTGCCACAGTACTTTATTCATTAATATTTGCAAGAAACCATTTTTAAAAGGTCTAGCAACAACAACACCATATTAGGTAACCTGGGCAAAAGGGTACTTTTTGGGACTTTTAGGTTCTAGGTGATTACCTTAAACCAAGCTCAAGGTTTTTTTTTTTTGGCACACGTGCCCTCACTTGAGAGGAGGAATTTGTGAGGGAAAAAATCTTACTGGTTAGACTAAATCTGATACCTTCGAATCTGGTTTAAGGTGACTTTTTGGGTTTAAGGTGACTTTTTGGGTTTAAGGTGGAGTACAAAAGGGTACCTTTATATTTCCCAATTTACCTAATATGGTGTTGAACACTAATGTTGTGGAAAAACAAATTAGCACCGTCCTCATCATAAATCATGTGAAATTTTATAATCTAGAGAGTTGTACACGCCTCCAAGTGGCCAAACAATGAGTCACCAGGTAACTTTCCATGGTAAGGCAACCTAATTGTCAAGGCAACCTAAATACAATATTTAGTGTAGTATTTCTCCCAGTTGTGGATTTGCATATGTTGTCATGTTTACCTAAATAGAATGATTACAATAAAGTGGAAACATTCAATGCAATGCATAAAGTTCATATATTCAAATTTCCAAAACATTTTCAAACAAGCTAGAAGCTTGAGACCCATTTGCAATTTGAGATTACTAAATTTACTGCTACATGATCTAAAGATTTATTTTATGCTTTACACAACATGGATTCACTTTGAGTCATTGAAATAATGGAAAAAAAAGTGGAAAAGAGGAAATAATCATATATCAAAAAGAGTGGAAGAGAACTTACAACAACCAAAAAGCATCTTCATTCACAAAGCACGTTAGAGCAGCCTCTATGGTTGCATAGTAAGTTTATCAGGCTATCAGGGATAAAATCTTGGGCTCCTATGTTTGAAATGTGGGATTTGCGGTGGAGGGACCCAATGGTAAGCTCGTGAAATAGGGGACCTATGGTGCTAACTCAGTTGAGAGTACAAAAATTATATTTAAAATCAGGTGAAGTGCTTATGTTTCAGCGTTTTTTTTCACTGACGGAGAGTGCTTCGTGTCCACTTCACGTTGGACTATATTTAGAGGGAAGAGAAATCACTTGCAGAAACCTGTCAGAGCTGGCAAAAAATCATCACTAAAAAAACCTTACTTATGTACTACTCCCTGTGACCCAATCAAGGTCCAGGAAGAACCGACCGCTAGTTCAAAGCTAGCCGACTGAAATGAGAAAAAACCGATTGCAATTTATAGACTGCGGTTAAAAATCAATCAAAAATTTATGAAATCTTTATTTATAATATAAAATAGAGAAAATAACTGAAATAGTTCCTTGATTAACCAATTCAATACAAGAATTGAAGGAAATCAATTGAAAAATCTCAAATATTTCCCAGACCCTAATTCCAATATAAAACTCCAAATTAGGCATAGTTGTTGTCCCACTAAAAGGCTCCCTTTTGCTAATTTCAATTGTTGAGAAAGCATTTGTCATGTTCAATGATCTCATGGAGGTAAGTTAAGCAATTAAAGAGCATTCTTCTCCTAACAAGCTTGGCCTTGCCCATATGAGGTACTATTGTTGCTACTAATCTTTAAATCATCAGTAATGAGGAGCTACCAACATGTACAAATATGGTACTTTTTGTATGGAATTTGGGTGCCCAAATGGCAACATAAAAACTTGAGATTTTGCAAATATTTGGTAGGTGATATATTGAATGTAGAATGCATTTGTCACTAGCATAATGACTAAAAATTCAATTAATCCCTTATGGAGAAGTTTTTTGGAGCTCTATATTGGGACAGAGGGAGTAGCAACCATTTGCGGTGGTGCATGCAAATAAGATTGCTTGCTTTGAGAACACAAGAAGTTAATAACACAAGTAATTTAATTAATTTATGATAATGACCAAGCTGCATCCTTCACTTGACATGTGCAATAATGAGATGTAAAATACTGTTACGAGGTTCTCCTTTAGCTCACTACAAGAAGATCATGGTCGAATCTACAAAAAGTTGACAAAAATTGTGACCTAATCTATAGTATACTGTAGATTAGGTCAAAATCTTTGTCAACCTTTTGTAGATCCAACCATGGTTGGGGTGCAAGCTCACATCCCAAGTATCTCATTGGTTACCATGCCCATTCGGTACAATTTTTTCGTGTCACCTCCATCTTACTGACATGTTGCCACAATCATTGAGGCTGCTCTTATACACCGGAGATGCTTTTGGAAAATGAGCATGATCTCAAGGAGTACTTAATTGCTACTGACACTTCCGGCTCCTTCAAAAGAAGCCACTTCTTTTTGGCACAAATATTTATAACTGGACACGAGAGGCATTGATCAGTCAGAATGTGTATACACAGCAGATTATCAGAACATACTGGGAATATGAGGTTGCAGAGTATCATTAGAGAGAGAGGGTTGGTGAACATACATCCAGTGCTCCTATGGTTGTTAACAGCTGCTATCTGGCAGACAGCTGCACAGCAAGAAGTACCAAATCAGAGTTCATCAGAGGTCACACAAATAGAGGGCACACTCATTCAACAACAGCCTGTAACGTGACAGCCTGAAAAAATATCTCAATATTCATATCTAAATAGCTACCATAAGTGACTGAAATATTCCCCAAGTATGTTCTCAAACCGGGTCCCTAGTTGAGGTTGCCCAGCGGCCATGCTGCATAATCCGTAGAAATGCACAAGAGGCGAACGGTACTTCCTGAATACTGAACTGCTCTCAAGCCAAAACTTTCACGAACCAAATTTCTAGGTTATGTACTACTATATCTGTTCATATCTCTCTTAGTATGGCTACAATTGAGGAATGCCGTAGTGAATTGGATCGTGCCAAGCTTTCTTGGAAAAATGTATATGACATTGAGATGGCATTCTACCAATCTGCACACGTCATGAGGTAGCCTGCTGTCCGGTTACAAAAGAATTTGCCACTCTAAATCTCTCCCCCCTGAGATCAAGAGAACTCAAACCCTGCAATAAGTTATACCTGTAAGCTATCTTCGAGAATGCCGCACACCACGATGGTCGGCATTGCGATACAAGCCTCCAGGTCCGAATGCGTCTAGTTGCTGACCAGCTTTTTTGGGTTGCTGATTCATCCAATGGAAGATTGGAAACTGGAACTAGAACAGAAAATTGGAACACATACACCATCACCTTCAATTTTCTTCCGATGAAATTATAATGACCGGTTGAGATTGATCGTAGTTCCGTCAACAGACTTCACGTGTACTTCTTGAGTAGGAAGATGATAATCAATTCTGAGTTCTTCAAAAAGCCTGTTCATTTCCCACATCAGTTCAGAGCGCCGGGTCGTCTTCTCCCCAATATTTTGGTAGTTCATTGTATGTGTAAGCCCCAAAACGAGTTCCAACTTTCCAGTCTCCGGTGAGCAATCCATACAATTGATAGCAAAAGTTTCGTTCCAGTGGGTAGGATGGCTGGTGATATATCTGCAAAAGAAAGCCAGCTTATTAGACTGAGTGGTACTTCAACAAAAGACCCGAGGAGATAGTCAATGAATGACAAAGGCGAATCAACACCAGCAAGCATTCAGTGTTCGAGCATGTAGAGAATAAAAGACCCACTTCTCGACATGTTGTTTGAGTCGTCCAATCTTCTCAGCTGTGGTGGTTGCTGCAATGATAAATTTGAACATATCACCCATCTCTGGACTGCGGTAGTAATTTGTTATTGGCTTGGTGGCAAGCACGGAGTTTGGGTACCACACCTTCGCGTTAAAGTCTCCAAGAAATACCGTTGTTAAGATATTCATTTCCTCGACCACATACTGCCATGACATTAGAACATTTCTCAGTCACACTACATGAAAAGCCAGTCATGTAGAACTCTAGAGTATTGTCGTTGTACTATACAAACAAGACAGACTACTTTGGAATTCAGAGCTAAGAAAACTGCTTGCCAACCGTGACCACAGAAATCAGGGTCAGATTCTGTACCGTAATTCCGTCGACGAGGCAGCGATCACCCACATCGAATGGGTGATAAACAAAGACGAAGATGATGGCCTCGAAAACAGTCTTCAGTGTGTTCCCGAAAATGAACACCAAAATAAGCAATTGAGACGAAACCAGGACCAGGAGCTGTGTAGTAGCAACGTTCAGGATCAGAAGCCAGATGACTATTACCACAATAAGCAAAACAATATCTATGATGCGGTGCAGCTTGCTGACTGCACTTTTGGTGTCGCTCAATGACAAAGCAAGGGCTCGTCTCTCTTGGTACACATTCACCTGTAAGCACCAGAGGATTGGTTAGAAACGTGTCACACAAACAACAGTTATTTTTAAGAAGATACCAAATTCCTATAAAAGGTTGTGGAGCTACAAATGGTTGTTGGAAAATCAAGAGGTAGTTAATCCAAGGGGTAGCAAATTAGATAACAAGTAAGGTCAATTAGTTAACTTGGGTGTCAAAGCCAGTTATCTCGTTGGACGTTTACTAACCTCTTGTATGCCCGCACTTGTGAATCACTCAATACAAGTTAGCTTTCAAGTTACATAAATGCGCGGTGCAGGTGAGCAGAACTTCAAACCATTGATACGGGTATAATTGTTTACTTGAACAAACTTGCCCGCAAAGTGAGCTGATGGAAACCACTTTAAATTTATTAACAGTTAGCTGGCGATAGTTAGCAACAATTTCCGACTAGAGAGTGCGAGCATTTAGTGACTAATTTCAGAGAGCTAAAAGCGCAACGGGGTTGGTTATTCTGCAAGCAAGAGCAAATTGTAGAGCACTTAATCCTCTGAAAATTGAAATACACATGCATGTCAGGGCAAGTCCTTACCACCCAGGTCTTCAAAGCCCTCTTTGTGATTTTCCCCGTCTCCATGGCGCCATCAAAAAGAGGAAGTGCACGGATAGCGTCTTCCTCAGGCATGAATCGCATTAGGTCATCTTCGGTAATAAATCTGAAGCCCACAGTTTCAGTTAGTCCACAATTAGAATAAACCTTTTGAAGTTCAAAATAAATGCAGTATATCCAACACAAGAGTAACATATGCTTGGTTCATCGAAGGCGTCCTTACGGAATTCCGGGTCGAGGAACAGTGTCGAAAATGTCTTTAGCAACAGCTTTGGCCTGCCACTCGCTCCTGATCTCGGTATCCATTCCCTCGGCACCCTGCGCCGCATCAGTATCAAGCCCTTGGCCAAGAGTGGCAACGCCCTGATACCTCACCAAATTGATCAGCCGCTTCATGTTGAAAGCGGACACATTCTTCCGATTCAGCTTATGCAAATGCTCAACAGTGATCCCGGAGCCCTTCACCTCTCCAGACACACCCGACTTGCTTTTCTTGAACGTCTTCGATTTTAGGGTTTCGTTCCTCTCATTGATACCGGGCAAACCTGCCAACCCCGGCGCCGTCGCACCCGCTTTCTTCAACAATGCCACTTCATCAATCAGCTTCTCGTCGTCGTCCTTCATTTGCTGCAGCTCCACCACCGGCGGTCCGGACAGGACCTCCAAGACATGCTGATTGAATAAGGAGTCGCGGATGCGTTCGAAGTACGTATCCACGTGGAAAGAGGACGCCAGCACCTTCACTAAAAACACTTTCACAAGGAACAAGCACGCTGCGAGAAGAAAGCATTGCAAGACCTTGGTCACATACACGAGCTTCCTGCTGGCGCTTCGGGCTTTCGAGTCGAACATGAGATTCCATGCCAAGAGCACCAGGGCCAGCCAAATGCAGTTGCGTACGGTACGTCGCAACGCATAAACGAAGTAGAGGACGCGACGACGGGTTAAGAAATTAATCTCCAGAATGAAAACCACAATGCGCGCCACCCAGCCGGATAGCAAACGGCCACAGACAATGACGAGCGCAAGAAGAATCCATTTCCAGAGTAAGAGTCCCCAGAGTGTCACGTGCTTCGCTTGCGGAAGCGCTCTGCTGCATGCTACAGCGCCGAGGAGAGCGACAAACGCTATCCACTCGAGAAATCCCAGCCAGGTCAGTTTCTTCGGCGTCTTCGGACGATCAGGCATGTCCAAGTCCTTGAAAGGATCTTCTTCCTCTTCCTCTAGGCGAGCCAATGCTCCTCCCGATAGCATTCCTGACTTCATAAGCTGCGAACGAATCTGTCCCGACCATACGTTCCCCGACCGAAGCGGCTGTGACCTTTGCGGACCCGACTTCAGCTGGCCAGACCTCATAGCCCCCGAGTTCAATTGCATGCCGCTCTTCTGATCGAATGGCTTCCTCGGCTCGGAAAACCGTGACTTCGCTCGATTGTACTGACTCGCGGCAATCGCCGGTGCTTTCGAAACAAGCTCCTCATCTCGAAACGAGTGGCGCTGGCTGCTGTGGGAGCTCGTTTTGCGCAAACGCAGGCTGTTCCCGCCGAACTCGTCGCCACGGTCGAATTTGCTGTCAAATGCGGGATTGTCAAGAATGTGTGTGACGTGATCGCCCGGGGATGGAAGACGAGAGAGCAACGCCGGTAAGCGTTGGGAGGAATTCGTGGAGTCGGAGTCCACATGCGAAAATCTCCGCATTGAGCTGAGCGCGGAGTTGTCCTTGCTCATTTCGGATTCCGACTGCGAGTAAATCTGCGTCTCGAGCAGATGCGGCAGACTGCCTCGTTTGTTCAAAGGCCACGACGAAGCATTCACGTGATCCACTTCGATAGTCGTTTCTTTATTCTGCTTCCGCCATAAGCTCCCGGCAGAATCCGGCGCTTGCCTTCCACTGTTCATGTCCAAGCTCTTCGTCCGCCACCTCTTCTGCGGCGGCGCACTCGATTCCTCTTTCAACAAGCTAACTTTTTCAAGAGCGTCATTCTCGTGCCAACCGTCATCGTCACCTCTGTTCCCCTCGCCGCTTCTACTCTCATCGAAGCGCACTCGCGGTGGTAAGCGCTCCTCCATTTCTCTTCCCGAGCTTTTACTAAACCGCAAATGTCCTGCAGATGCAGCCCTTGCTCGTCTTTCTAGGTCCTCCAAAGCTGAAGGTGACCTCACATTGCTCAATTCGCAAGCAGCTCCAGTATTAGTCGCCAAGAATCCATCGTCCCTTTTCATTCTGCTCACTTGACTTAGTTTCTGTCCTCACATCTACCATGCCATCTGTCAAATGCTGGTTGCCAGAGTTAACCGCGTTGAATCTTAAGCTAATAAGTTAGTGCTTGCGCTTGTCGAAGCTTCGACGTTAACCTATGCGCGGCCTGCATTGATTGTAACAGAGCTTAACTTACTCCTGCTTTGTAATGTCGCCACGAAGTTCAGGCGGACATGGCGTAACTCGAGACACCATGGCTTGCAACGACGAAGGCTAAGATCCTCCACTCCATCTCCTTGCATGCAGAATAGCGCTCCTCCGTTCATCGTCGTCACGCCTTCATAACTACCTCCGCCAATTTCTGGCTGTCGCCTTGCGCGTTTTGTCAGCTAACCGCTCAAGCGCCACCGCTTTCTTCGCAGCATCGATTTTGTCACAAAGCTACCTCCCTGCGCCACCAATTTTGCTCATGCAAAATGCGAAGAAAACTAAAATAACTAAGCTTAACAAGCTCACCACGCACTTTCACACATGCAATGCGCACAAGTTGAACTTCTCCATAAGTTTTACTTTCGGAGCACACCGTTTCAGCCGCGATAAAGTCATTGTGAGGAGGAATATTTTCATAGCTTAATAGCTTGATTTCGGAGGGAAAAACTAAATTTCGTGACATAAAAAAAAGACTGCGGTAGCCGGACTTGGCGCATTTCTGGAGGGAAAAGGGCAGAGGCATTCGGACTGCGGAGACTTCTTCTTCTTCCTCATCGCTTAATTTGGGTACGTCGGTCGTGCACAGAATCAGATCCAAGGGGAATAATTAGCTCTAACTAATCTCTCTCCTTTCGGCGTTTCCTTTCGATGAAGGTAGGCGCACCCATAAGCATGGAAATAAGGGTTTTGGAGTAGGCAAAATAATTGAATAACTTTGAAAAAAATACTATATGTTAGGAAATGGAAACCAAAAATAACATCAATTTCAAGGTTCCAGCTGCAAGTATTTGTTCACAAAGATTTTTCAAAGTCCAAAATCATTGAAATTGAAGGAACCATGTGTAAGAGATGCTAATCACAAGGCTTTTTGGTTCTTAAATAGTGAGATGGATACTCAAAACCTCATGCTAGTCACCCACAACCATCACTTCATCACCCATAACCATCATTTAATCACCCACAACCATTTGTTTTTTTATTAATTAGCCCTGCCACTGTCAGGTGACGGGCATGGGGACGCAACGCTTATGGATGCTACTACCTTACATAATACATGTAAGGTAGGAGGCTCATAAATGGAGCATCTAAGGGCTGAAAGTCTAAAATTGAATTTTGGGTAGGTGAATCTCCTTGAAATGATTTTCAGTAAACTTTCCTTGAAAGTCAAGAAGAATTGGCATCTAATCCAAGTTGTTTCATATTTTTTGGGACTTTGTGGAGTTAGTTATGAATATTTGAAGTGGAAATGTCATAGGGCTCTAAAATGGAGCACCTCTTCAAATGTGCATGACCTGGACATTGTTGAAGGGCTATGAAAGACAACATATACAAAAAGAGTACATTTGAGGAGGTGTTCAATTTTAGAGCTTGCTCCAAATTAAAGCCTCCTACCTTAGTTATGGTTGAGTTTTTGCCTTCTCAATCTTCACGGAAAATTGACATGGCGGCCTGTCTGCAAGTGCCACAAGAACAATTCCGTGAAGATTGAGAAAAAAATTCTTGTCCCCCAAGCGTGGAGAAATGGTTTGAGAACAGGTTTTCACGTGAGAACTTTAACCCCAAGTCACCGGCATGTAACTCCACTTTCACTTTCCTCTCCTTGTAATTTATCCTCCCATTGCTATTGCATGTATTTCTAAGTAAAACATTCTCCATTCTCTATCACCAAAAAGGGGTGTCACACCTCCTTCCATGGAGAAGTGCTCCCATTGGCTCCTACTTTTACTCAACCATTTCTCAATTTTCACGGAAATCTCAATCTCATAGCAATCAAGATTTTTTTTCTAGTGTTTAAACGCCAGATTCGACCTTTTTAGATTCCATATTAGGCAATCTGCTTTTATCCCTCTAAAAAATCTCAAACCCTCACAAGGCACGTTGCATTTTTCCTGGTCATCTATAGCAAAAAAAAAAAAAAAAAAGAAAAAAAAAAGAAAAAAAAAAAAACCTGATAGCAACCGTGACTATCCTTGATGCCTCTAAGAGCATCTCCACCGTAGCCTTTAAATTTATTTATTCGCAACAGGCATTGAACTGCAAGCAAATAAGAAAAATTTGAATTCAAATGGATAGAATCATCAACTTCAGCACGTTCATCCAGAAATATATACTAATTTCAGAAGCTTTCATCCAAAATTTGGCAAATATTGTGATTGATTGGGAAGGGACTTGGCAATTTCATCCATTTTTTGATGTGATTTCCTAGTGTTACAATAGCTAGTCCAAAATTGAGATAAGATTTAAGCAAAAATTTGTCAAGAATTTAAAGGTTGCTTCTCTAGTGCTCGCCACACCTTGGCTCATTTAAATGTTTCATACATTTTTGAAGGGCCATTAGACTCCTTGATCTCCATTCACATACTTCAAAAAAACTGACCCTTGCACTTCAATGTGCCTTATAAAATAGTTGTTTGACCATTTAGTAAGAAAAATAAAAGATAAAACTCACTAAATTTAGGATGAAAAGTGTTTTGAAGGGTCATGGCTAGACAAACTAGGATGGAGTACCCTAAGAGGGTTTTGAAGAGGGCCATAGCACTTTTCATCCACTTCTAACAAGTGTCAAACCCTAGAAAAGCACATGTGGAGAAGCTTTAACTCCTAAAGGACCAAGCCCCCTTTTGGGGAACAAATGGGATTTTAGGCATGTTCTTATGGCTAAAATACTTTGTGTGATTTTTTGAAACTTTTATGGATGATGGGGAATCCAAAGATTAACGTGGGCATCTAATTTTTTCTTCATTTTGACATTTATTGAAGAAGTTAAAAATGAATTTCTGGAAAATGGGCAAGATCAGGTAGCCCAAAAACTTCTTTAAAAATTGCATTTAAAAAACTATATATATATATATATATATATATATATATATATATATATGAAATATGTTCTTTAGACTTGTATATAGGTAGGGAGCTTTGAATCATTCAATCTTGATTGATTTGATGAAAGTTATTAGAAGTTTTTGTTTGTGGGTAGGTGTGGTTTCTCTCAAAATCACACCTACCTACAAACAAAAACTCCTAATAACTTTCATTTCATCAATCAAAATTGAATGATTCAAAGCTCCCTACCTATATATAAGTCTAAAGAACATGTTTCATATTTTTGTTTTTTTTTAATGCAAATTTTAAAGAAGTTTTTGGGCTACCCACTCTCGTCCATTTTCCAAAAATTCATTTTTAACTTCTTCAAGAAACGTCAAAATGAAGAAAAAATTAGATGCCCACGTTAATCTTTGGATTCCCCATCATCCATAAAAGTTTCAAAAAATCACACAAAGTATTTTAGCCATAAGAGCATGCTTGAAATCCCATTTGTCCCCCAAAAGGGGGCTTGGTCCTTTAGGAGTTAAAGCATCTCCACATGTGCTTTTCTAGGGTCTGACAGTGGCTAGAATTGAATGATAAGTGCTCCAAGTCCTTTGAAATTCTCTCATGTCACTCCATCCTAAGAGCATATCCATAGGTTTGTGTTAAGCCCTAAAGGGGCGAGCTCTCTTTTTGCAAAAGTGTTGAAAACTGCTACTTTGAGGACAATGAGTAGAAAGGTAAAAATTTTATTAATTTTTGAAAATCCAACCGTAGAATCTTGCCCTAAATTGAAAAATTTAGCTTTTTAGCAGTGTTTTGGATGTACTGCACGTTTAAAAGCAACTCAAACTTATTAAAGTTATACAATACTCATTGGAGCTTTATTCAATAGAGCTTTATTCAATCTTCTAATTTTGTGTGTGTGGACTATGGACGTTAGACATTATGAAACAAAGATGAGGAATTACTACAGAATGGCCAATGTTTCTTTGAAGTCCACGAGGGATCTTGTTTCAACTTTTATTGAATTGCGTAATTTATATATAGTCACAAGAAATCAAGTTTGATTCAAAACAGATAAAAGAAAAGGAAGAAGAAATAAGAACAAAAATTAACAATAGTACAATAAGAGTTTGTCAGATTTTACAAGGATAGAGAGCTTCTATAGATGAAATAATAAATAAATTTTTGAATACATGTGAAAAAAAAAACAGAAAATAAAGATGTAGAGGTTGGAGTTTCTATATATATAAAGTAACAGGAGAAAAAATGAAGATTAATTAAAAACAGTTACAAGATCTCATGAAATAATAACCAAAACCTTGTGGCAAGATAATTCTACAAAAAGTCACTACTGAGTTTTCAAATTCAAATAGTGATTTAAATTGTGTAGAACAATAATTGCAATTTTTTCAATATTTTTATTGTATTTATATTTTTGTTTTTCTATAAAGATATATTTTCTTGAGAAGTTGTAAAGAAAACTTAATATATAGTGAGACCTCCCATAATGCAAATTCCCTATTTGCATAAGAAATTGTACTTCTTAAATTGCATACTCCTTATGTGCATAAAGTGTGTTGCAATAACCAAAGATGGAGTTATTTTTGTCATAGTGGGACCACTTGCAAAATACAACATAGTCTCATTGGTGTCTTTTTTTTATCAATTAGTGTTAACCCCTAAAGGACCATTGTCCCTTCCAGGGACATTTGGGATTTTGGGCATGTACTTCTGGCTAAACTACTTTGCATGATTTTCTAAAACTTTTATTGAAGATGGGGAATTATAAGATTTGTGTGGGCATCTAATTTTTTCTTCATTTTGACATTTATTGAAGAAGTTATGCATGAATGACTAAAAAACATGGGAGAATCACGCAGAATAAAAAAATGCAATTTTTTAAAATAAAATTTTGAAATTGGTTCTTTAGATTTTTATGTATTTGGGAAGCTTTGAATCATTCAATTTTGATAGATGAGATGAAAATTATGAGAAGTTTTAGTTTGCAAGTAGGTATGGGATTACCAATCCTCCATTCTTTTCCCCCTTGTAAAACTTGTTGCTTTACTTTTCTGAGCTCTTTGTGTATTTGTTTTTTGACTTTTTTTTTGCAAGTTGTAGTAGACTCAGATTCCTTGGTTTTCGCCATTTGGATCAAAATGATTCAAGTTTCTAAATTTTACATAAATCCTCCAATTTTGCCTAGTGTATATGCAAATTTCATGACCTGAAGGCATTGTAGGATTTTATAAAGTATGATCCACACCTCTGTTTCATTTGAAAATTCTCCCACACATACCTAACTTGGTCTTCTACATGAAAAAAATAAAGCTCAACTTTGTGTAGAGCAATTTAATGATATAGGAGAGGTCAAAGGCTTCTGAAATTTTTGGGCAGCTGTGAAAAAAACTTTTTATTTCACTTCAGATGTGAATATCTCACTCCTCTACAACTAGAATGAGCTGATTTTTTTCTCGCATGTAATTCCCATAGTCTAGGGCAAGATCCTACGGCTGGATTTCCAAAAAAACAATATTTCCTACATTTCTATTCATTCCCCCAAAAATGACAATTTTTAGTGATTTTTACAGAAAAAAGGGCTTAATCCTTTAGGGGTTAATGGAAAGCAATCATCTATAACTATTTTTTTTAATGAGCCACCTACCATTTATACGTCATGCCCAGGTTGAAATAAATGACTTATGGCACTTGAACCTCTTTGTATACATATTATTGAAATGCAATCCCCATTATTCTTGTGCAATAAGAAAGGTTTCATCATACACTTTGCTCGAAAATTTCTTCAAATTTGTTTTATATTTGTTTTTCTTATTTTGTTTGGGCATATTTTGTCCAACTTTTGAGTTTAAAGTATTTTGATTTTGTTGATTTTCATCTTCTCATCTTGTAGCAGTTGATAAATTTTGATTTTTCATAAATGCTCAAATAGAATCTTATATGTTGAATTGATCAAACACTTGCAATCTAAATTCTTGTCAATACCAAAAAAATTATTAGCTTGTTTGCTGTTTTTGTATTCTATGTAAACGATATTATATTTCTTTTTGCACGATTCTCATTTGCACTCAAACCCTCAAATTGCAACCGCTATTTGTACTTACAATCTTAACCCCACATTTACTCTTGCAATATCAGAGTGTTGAAACATATACATTCATGTAAACAAATAAGGGAATAAAACAAAAATTAAGAGGCTCATAAATAGTAAAAGACTAATCCTCTAACAAAGATTCCCAATTTCATAGAATCATTAAATCCATGGCCCCTAGGAAGTCAGAGGATAATATCTTCCATCCTTCCATAATAACTATTGATAGATTCATTGGTATTCATTTACAATTCATGCAAGTATTCACTCAATTGCTCATCATACCATATAGGTCTAAATTGAACAATAAATGCATCACGTAGGGCAGCCCAATTAGGAAAATGCCATACTGGTTGTCTATGGAATCATTGCTTTGCGAGATCTTCCAATGTAGTTGGAAAGATTGCATACCAATAACTATTGGTTCTTGCATTATTTGCGGTTTATGTTGTTAAAAACTCGCTCACATGTTTATCTAGGTCACTTCCCATATGGCCAGTTCTAAAATCGCTCACCTTTTCAAATGTACTCTTTTTGTACATGTTATTTTTTATAAGTTCCAATAATGTATAAATAGCGTACATTTGAGGAAGTGGGCAGTTTTAGAGCCAAATGTCACTTCAACATCAAAATTTCATAACCAATTCCACAAAATTTCAAAAATCATAAAATAACTTTGGGTAGATGCCAATTCCTTGTTTGTTTCAAGGAAAGTTTACTGAAAAATACTTCAAGAAGTTTCATCTCCTCAAAATTCAGTTTCAATGAGATGGTCAATTTATGAGCCTCCTGCCTTAACTCAAAACATCTACAATATACTTTGAAAGACCTCATGTGAACATTTTCTAAATGACAATGGCAATAAAGACTAATAAAGTTACATTTGGAACACTATAAAAGAAGTAGAAAGATTTTCATAAATGTGGTGTTATTGCTTCTTGCAAAGGTATTGCAGTATCTTTCTGAAACTTCTTGCATAACATTCAGTAGCCTGAAGAAAGGCTGCCTTTCCCTCTCTTCAGGTATCATCCACGAACTTCATCTGACAAATAATAATAATAATAATTTTTTAATTTTTTAATTTTTCTAACATGGCTGGCCCCCACATCAATGTATATGCACTAAACTAAACCTCTCTTCCATAAACTCTCTCACAAATTCAGCCAAGTGTCCCCATAGCTAAAGATGGGTGTGGAATATTCCACACCATCTCATTTGGAGGGAGGGCAGCGCTACCAAGCACTATTGAACGTTATGTGGTTCAGTTTTTTTTGCCCGCAACCCCTAAAAGACAAATGTCTTTTAGAGGTTAATTAATTTCCTACAAAGCAAAAATAAGGGACAATTAGCAATGATTAACCCCCAAAGAACCAAGCAAAGTTTTCACCAAAAACTCTTCAAAATTGCCATTTTTAGAGCATCAACCAAATTTGAAAACAAAAACATTTTTATGCATATGTGACCATAGGATCTTGTAAAAAAATGGTTATAGAAGATGTGGAAAAAAATTTAGAGTTTTCTATCGCGTGGATTGGAAGATAGAATTGTTTGAATATTCAAAAACGTCTTGTGAAAAACCGGGCAGCTACCCTTCATAAGGTGAAATTCCTAAGGACACAAGACCATGTGGGTGGTGCTTCTCTAAATTCCTTATTTCACCTAAGTAAAGTGCATGTCAAAAAAGTTTCAAATCATTTGGAGTTGTATAACATATGGAAAATAATTAGTAAGTAAAAAGAAGTAAAGAATGATTCAAAACATTAAATTGTTAAGAATTTAATTATGGAAACAAAAAATGCCAATCCCAATGGTTGTAATGTTGTCATAAACAATCTTTGTTCTTTGGTTTTGTTTTTTTTCCAAAATGTTGAAAATGGAGTAAAATAAAGGACTTCAAAGTTTATTTTGGAGTAGAGAATCCATAACTGCCCGCAAACAAAATCTTCATAATTTTCATCTTGTTAATCCAAATAGAATGATTCAAAGATTCTTGCATTCACATTAATCTCCTAAACCAATTTAAAATTTTTGTTTTTGAAAAAGGTGATTTTTAAAAATCTGCCCATGCTGCTTGACGGGCGTAAAAAACAACATATTAGGCCATAACTTTTTACTCATAATTCCAAATGTCATGAAATTGAGTGCATATGAAAGATAAACCTTGTCTCTACATTCCATTAAAATTTCAACCTAAAATATAAAAGGCTCCAATCACAGGTACCTACCCAAATTTGCTATATTTCTAAGAAAGGGGTCTGATCCTTTAGGGGTTAAGGTTGAAACTTTTCAAAAGCGCCTATTGGCCCTTATTTGTAACCTGAATACATTTTTTGTGAAAAAATTTTGATTACTATATTTTTATGTTAAAAAGAACTACAAAAATTGATTGAGGCACAAAAAGATATAATTTTTTTTGCATCTTGAAATTTCTTTGTCTATCTCCCTATGGATTGGTATTGAGGTTTCAACTTTATAAGCTCTCCAACTGATATAAGGAATTCCTTTATTTTGATTTCAAATGACGTGATAAAATAAAAACATTCGATAACTATGCCAAAAATGTTGACAAAATCCAACATGCATTGTTGAATGATTCAAATAAAACCATTGAATTACATACAAATACTACTTACATCCAAAAAATGGATGATAATCAATTTTACATCCACTCCCAAACCAATGAGCATTATATACAACTACTCTAGTAGTATCAAACTTTAAAAAAAAAAATGACCCCTAAAGGACCATGGCCTTTATTTTGTCAAAAAACACTCAAAACTGCCACGTCTATGGCAAAGAGTAAAAAAGTTTGAAAATCAATCTTTTTACATATCTATCCGTACAATCTTGTACTAGATTACAATAGGAATGTGTCATATAAACTCAAGAACTTTGACTGTACAAGTTGGAAGATATTTGCATTTAAAAAGTAAAAAACAAACATTTTTGCACCTTGCAAGATTAGATTATTTGACTTTGAACTCTTTTAACTTCAAATTTTTGCAACACAAAGTTTGGAATTCTATTTTTGCATGGTGGAAAGTTGAGTTGGTAATCTTGGGAAAATAAAAATAACAAAAAATAATTAATTTTCATTCCTTAAAAAAAACATTAGGCAGAAGAATGTATGAGATTGAACAAAAACTTAAATTGCTAATAACCCTCCAATGGAATTGAAATGCAATGATCCCAATGGTGAGATTGTTCTAGAAAGCAAACTTCACCCTCTCCAACAATCTTTTTTGAAAAAATGTTAAAATTGCATTCAAAAATGAAGTTTATAAGTTATTTTTTCAAGAAGATGCTTGAATTGCCCAAAAAACAAGATAGTCCATAACTTTCTCATAACTAGTCCAAATGGAATGAATCAAAGCTTCAGATGTAGACAAAGATATAATCTATGAGAGAAATAAAATTGAAGTTTTTATAAGAATTTTTTTTGCTGCCCGGAGTCCCCAAATTTGTGTTTATTTAGGCATAACTTTTGCTCCCTGGCATCTATTGGAATAAAAATTTGATGCCCACGCAGATCTTTGAATTCCCCATCTTCAGTAAAATTTTCAAAAAATCATGCAAAGTAGTTTGGCCATAGGTACATGCCCAAAATCCCATTTATCTGTTGAATAGTGTTTTTTTTGCACCTACCAGACGCCACATGCCCTCCCAGGAATGGAGAATTTCAAGAAAAAGAGAGGAATATTGGTCCAATTTCTAACAGGGTGACCTCATGAGGCCAAAAAAAAAACACTGCTGTTGAACGGACAGTTGGTCCTTTACGGGTTAAAATGGTGTCTTCAGGAAAAGTTCTAAACTTGATATTTTACAATCTAATTAATTCTTTGCCTTGAACTTGATGAAATTGTGTTAGCCAGTGCATTTACAAAAAAAAGAATTTGCACTGACTGCTGGGATGGGGTATGTTTTATGCCGCGTAAGCAATGATCCAAAATGTGATTTGTACAACTAGAGCAAGTGGCTGAGAATACTGCTAAATTTGCTGAAATCTCTATGTAATCAATGAACTGTTCACGTTTCCTTGTAGCTATATGTAAAAAATCTGAGTATATAAATGTGGCTAAATTTAGGCATATTCACCAACCCTTGATGCCATTGTTAGTAAACGTGCCCAACTTTAGCAAAACCCATACCAAAATTTGCTTACAAGTACTAAACAAAGACGTGAACAAAATATCAACAAGTGCTTTTAGCCACTTGAGCTAATTTTGAAAATGACACTCAGAATTGGAATTAATGTTAAGACGCAATTTTCAAAATAGTTACAATGATTTTTTTTGTTGCCACTTCAAAGTCATAACATAAATGACAATATTGGACTATTCCATGAAAAAATAGAATCCCAAATTTGAGGAAAATCGAGTCCAAATCTTGTAAAATCTTGTAGTACGTCTTCCTCATAGATAGTCCGGAGAAGGTAGAAAACACAATGTTTACATCAAACAAATATTTATACTTTTCATTTTCTTTTGAAGCAAGTTTTATTACCTTCATTTTTCAAGAAATTTTCATTTTTATCAAAATTTGAGCTTGAACAACTCAAAAGACAACCAGATTCCAATAGTAAGGTAGGAGGCTCAAATTTCATTGGGTTCTAATTGCATCCCCTTTATAGAAATGGCTCATACATGTTCTTTTCAGATATCTATTATTGTTATTGATGAGTGAGGTAGACTTAACAAAATGCTAAACCTACCTAATCCATCAATAACAATAATAGATGCTTGTAAAAACATATCAATCATTCCTAAACTAATGGACCCTTGTATCCGCCGTTCCTGCGGAGGGCCATCACTGGAGGGGGTCCTTGCAAAAATATTAACATGACCTTCCTCATAATCACCTTCTTCAGGCTTCTTCTCCTTTCTGTTACGAATGAGCTTACTTGTACTATGCCTACCTACGCACTTTGCCTCCTTCTCTAGGTGTCCACCCCCTATTCCTATGTATGCCCACTAGTAGAGAATTGTGTTGCAGTCAACATAAACTACATGATGTTTTCATGCTTCTAACGCAATAATTTGCATTAAAAAAATGAAAACATTGTGTAGTTTATGTTAACTTCAACACAACTTTCTACTAGTGACCCCATCCCCAAGGACGACCATAACCGCCAATAATCATACAAATAAGAATAACCGCCACATAACCGCCATTTAATCTTCTTGGAGCAACACCCAACTACGCAACTAATAGAGATTTTATTCTATTACAAACACCCAACTACCCAACTAATGAAACCAAGCCTATTATTAGTATAGATAGATAGGGAACGCAATTAGAACCCAAATGAAATTCAAGCCTCCTACCTTAGTACACAGCGATACATCTTCTTATTTATTGCCAACTTACAATTGTCAACAATCCATGGTATAATAAATTGAGGGACCAGCCAAGAGCAATAGTCTCTAAACTAGCTAAATTTTGCAGGATTGCTGTCAAAAAATTTATGCAGCTAACAATCTTGTGGACTAAACAGTGTTAGATTTAAAAATTTTAGTTTTTTTAGCAGAATTTTTATAGCTAAAAGTGAAAATCATATTTGGGATCATTGGCCAGGAGTGGTCCAAATTTGTCAGTTTCTTTTTGCCCATCTGACTCGATTTCGCCAAAAAAAAAAATGCCCTCATACAGAGAGGAACCATTGTGGCAGCAGCAGAACGGTCCAGCAGTAAGTTCAAGCTGACGACAGTCTGTGGGTGCGGCCCAAGGCCAAGAGTGTGAAGCTGGCCCTGTGGTCCCTTGGCAGTGCAGGTTTTGCAAAGGTGTGTGTGTGTGAGGATGTGGCTGGAGCTGGTCCCCACCTCAAGTCTGCCTGCTGGGCTCATCATTCTGGTTTCTGCCACAAAGCGTGAGAACCGAGCTTAGCCTGGCTGGTTGTACCCCTCAGCTAAGCCCAAGAGTACCTGATTTGGACCCTGACCTAGTTGTGCTTATGATAGCATCAAGAATTTGAATTCAAAATTGAACAAGAAAAAGTAGAAAATTAGAAAAAAAACAAAAGAAACAAAAACACAAACGGAATAAATAAAATCCTATTATTTTCATAACCATGTTAACCCATAAACACCTATTGCCTCCTCGGGGACGAATGGGATTTTGGATAGGTACCTATGGCCTCAATTTTTGTTCTAATTTTTTGAAACTTTGTTTGAAGATAGAATTTTTTTTCTTTTCTTTTGGGGAATGTAATATTTTTTCCAATTTATGCCTAGGAGATAAATTTATGCCTAGATCACAAATTTGGGGAGATCGGGTAGCAATTCTTTTTACAAAAATTTTGTTTAATTTTAATTTTTTTTCTCATTGGTCATATTTTTTCTACATCTGAAGCTTTGATTCATTCCATTTGGACTAGTTATGAGAAAGTTATGGACTATCTTGTTTTTTGGGCAATTCAAGCATCTTCTTGAAAAAATAACTTATAAACTTCATTTTTGAATGCAATTTTAACATTTTTTCAAAAAAGATTGTTGGAGAGGGTGAAGTTTGCTTTCTAGAACAATCTCACTATTGGGATCATTGCTTTTCAATTCCATTGTAGGGTTATTAGCAATTTAAGTTTTTGTTCAATCTCATACATTCTTCTGCCTAATGTTTTTTTTAAAGAATGAAAATTAATTATTTTTTGTTATTTTTATTTTCCCAAGATTATCAACTCAACTTTCCACCATGCAAAAATAGAATTCCAAACTTTGTGTTGCAAAAATTTGAAGTTAAAAGAGTTCAAAGTCAAATAATCTAATCTTGCAAGGTGCAAAAATGTTTGTTTTTTACACTTAAATGCAAATATCTTGCAGTCTGTGCGGTCAAAGTTTTTGATTTTTTTTTCCCACGTTCTTATACTAGTCTTGTACAAGATCCTATAGTTAGATATGCAAAAAGACCAATTTTTAAACTTTTTTAGTCTTTGCCATAAAAATGGCATCTTTGAGTGTCTTTTGACAAAATAAAGGCCCCAAGGCTTTAAGGGTTAAATATATTACTATGTCTTTTGTTTGATGTAAATTAAGAACTTGTGATCATTATCATTAGAAACATAAAAATAAACAATTCGAACATAGATAAAGACAAACATTTGAATTTGAAAATCAGACCAGAAAAATAGAGCCCATACAAAGCTAGCTAAGAAGACAAAAATAATTAAACATAATGTGTCTTGGTAGATCATGCTAAAGAATGAAAATCTGTGAAAACCTGCAGAGTAAGATTTCCACCATTTTCCAAATCCAGATTTTATTGTGTTTATAAAGAGTATATTTATGCACTTCCAACGATAGTAAGCAGGAGTTCTAATTTTACTCCAAGAATAACATACTAAGATTTAGTGAGTTATTCAGAATGGTACATTGATGATGCCCTAAGCACGGCAAGTACCTCTGTATAATCACGCCGTATTGAGAGATATTTATAAGTCCAAATTCATGATCTGATTTTTGCATGGTATGCATCCTGAGTGAGTGCAAATCCGAATTTCAGATTTTCGAACCCAGTTCCATCTGGATTCTACGCATTATTGATTTCCAAGCACCCAGTTATTATAACGTGGTTAGCTGGGCTGCAAAGGGGTAAGGAATGCCAAACTCCGTGATTACAGGCTCTTCTTGTTAACACCTAAACGACAAGGGGACGAAATCGTACCCTCACAGCCCAAAAAATTCCTTGGAAAATGACTAAAAAGTCTTTTTCATCCAATCCTATTTTAGAAGTGGTCATGGAGATGTGCTCCATCATGGAATGTCAAAAATAGCCTCATGGAATGTTCCCATATTTTTAAAAACTCTATATTTTGAGAACTCACAAGCGTGGAGTTAGGTCTAATGTTATCCTTTCTGCAATTTTTGTAAGGGCAACCTGCATTGTTGACTTTTGCTACTTTTTGAGGACAATATAACATTATATGGGCACATGCCACACCACTATAGAGCAATGTAGAGCAATTGTAGCGTGACAGTCACAAGGACCAACCAAGCGTTCAAGGAATAACCCGTAAACGTCTAAGTGTGCCATTGTGACTAGTACAATTTGAGGTATTTTTCTTGTATTTGGAACGGATTCACACATTTACTACATTTGAGATCAACAAAGAAGTTGAAACATAAATCAATGCGGTTCTAGCAAGCTATTCAAGATCCCAAATTAAATGTTTTTATTGGTAGCAAATGCCAACTATATGACAACATATATAATAGGTACAAATTTCATGGATACCCTTGAAGTTTGCAACATTTGTATGGATACCCTTGTTTTTTCAGAAATTGCACAAATACCCTTGGACCAAAAATTTTAGACATTTATTTTGTTGTGCATGCCACTTCCCTTCTATCTTTGTGCGCACGGTGCTTCTTTTTTGTTTCATTACATTCCCTTCTTCAACATTGGTCATTATGAAGGAAGTACAAGCACAACAAAACAAACGCCTCAAAATTATGGTCCAAGGATATTTATGCAAATTTCTGAAAAAACAGATGTATCTATGCAAATATTGCAAAATTTAGAGATATCCCTGAAATTTTACATTATTATAAAAAAGTTAGCTAAGGATATGTTCACACTTGATATTAAGAGGAGTATTAACAAAGAAAAATTAGATGCATTTGGACACCCTTTGGACTGCATTCATATTGCTAATACCCCTCCTAACACCAAGTGTAAACATACCCTAAGCTGCAAAGGGTCAAGGAAATGCCAAACTCCGTGGTTACAGGCTCTTCTTGTTAAAATTGAGAACCCATTCAGTTTTGGGTGTTGGAACTTTGAACGTTCCCACTTCCGCGTCAATGATTTCGAAGCATCTTGGCATATTCCAGCCCTTCTCCGCAGTCAGCACTGGCCAAGGAGGCATCATTCATCTTCGTCCGCACATTCCTCCAGACCGCGTGGTTTAGTACCTTCGAATTTTTGAAAACATCCAACCGTGCAGACCACTCCTCGGCGTCCTCGCTCGTCGTACTTGCGCGTCTGTCGCCTGCCAATTCTTGCCAACCGCACTAACTTATTGGCGACTCAGATTTCCGTGGCCAGTGTGGCGGAATTCGCACCGGACTTGGGAGCCTCTTAGGGTTCGCGGGGCCGAGCTCTGCGACTGTTGAAGTCCAGGGTTTCCGTCTTGGTCGAAGTATTAGCCGAGTTTTGGAAGCTTGAAGCGGATTTTGCTTCAGGAAGATTAAGTTACAAGAATCGCCGATTTCGCATCAGGAAGGTTGGATTACGAGAAGTTCCGATTTCGCATCAGGAAGTTGGATTACGAGAAGTGCCGATTTCGCATCAGGGAGGTTGGATTAAGTTACGAGAAGTGCCGATTTTGCTTCAGGAAGGTTGGATTACGAGAAGTGCCGATTTCGCAACAGGGAGGTTGGAATTCGAGAAGTGCCGATTTTGCATCAGGTTGGACGAGGCAAGGGGAGGTGAGGCGATGGCTGCAAACGTTGCGATGAGTGGTGCGGATACCGTTTCTGCCGATGCTGGCGCGCAAAATTCCCGGAGTGATAGGAAAGCTGCAAAGGGGAGGCGAAGGAGAGCAGCGGCGGAGCAGCGACGAATCGAGCAACAGAGGTGGGGGAAGTACCTGGATGACGAGGACGAGGATTACGCCGTGCTGGCGCCTATTACTTCCAGTGCACGGCGCCGTGCGCGACGACGGAGCGATCGGGAGAGTTTGAGCAACAACAGCTTCGATCACGCACTGGAGGAAGAGCTGGACCCTGACTTGGCTTTGTCGATGGCTCTGGCGTTATCGTTGTCTTCGATCGCGGAGGGAAACCCTGGTTCTCAAGGAGTGGCCATGGCGGCCATGGCGGACATGGCGGACATGGCGGATATGTCGTACGAGAGCCTGGTGCAGCTCGAGAACGTGTCTTGTGTCGCGTCGGACACGGTGGTGGCGTCTTTGCCTGTGTTGTCGTTCGTGACGGAGTCAGCAACTGTTTGCGAGGTGTGCGTGATCTGTCAAGGCGAATACGATCATGGTGACTGCCAAGTGACGCTGCCTTGCTTGCATACCTTTCATCAGACATGCGGAGCTGAATGGTTGCTCAACTACTCCAAGCTCTGCCCTGTTTGCAAACATGATGTTACCGAGGTGGCATCTGTGTAGTCAATTTCTTTAGGGCGGCTTTATATGTTCATACATTCTTTCTTTTTCTCCTCCTGATGATCTCGTTCCTTGCAGTCACATTGGCTGCGTTGCATTGCTCGTCGTCTGAGCCAACCGCCTTCAGGATTGTCGCTTGTACATAATGATGCCGCGGTGTGGGATTAGTGGAGGTTTTTTTTTCTTTTTGTGCTGGAGTATTTTCATCTACTGCGTGATTAGGGTGGTTGAGAACGGTGGCATTGCCTTTCGTTCATACTAGTTATGCAGAAGTACAATCATGCCCTAGAGTATATACTGAAGGAAGTTTGAAAATGTGTAAAAATTTGAAAAAATTGTACAGATTTCTTCTCTATGGTGTTGTGCATTTTTTGCACTCTGGGCCTTCATGGAATTTGGCAGGTCATTGAACCCTCTCCAGTCTCCACTTGCACTCGTATGTTAGTTCACAGGTCTGCAGTAAGCTTAAGAGCTCTTTGTCTCGCCCGGAGGAGCTTTGAGGATGTGAGTTCATACCTGTATTGTACATGTGGAAATTGTGCATTCAGACGTGTACTCGGCTTTATTTAAGTTAATGGGCATGCCTTGGGGTGGACAGAATGGACTAATTGCTCAGGTATTTGTTACTTGACACGTGGACATTGACCAATCAGATGTGCGCACAAGAGGAGAGGGTCCCCGGATTTTCAGAGATTGTGCAGTTAAGGTGGGAAGTGCTAAATCTTATTCGCCTGGGCGCTAAAAGCGTTTTATCATGGGAGGGTGAATATTTCAGGGTGGGAAGTGGGGACTACATTGAAGAGCGTTTCCAAGTTTCAAATTCAACATTTCATAACTACTTCTGCAAGAATCCAGAAATATGTACCAGAGAAGGGGTAGCGGGGCTTGTATCTAGTTTTCAAAGAAAATTATCTGCAATGTTTTGTGTGCAACTCCTCTAAAAATCCTCAGCTCTTAAGACCTTAGACCTTTGAGGTGAAGAATGAATGTGCAATTAGCGTGCAATGAGAGAGGATTGAGTGCAACACTCACTGATTTCGACGATATCTTTTGTTGTTTGTTTATAAGCGAGTGATGCGCGGGGGGCGATGCAACCATATCCATGAGGAGATTGTAGCTTCTCCCTAAACAACATTAGGCTCTATTTACTGTTGCCTTCAAAAGCTGTGCCCCACTTCAGGGAGCCTTGGGCAGCAAAACAATCGCCTTATAGTTACTTGTGCAAGGCAGTGGCAGGATACGGCAAAGTAATTCTTTCATTGACCCGGTGTTCGTCTCTGCCCTGGCTGCTTCACGTAACTCATCTAGCGCCTGCAGCCACATGAACAACAAAAGTCAACCAAACGATAACTTCCCAAGTATCTGGTAATCCACACACAATGCGCAGTGGTCCTCTCAATTAATTTAGCCTCCCAGCACATGAACAATAACTGAAAATAGAGTTGGGAGATGTCCTTTCCTGCAGTGGACTTGCCAATTCCCCTGTGAAATTTGTAGATTGGTACGCTCCCTTCAAGCGGCTGACCCAATAATTGTTTTTCTGAACACCAAAAAATGTCAGCCTGACCATAATACACATAAGGAAATGCAAAAGCCTACCCAAGCTACTGTAATTTATGCACCAGTATACAAGTATGCTACTAATTATTCATACAGAAAATTCACACAGGCATGGGTAATTTGAATTTCTTGAAATATCCGCATATAAGTCTGTCTGCTGAACGTTTGAAGCCAATAGAAGCTACATTCGTGTAAGCTTACCTCATGAAAGTTTTCATACTCCCGCTGTTCAAGCTCCAAAACAGTTTCCACGTCGTCATTGACTGCAGGCTCTTCTTCTTGCAGCCGCCTGATTTCCTCCAAGGTGATATCAACCTACCAACCATAATTTGACCAGGCACAATTGGAAATCCAACGACCGAGATGGAGGAAATGACAACGATTTAAAGGTCCATAATTTAAGAGCCATGATTAAGTAGGTACGACGAGAGCAATTGGTTCAAACGTTCATCACTAGTCCAGAATATGAGAATGGACAAACCAACTCTCGGAATCTTCAATGTTGTAAGGAGCAAGAAGAACCGGCCTCTGTTGCGAGGTCTGTCTTCAGAATGATGAGTACGTATAGATATAAGTCATAGCTTTAGAAGTATTATGCCGGAGTATTTACCAACTTCCACGCAATGTCAGGATCACAAGAAAAAGAGACAGCGATATGCCCAAAGGTTTCCTTACTGAAGAACGGATTGCTCCCTCCCATAAACGCAGACACACGTGCATTGTACACCTGCCAGGATTTTCAACAGTTTGACTGTTAGCTACTTGAAAAGACTCATTGAGTGTCTTCAGAAGAAACTGTAGAGTGCAGTCTATTACCTGTCCATGCTTGAATCGTAGAACTTGCATAATTTTTGTTTCCAGGAATTTGCACATAAACCCTGTCTTCTCCACATCAAGAGTCTGGATGAAAAGAAAGTACTGTCAAATTAGTGAAAATTCCAATGAACAAGAACCTATGCACGATAACTAAAACTTGATGAACGTTTTCTGAAACTTTCAACTAGAGGTGTGAGTTCTTACCACCCGAGGACCTTGTAAATGGATAGGAAAGGTGAGATTAATTGCACATTGAGCTTCGACCATGTTCATTCGTACTTCTTCTCTGATAAAGGCATTTTTTTCAAATATTACCCGAAAGATATAGCACAAGCTAAGAAATGGATGTCATTATATCTGTGCCTGTAAAAACAAGAATTTATCTGTTTCTAGAAGTGTAGGGCTAGCAAAAAACCTAACTATCCCCGGAGTAGGAGTCATAGGCACAACTGCCAAACTTTTACTGTCGTAATGCATCACAGGCTTCTCTGGCTTAGGAATTCCACCCTAAAAGAATCCAAAGAACTAGATCAGAACAAGGGTCCCTAAATGAAAAATACTCATACTCCTTGGTGTTAGTAAAGGAGTTCATGGGGATAGAACAATTTAAGTTGATCAAGTGATATATTGAAAGAGTATAGATTGAATATTGCTCAAGGGATCTCATAGAGCTCAACTGATGGACAGGAATTTGATGTTTTCAGGAAAGAATGTAGATGCTGAGCATCGAATTACCAGGTATTGCAAGATAAGTGGCAAGGTCTCCTCGGTGTTAATGGCGCCAACGACTATGACTGTAAAGGTGGAAGGGTCTATGTAGCAATCATTAAAATACTGGCAAGCCTTCGTCGGATCCACTTTGGCAAGCGTTGTTACTGTCCAGGGCTACCAGTGCGCAGCAATCAGTCACAAGCACGATTTTAGTACGTACGTAATTTTCTACGAGATAAACATTTTTTGCCTAGTATGATGGTATAAACAAATATAAGTTTTGTAGTCACAGTTGGAATTGTTGAGCTAACCTTGTAGAAATAAGAATCGCCAAAGTTGACATCTCTAATCCTGTTGCGGAACGCATTCTGCGGGTCTCTTTCGAAGGCCTTCAAATACTCGATATGCTTTTCCATCACCAGTTTCACTTCCGAGTCGGTAGCCTCCACTTTCGTCACAAACAGTTGGTGCACAAGCTGGAGCAAATTCGGCAATTTCAGTAAATAGTTACTTTGCATTCCTCTCCCATTATGTGTGGACAATGACAAGAACATCTTTCAACAGACCACATGCACTGCTAATTTGTTTTTGGAGGAACCATAGGCAGCTGAAATATTGATCAAGTGCTAATATAACGACATTTTGAATTTTGGCTGGCAGTTAGCACTCTTCTCCCAGCCTAATACAAGAAAATCGCTATCAAGTTTTGAAAAGGTACTGCTCCATATTGTTAGCGCAAGTGCTTGTGTGAGCAGTCGGGGAATGTAATGAGCTCTGCCTTGAGCCAATGTGAAGTAAGGAATACGAAATTACCTGCAGAGCTGTTTCCAAGTCCTCTTTCGAGCAATTCACGTTAAAAGAGCGCGTGTAGTAACCAAGTGTTAAGCTTGCACTAACATTCTTACCTGCTAGCAGTTCATATAGTACATGAGTTTTATGGCCAAAAATGCCGACTTCCTTGGCAAAGGAACTACCCATATTACATGAATAATAGCTGCTTTCATCTATTTCAGACTTTCCTCCATATGCTAATCCATGTACAAGGATCTGCAATAACAAAATGGAACACGAAGCAATGAGTTCATTTCTCAAAATATTTCTCAAATTCCCAGCAATACCAGCATAACGCAAGTATTATTAGTTAAGTAAGCTTGCCAATCTGCACAAGCAATAGACCAGTTCACAATCCCAAGAGACAGACAGGTAAATTAAATTGTTTACATGCACCATGCAGCTAAGTGGAACGATGGATAAAATGGAACGTTGACCTCATCGCCATTGAATTTTGTGCACTTGTAGCACACGCGCATCCCATTGCTTAGAGTTATCTCTGTTGCTCCATACTCGGGACAGTTCTTGGTCTCGGTAATTACTCTTCACATCTCAAACCAAAAAGCACAAAGTAATGCACCCGTCATGTCCAAAGATCCTAAATCAATCAGAAAAAACCTCTCCACAACCCTTACACCATTAAACTAAGTGAAGAAGGCTATTGTAGAAAATTGGGTTATTTGAGGACTAACGACGGCATAAACATCTAATTAGCAGATCCGCAATGCAGAATGTGATAGTGATACCCTTACCCTGGTGCAGGAAGATCCTTAACAATTACTAACGGAAGATTTTCCTCATTCCAAGTGGGAATGTCACCCTGTATTTCCATCTTTGTTACTTTTGCAACAATAGCCTTCAATTTCTCCTCGTCCGCAATCACAAGAGGTTCGGAAGTTTTAATTACACAACTATGAGTTATGCAAAAGTGTTCTGCAACCTTTGATACCTCCGCACCAGAGACGTCTGATATAGGGACCAAGAATTTATCAGAGCTCTCACTGTTGTTGAAGTCAAATTCAGATTCACTTCAAATTCTAGATACGTTCCATACTTCCATAGAGCTAGCAGTCTAATCGAAAACAATTAACATCTGTCTAACAGGGCAAACAGAGACAAGTATGAATCTGAAGAAAAAAACCGACCTTCTATAAGAGTTTTCCGAAGCTGCGTTGAATATTTAATTGATGGTAATGCATCTCCCCACAAAAAGTGCTATGACACGAATCTCATTTGGTTAAAATCAGCCGTCACTGTGGAGTCTTGTTGCCTTCGAACATGGAGCATATGCTGGTCTCACTACGCAAACAAATAGAACTCTAAACAAGTACAGTTGGTTGAGCACAGTTTTATACATCTGCTGAAGCTCTCAGGTAAGCAAAATGATCAAATTCAATGCTTCCTATCTACGAAAGCTCTTCGATTACTCAAAAATCAAATGGGCTCTTCATTAAAGAGAACCTCTGGAAAAAATGAAAGCCTCAATGGTGAGAAAAACTCTTAAACACATTGTAAATCTCCAGAAAGTTGTTTCTCAGCTACAATCAATGCAAACAAAATGCAATCATACCAAGGCAACTGCCTCACCTTAACGTATTTGTCACGCAAATATGTGGATTGACACTGATCTCTCTGTAGATATTTTGATTTAAGGACCACCAGATGCTCTGCACGCGCGAATGCCATTTCCCGCTCAGAAAACCCGTGTAGTCGTACTCGTGCAACCTTCACATTTAACAGTATCCTCACAAATTAGAACAATAGCGTCATCAAATGCATGAGCTAGGTAATTAGATTGTTGCTAAAGATGAAAGTATACCATAAGAGCCTCACCTCCATGAGCATTTGTTCTAGTGCTTGACACGTTCCTCCCTCAGAGCATAGTGCACAAAGGGTGAAAGCCATAACTTGGCAGGTAATAACCTCATTTACTCCATTGCCAGAATAGAACGGACGATCTGGTTGCTGTGAAATTCTGCGAAGCCTACTATTTAAAGCAATAAAGAACATCTTTCTAGCCAGTTCCAATCGTATGTCTTTCACTCTGTTCTTTGATGGCCTTGGTGCCTTACAGGCTATGTCAACTCTTGACTGAACATATCACGATTAAGATTTTGGTATTAGATAATCTGACAATCGGGATGCTTGAAAAGCATGTGCTTATTCAACATTAACATGACCACCATCATTCCATGAGATAAAACACATAGATTGGACGCTCCTTTGCTGAAAGTGAAAACAAATGCAAACAAAGACCACTTTATGATAACTTTCTCAACTTAGAAATTTGAAAACACAGCTGAGTGGAAGCACAATAGTTCGATAAGATGAATACGTACTACTTCTGCCTCTGGATCCACAAAACATAAGAAGCGTGGTTCATCATGCGGAGGCACTAGGAACTTCGGTGTTATGAGAGAACGGTTCATGTCTTGACCATGACCTTGCTTAGCAGCGAACTGAATCTTGATGAGCTTGACAACATCCTGGATAGGAATGAAAACCACAGAATTTAACAAGAATTTGGATGATGCGAAGAACACCAAGAAAATTCAATAAGAATATCGATTTCAGCGTAGGCTGTCATTTAGATAGTGCTTAAAGCTGCTGGAAAACTTCAACCAGCTCGCCATTGCTATACAACGTTCAAATCAAGCGAAACAAAGTCTACTGGACACCTATAAAGGTTTTGAAGATTTGAGCCTCGTGACACGAAGTGAAATACCTCAACGTTGGCAAAGTCTCCAACAGCTACAACTGCCATGTTTTCCGGCCGATACCACGTGTAGTAGAAATCTCGCACACGTTGCCCAGGCACAGTTCTAAGTACATCCTCTTCTCCAATTGGTAAACGGTCGGCATACTGCAAGCGTGCATTAAGTTTAGCAGCGTTCAGTACAGTTCTTTCTGAAATAATCACCACTTGTCGGTACACAAACAAATGAACGATTCTGATAACTTGCAAATGGCTACAAAGCCTTGCTTGGCTCCTAGTACTAGGAAAGGAGATCAATTCAGCTTTCTTACTACGACCAGCAACAACAAAAAAATTGTCCTCGCAATAAGTAGGCGTATCTGTTCTAAACTATCCTAAAATTTAAATAAGATGATGTAGCACCTTAGATCCTTCCAACACGACTTTCTTGTATGCTGTCCTCGATCGCCCGCTGGAATTCCTCGACCCTCTCCATTCCGCCAGCACAGTCCCTCTCTCTTTCTCCAAATCCTCATCGGATGCCCGAATCTAAAAATTCATTTGGCAACATGAGCTTTGTAAAGATTTCTCTCAGTGAATTGCTGCAACAATCGGAACAGGTAAGAAGCCAGAGAAAGTAGCATACAATACAGAAGCATTCTTTCTGTAAGATGCATCATACCTCTGTGCTGAACTCGGCCAAAACATGTAGAGCATTGGACAAGATATCAGGTCTATCAACAGGAACCAATATCGCATACACGGTCTCATCGAAAGAAGTGTACGCATTGTTGCACGGTCCAAACTTAGAGCCTATACTCTCCAAGAAACGAACCAAATCATGGTTTGAATAATCCTTGGTCGCACTAAAAGCCAAGTGCTCCACAATATGTGCCACACCTTGCTCGCCGTCTTCCTCAAAAACAGACCTACGATTCAACATTTGATTTCCAGAAATCAGAGTCGGATTCCACTTTTTAAGTACAAATTGAAATGGTTATTGCATCTATCGGGTACGTTCTGAATGGCAGCACTCATTGGAAAGCTTACATGTACCTTCATGAGGATTCACAGGTGTCATTTATAGCAACAGATATAGCTCAATTTAAGCCTGAGCTTGGCTATCTCTAAAATGAAGATTCTCAAGAAATGGTATGCGTCTGCAAGTTACTGAAAAAAGGGAAGCAACGAGACTGTCCATTCGATGCTTACCCTACCGACACTGCAAGGGCAAGAGCTGCTCGATCCCGCGGCTTCACGTTCTTGCGGACATAATACTGCATGCCGTTCTTCAACACTCCGTACAAAGCTTCCGCCGGACCTGCAGGAAGGAGATCATCCGGTTTGACATTCAGAGGCTGCAGCCCCTCGAAGCCTAGCACTAGCGGATCTGCAGGCGCCGGTGGAGCAACAGCCACTTCCTCTGACTTCAAGATCAACGAGTTCGACCGCACAATTTTTCCAGGCTCCAGAATAGACTTCTGTTTCTCAAGTAGCCTCGCAGATCGCCGCCGTTCCACGCCTTTGCTCGCCATCTTCTCTATTTCGCCTCCTCCAATAACTCACACAATCCTCAACGCTTCAAAATTGACCGGACTACGCACAACAAAGGAACGTAAAAAACAGTAAGTTACTTCTTACAGAAACTCCGACAAATTTGAAATCTCAATTGACAAGCACCACCTCTTTTTGGAGCTATTCACTAACAAGAATTAAAACGACAGCTTCTCTTTCCTTAAACATAGGATCTTAGTTGATTACTACGGGGTCAAATCTCTACAGTACACGATTGCAGGAAGTTCTATGCTAGGATTTGAAGCAGGTGCTTCCATATCTGAATAGACATCACATTTCAAAGAGCTTAAGGAGATTATGTTGAATTTCTGACTATGGACGCAAGCGATGCTAACAGAAACCTAGATTACTTTTAGCAAATCTGAATGCCGTTGCTGACCTTTTCGTAAATCTACAAGCACGTGGTATCAAAATTGGTAGCACTAATTTAATCACTGATTCATGCTACAGTTATTGGAAACAACGATTTGAATGCTAAAGTGTAATACAAAGAATCCTACTAATGCAATGTAATTGGTTCAACGTATAATCGGTAGCATGTATTGTTTGAATTAGACAAACATTGAATCGAGGTTTGTGATGCACTTGGTGGTATACTGTACTGGAATATGGCAGATTGCAGCAAAACATAAAATATTTATTCAAATACTTTGACACTTTTTTACTCTTCAAGATCTTGCTTGCTCCGTTTCCAGATTATCCTGAGGCAATAGTAAGCGTACTAGAGTAGCCGTCTAGGGAGCTGAGGAGTTGCCGGATTCGGCAAATTGGCAAGAATCGGCAGAAGGCTCAAATGCCCAAACCGCGAACTCTTTCTGCGGGCGCAGCTCATACGACCATGTACTGTATACTGAACACACCAGTTTGTGGACCGGGGGTGGAGAAGCGAGAAGCGGGAACCGTAGGAATTTTGAAACTTACCACTAAGCTAATTAAGCTTAACCCCTGAGCGCCCAAGGGGCCAATATGGCCTCTCGGTTTTGAAAAATAATATTTTTAATGATACGGTGAAAGGACGTGTCCTTTTTCTTGGAGCTCCGAGCCTATGTTCATTATCAATTGGTATGATTAATTTTTGTGGATTTCTTTTAGGTGATAGTTTGATTGGAATGGGTTTCAAAGGGTTTGGATTTGAGTGAACTTGTGTTGAGCGCTCAGGGTTAAAAGCCTATAGGGCATAGTATATACGCTAACGTATGATTTTCATTTGCTACCAATAAGAAATTTTAATTTGGGATCTCAAGTAGCTCACTAGAATCGCATTAATCTATTCTCCAACTTCTTTGTTGGTCTCCTATGTAGTGGAGGTGTGGATCCATTCTAAATATAAGAAAAATATGCCATATTGTACTGGTCACAAAGGGCCTTCCCGTTGTTTAAGGGTTAATTCATGTTGGGTTCAAAGACCTAAAATTAGGGGGATGGATATATGTATTCTGGGTGTTTGTTATATGTATACCACCATTTGTGTGTTTACAATTTCTTGTAAATTGTGCACATGCCTTAACACTTAAATGTCAAGTGGGTGGCCATGGCCTGCCCATACTATGGCTTCAATAGTGTTTTGATTGATGGGCACCATTAGTATTGCTTCTAAAAGTTTCAAAAGTCTATAGTGCATGCCGACCGCATGAAATTTGCAATAAGGGCAGATTGGGACCTAACATTGTGATTTTGAATTTTCTCACAATTTGGGTTACCTGAAAATATGAGTATATTTGATAAGATTGTTATTTGCCTTTTATGATGGATCATGTGTTTGCGGTCACTTTGGAAAAAAAACAAATGAAAAATGACTTTTTTTGTTGTACATACAAAATGCTTTTTCAGGGCTTGAGGACAAAAAATGTCCTCATGGACGTTTAGAGGTTAAATTGTTTATAACTTGTTAGTCCTTATATGCTTGTAGGAATTGATGATTCTTTTCAGTTTCATCAAATGGAAAATTTGCAATTTAACCCCAAAAATTCTTTTGTGTTTACATGGTCAAATGGCTCAAAATTGACCTCTCTCAATATAATGATTAGTAAATCAAAATTTTGAATTTTTTTAATAGTTTAACCTTAAGATTTATTTTTTCACTTGTTTATGTACATCCTCTCAAAAATTCAAACTTTGTGAGGGCATAATTCATTAGATTATAACACTCAAAGTAGGAGGAAAACTTTTTTTGAAGCTTCTCTAAGGTTTCAATTTTTTTGGTCATTCAAAATGATATCTTCCACTTTATGATTTTTTTGTGCAATTTAAATTTCTTGTAGAGCATGAAGTTGGCTATATGCATCACAAATTTCATGATCACTTAATGCTTAAAACATAATGGAAAACAATTGGAAGCATGAATTGTTTTGTTCAAATTGTCATTACACCAAGAAAACTTTGCCAAAGAGGTTCTTATAGAAATAAATCTCAATTACAAAATCCATATGGTGTAAACCTAGAACATCATGTGGAGTACTTGCCAAAGTAATTTTTTTCTAAAAATAAAAAGCAAAACATAAGTTATTACATAGTCAAGGAGAGTTGATTGCAAATTTTGCCCATTGACCAAGCCATGGTAAAGTGCTTTTGAACACTATTTGGGCAACACCCTTCCTCAATCCCTTTGTTTTTGAATTTTTTTGAGGATGCCATGTTGACATCTAAATCACATATGGTACCATATCTCACTCAAAAATTATTCAATTCTATTTTTTTGGGAGGTATGCAAGCTTTTGAATATCAGCACATACTCCCTTATTTTCACAATCTTATCATATGTATTTACTTGGGAAATGCTTGCCCAAATATCCCAAAAGCCCAGAGTGGGCTCCTTGATCCTTTAGGGGTTAAGAATTGGCCAATGGCGCACCAACAACAAGATGCAATTCTCTTGGTGAGGACAATTGAATTATGCTTTTGTTTATCTTTATTTGCTTATTGGTGTGCATGGTCTACTTTTATCTTATTGTCTTCTATTGTTGTTCATGTTATAAAATTGACTCTTATGTAAGTGGTTGCAACTGTGGCTAGTCTTTGCACAAACAAATGGATTGTTCTTCATTACTGAAAATTTGCAATGACTTGATGACTGCATTGCTGATTGCTCCTAAGAGTCCAAGACATGTTCATGCAAGAATCAACAAGAGCTGCAGCAAATGTTCATGAAGATGACAATGGTCATATTCGGCACGCCTTTCAACCCCTTCCACCTTTATTCTATTGAATGTAATCTTGAACTTTTGTAGTTCATTTACTTCCAACGCGATTTTAGTTAAATTGGGAAAATGAGTACATTTTGGTACTTTTGAAAGTTCTAGGTGATCACCTAAAACTGAGCTTTCGGTATTTTTTTGGTACATGTGTCCTCACTTGAGAGGAGGAATTTGCAAGGGAAATAATCTTAGTGGCTCAAATTGAATCTGAAACCTTCAAATGTGGTTTAAGGTGGCTATTTTGGATTAAGGTGAGGTACAAAATGGTACCCATCATTTTCCCATTTTAATGAATATTGCATTTTTCAGTGTTATGCGCTGTAAGCTTAGATGAAGTCTTGTTTGCAATTAATCTTAGCAAGGGCTTTTTTTTTTGGGCAATCTAAGCCAATTGCCTAAAAAGAAAATGTTAGCTTCAAGCCTATAGAATAAATTGGGAAAAATACAAAAAAATGCCAAATTGCAATAATAAAAATTGCGTTGCAACCTAGGCTTTTATAAAATTCTTACCAAATTGAAAATTGATACCATCATTTTAAAATTGTTTGAGGTATTATCTAATCCAATTCCATGCAACAATTAAACAATGTCAATGGTTTTTTGAATATTTTCAAAAAAAGGCCAACAAATACTTTTTGCCAACAAAACAAATCCTATGATGCTACAAGAATCTATGCATAGGGGCCACCTTCAACTCTAACCAAATATTACAGAGATGGAGCCTGCAAGCTACAAACTATTTTCAAAGAGTACCACATAGCCATTGATCAAAAAACCAAAAAAAGCCCTGGTCTTAGCTATTGACTTCTCTAAAAGTCTGTTTTTGATAATAAGGGATTTGTCTCCTTTGCTGAATGATTTCATTACAGTTTTGGGGAAACAAACATGTGAGATGTTCTTTGATCAGTTTCTTAATCAACATTACGTAAGTATATTTTCATGCTCAAAGGTACAAATGTAATCATAGTGTATGAGTTAAATAGCAAGATATGATTTGAAATATATATTTACAAATTTTGGTCCTACCACGCACACCCACATTGATTTTATGCAATTTTTTTGTAGATCATGTTTTTTAACTTAATGATAGTTGTTTTAACCCCTAAACGTCCCAATGTGGTGCTGCAACCAATATAATACAAGGTATTTTTCTTGCATTTGGAATGGATCCACACCTCTACTACATTTCAGACCACCAAAGAAGTTGGAGAATATATCAAAGCGGTTCTGGTGAGCTACTTGAGATCCCAAATTAAAATTTCTTATTGGTAGCAAATGAAAATTATATGTCAGCTTATATACTATGCCCTATGGACGTTTAAAGGTTAACATAAAAAAGGTGCATATGGATATTTCCTATATACCCTTACAATCAAACTTCAAAATTCATCACCAATTTTCTTCAATCAATTTTCATGTAAAAACATGAATTTTAACTCAAAATAGTTTACCAAAAATGGAGGTTTGATTTTTTGGAACTAAAATTTGATATGCTTGATTGGGATTGCATAGATATTATAAAATCAAGATGCTAAGCAAAAAATTCAAATTATATTGTATCTTTTGAAAAGTTCTTAAATGGCAAAATAGGCCAAAATATAAACATATTGAGGGTTACTATACAATGTAAAATATTTGATTATATAGGCAAAATGTGGACATGTTGTGTAACAAATAAGCTACAAAACTTTGCTTAGAAGTGCTTTCAAAAATAGTAAAACCAACAACTAGAAATGGTGTTTTGGCAAATTTCTACACTAAATTGTGCATTTCGGTTGACTAATTTCTCAACTTTTCACACTATTTAAATATTTACCAAGACTACAATAATTTTTGTCAATAATAACTGTCATGAACAATGGAGGAAGCAAGCAGAGGTTGTGCGCAGTAACAAAGCACAAAAGTCAAAGAGCACAAAAGTTAAAACTTTAGACAAAATTAGTAATTATTGTAACATAGAGAGAATTGCATTACCATCTAGGTGGACCAAAGCTGATCAATCATAAGGTAACTTTGCCAAAATGAGGCAACCTAATTGTTAAGGCAACCTAAAAGCATCATCATGCATCCTCTAAAACATATGGCTTGTTGCCACTGGCTTGTAAAATTGCCCCACCCTTCTTACGTAATAGATGAACTTGTTAAGAGGCCAAGCCAAAAGCCTCCAGTGACTTGCAAAATTGGGCTCTTTTGCAAGCCAAAGGGCGGCTTGCAAACTAGCTTGCAAATCGCATGAGACAAGCACCTTTTGCACTTTTCCAACAAATAAGAACTTGGTTTGTGAATGTGGACGTACTTGATTGGGTGGAGATGGCCTCTTAAACGGTTGTGGTAGGGCAACCCTTCTTCCTTGGCTTGCAAACTAGATTGACATGCTTGCAAATTGGCTTGCATTTTGTAAGACAGGTGTTGATGCTCTTAAGGCATTATATGGTGTAGCAAGGAGTTTGGAGATTTTGGAAATCTACACTGAATTTTGCGTTTAGGTTGCCCCACACTAGTTCTCATATCTTACATGTTTACTACTGTAAAAATGATTTTCATCACTAATTAATGCAAAAAATAAGTTTTAAAGGACCTTGCAACCACTACAAAGGTGCTGCAGAAAAAAATAACAAGGTTCAAGTTGTAAACCACATGAAATCCAAGCATGGTCAACCATTAGTGTGGAGCAACCTAAATACAATAGTCGCTGTAAGTAAGGGTTTCTTTTTTTGGCGATTTGGGACAAAATTGCACCAATTTTTTTGATTGACACCAAGCCTATAGAAAAAAAAGACGATTACTTGGATGAAAAAAGCTTCAAAAATTAAAAAATACTTGCATGAAGTTGCCAAATTGTGAATAAAAACCAAATTATAGACATGTAATATGTGCTAATGTGATATTTTCTATCCAATATGTGGATAAATGTTGAAATATGAAGCACCACTATAAAATTTTAAACCGCCACTTTGGCTATTCTTAAAATGAAAAAAAAAACCGTGCCCTAAGTTACTTGAAGTTGAAAAACGCCAATCACCATGGCCAATTCCGGGCCACCATGGATTTGGGCCCTTGACCCTCTCAAAATTGCATAAACGAGAAGATGAAAGCGAATTTGGAAGTGGCGCACTTTTTCATTCATCCAAACTGTGGAGGTCGCAGGGTTTTACAGGGTTTTTCTTGGATAAGGCTCCCGTAGTCGAAGCGAGAGTGCTGGAAACCCAACAACCGATTGCAAGCGACGGACTTGCAACCCGCCATCGCCATCCTTCCAAAACCTCCCAAAACCTTCTTCGTCTCCGGTTGTGTCTTCCGCAGGCACCGACGTGATTGCAATGCAAGGATTCAGAGAGATTTAGCCATTCCAGCTCCTCGCAGGACGCAGGGAAAATGGAGAGTCTGCGTATCTGCTGTCACGAAATGGCGACAACACTGGGCTTGCACCAGCCCCTCACTCCACGCCCCGTCTCCGCCCCGTCTCGATGGCGCTGTGCATCGTCTTCCACGCGAACCGGAGTCAAAGGAGAGACCAAGAGGAGCATCAAAGGAAACCCGCCGCGCAGGGTTGGCAAGAAGATTTCGAACGACGAGGATGAGAGTGCTACCAGTAGTAGCGCCGATCTTGCTTACGGAGGTGCCGTTTCCGTGTTCGCACTGGAACCCAGAGAAGAGTACTCCTCTGCCTTGAAAACCATTCCTAGATTGAAGGATTTGAAGAAACCAGCAAACTCCCGAACTCAGGTGCCCTTTCGAATTTTCCTTGTTTGATTTTCTCTCACTCTAGGGTTTGGTCTATCCGCTTCTGCTCTTGTCAGTATGCACCCCTTTCTTTGACAATTGGAATCAACAGTATAATCTGCTTTCACTCTCAAAGATCGGCTGACTTTTTGAATTTTTTTAACCCCTAAATGCCAAAGGCATCAAATTTTGGTGTGAAATCCACCAAAATTTGGTGTCTTGAGCATTCAAGGGTTAAACATTCTTCTAGTTCCATTCTTCGCTATGGTAACGATGGTTAAGCCAGCAAGTCACCATACAAACACTAGATGAAGTTTCTAAAGATATTGGTGTTGTTTTGTCACGCAGTTTTCTATGTGCATCTTTTCTTTGACAATTGGAATCAGCATCATATTCTGACTTCACTCTCAAAGATCGTCTCGTTTTCTGAGTTTTATTAACCATTCTCCTAGTTCCATTCTGATGGTAAGATAGCAAGTCACCATACAAACACTAGGTGGACGTTTGTACGAAGGTTTCTAAAGACTTTGATGTTGTTTTGTCACGCAATTTTCTATGTGCATCTTTTCTCTCACAATTGGAATCAGCATCATCTTCTGACTTCACTCTCAAAGATCGGCTGGCTTTCTGAATTTTATTAAGCATCCTTCTAATTCCATTCTGCGCTATGTTAACGATGGTAAGACAGCAAGTCACCATACAAACACTACATGACCGTTTCAAAGAAAGTTTCTAAAGACTTTGGCATTGCCTTTACGCAATTTTCTATGGCAGGACACTGCTTTTGGTTCTAGAGCAGCTGTTAGGTTAATTGATAGGATAGAAATGGACGAAACAGGCTTTCTGAATTTTGTTAAGCGTTCTTCTAGTCCCATTCTTCGCTCTGGTAATACAGCAAGTCACCATACAAACACCAGATGGATGTTTGTAAGAAGGTTTCTAAACACTTTGGTGTCGTTTTGTGACGCAATTTTCTATGGCAGGACACTGGTTTTGGTGCCGGAGTAACTGATAGGTTAACCGAAATGGACGAAACAAGGAACGGAGAGGAGCTCGATGACGACATCAGGCCAGACGTTCGGAGAATCGTAGACTTCGGCACTGAAGTCGAGGAACTCGAGGAGGAGGAGGAGGAGGAGACCATAATGGACATCTACGATAAAGCTCTAAACACGGAAGCCGAGGAGAAGCCGGTGAGCAGGCAAGTCAAGCAAGAGCAAGAGCAAGAGGAGGGAGAGGGAGAGATGGAGAGCATCTGGGTAGCAGGAGGAGCACCGAAGCGGAGAGGGATGGAATTCACCACGGACTACGAAGAAGACACGGAAGAGCTCTCGGAGAAGGAGAAGCGGGGGGTGCCAGCAGTGATGCGGTGCTTCGACAGGGCGAAGATCTTCGTGAAGGCCGGGGACGGAGGGAACGGCGTGGTGGCATTCCGGAGGGAGAAGTTTGTGCCATTTGGTGGCCCGTCTGGAGGATGTGGCGGTAACGGTGGCGATGTGTATCTGGAAGCAGACACGGCCATGAACTCGCTTCTTCCATTTCGGAGACAAGTGCACTTCCGAGCCAATCGAGGGGCTCATGGGAAGGGCTCCAGTCGAGAAGGTGCCAATGGCGTTGAATGTGTTGTGAAGGTGCCTGTTGGGACTGTTGTTAGAGCTGCTGATGGACAAGAAGTAGGCGGTGGTGGTGAAGTGCTGCTGGAGCTCACTAAACCTGGGCAGAAGGAGCTGCTGCTGCCTGGTGGCCGTGGCGGGCGTGGTAACTGTGCCTTCAAAACGGGACGGAACAAAGCTCCCCAGCTCGCTGAATATGGCGAAGTGGGTGCTGAAATGTGAGCGCCACCCCCACACTCTCAGTCCGTAACCCTAAAACTCCGGGTTTTTTCATGGGTTTGACATGACCCACACATGATCAACTGCACTTGCCGCGTTACAACCATGACTCCTGGGTTTTTTTTGGGGTTAATTTTTCATTCAGTAATATTAGGGCCGGTTCAGACCTGAAGTGAACTTCCTAGTGGACACTTACTTTGTTGTCGTCCAGTGTTTTGTCCACCTTCATTTGGTGGGAAACTGCCATGTCTTCATTGATTTTGTCTGCCCGGGGGAAGGTTTCGAGTTATAATTTTGCTCCCACTTGACATGATTTTGTCTTTATCTCATATCATGTGAGAGATATCATGTGAGAGGGAGTGTTTTGTCCAGTGGACAAGATTTGGGGTCACCTTGGGAGGCGACCTCAAATCTTGTCCGCTACAAGTGAACTCCTCTTCAATTTTGGCAGGAGCAGGTGATGACATGGCATTAACACCTATTGAATGTGAAAGCTCCACTTAACGAAACCCTCCCACCGGCCAATTAGAAGCTCCAAAATCTTGTCCACTTCCCAATCTGAACCGGCCCTAACATTAGCTTCATTTTATGCAGCTGGATAGAACTGGAGCTGAAGCTAGTTGCGGATGTCGGTATTGTGGGTGTGCCGAATGCTGGAAAGAGCACACTTTTGAGTGCCATTAGTGCTGCACGGCCTGCAGTTGCCAACTACCCTTTCACGACGCTGTTGCCGAACTTGGGAGTTGTGCCCATTGGTTATGATGCTTCCATGGTTGTTGCTGATTTGCCTGGGCTTCTGGAAGGTGCTCATCAGGGCATTGGCTTGGGGCATGAATTCCTGCGCCATACGGAACGCTGCGGTGTGCTTGTAAGTTCCTAGAGTTGAGAGCTTTTTCCCCTTCTTTTTTTGAAATAAGGGTTAAAAGCAAAGCACAGTTCCAGTGTGTTCATGCTTTTTGAGCGTCTCCAATGGTTTCAGGTGCAAGTGGTGGACGGCACTTCGCCACAAGCTGTTGAGGAATACGAAGCTATACGATTAGAGCTACAATTATTCAACCCTGAGCTGTCTGAGAAGCCGTTTGTCGTTGCGTACAATAAGATGGATGTACAGGAGGCAGCTGATCAATGGCCGTCGTTTCAAGAAGCCTTGGAAATGAAAGGGGTGAATGCCTTTTGCATGAGTGCCGCTACACAACAGGGAACTATGCCAGTGGCCTGGGCTGCCTTTGAGCTCCTGCAGAACCAGAAGAAGGCATTTCCTCAAGGTTTGTTCTCTTGCTTTTTTTTTGTTTGATCTCTCAAAATTTTGTTCTCGGTGAGGTCACTCTTTGAAAATTTAAGGTACCCCATAAGAGACAAGACAAGGGTGTTTGATTGGACCCTATGTGTATATATATTTTTGGCCTTTAAATCCACCCTAAAATGTCTATTTTTCTATTGTAGCAAATGAAAGACATTCTATCATGTATTTATATCAACTCAAAAAACAACCTAAGTGCCCTATTATGTATCTACGCAATTTCTGATTTGTAGATTAGAAAAATAAAAGTCACTATGTAGTGTCTCACGTAATTTCTACATTTTACGCTAGTAATCATCTACATGCCGAGTTGTCACGTACATGGGCAGAATTTCACAATGTTTTGTTGCTGCCTTGCTTCATTTATGTTGCAGAAGGCAAGATTTAGCTTTTGGACAACAGTGTAAAGAAAGTAGGTCAATGCGTTGGATGTGAATGGTTTGTTAAATGCTTGTTATCTTAGATTCATGAGCAACATTTTTGCATGTTTTTCCATGTGCCTTCTGCAAATCCTTATCTTGAGAAGACTTTATACTGAAACCTGTTTGAATTGCAGAAGAGGAGATCGTTGAAGAGGCATTGCAAGTAGGAGACGTTGTCAAGAAAATACGAGATGCACCAATTGAAGAATACCAGATCATGAACGACAAGCACACTCGGACATGGGAAGTCAAAGGAGCTGGTTTAGATCGGTTCACACAAATGACAAACTGGGAGTAAGTAGTATTTTCTATCAATGGTCATGAATTTTGTTGCCATTTCTGTCACTTTAAGCAAATCAGCGAACTTGGGAGTGTAATTTTTATGATTTTATTTGGGAGTTGTATGGGGCTTTGTAGATATCTTTGAGTGTAAGAGCCAAATATGTTGAGAGATCAAATTCGTGATTGTGTATGAAGTTGCTTATGCATATCAAAATAAGAGGTTGTAGACCACTATAATTGACATTGGCTACTTCTGTTGCAGGTACTTCGAGTCAGTACGTCGGTTTCAGCACGTTTTGGTTGCGAGTGGCGTCAATAGATCTTTACGAGAACAAGGAGTGAAGGAAGGGGATCTTGTAATTGTCGGTCAAGTAAGTTCGCTTCCTTCCTTTTGTTCGGAGTCTTTTTCTTTAGTTTCTTGCTTTATTTAATTGCCTAGTGATAGCAGACAGTTCGGAGCAGTTTCTCTGGTTCATTTTGATATACCCACGACAAAACCAATAATGTGTCCAATTTTTTTACGAGAACAATAGCTGTGTGTACCAAGTAATATTGTTCTATTGCTGTATAATGTCCTAATTCTTCACTCTTTTACTCTCAAACCTCTCAACCCCTAAATGTCGGGCTGGTCACAGGCTGCTCTCTACTTTAGCGCTACAATGGTGTGGTGGCAAGTGCCCACCCATTATGATATTGTTTCCAAAAATTACTGAAGTCAATAGTGCATGTTGCCCTCATGAAAATTGCAAGAAAGACAACATGGGACCTAACATTGTGTCTTTGAATCTTCTCACAATTTGGGTTACCTAAAAATATGAGTGCATTTGGTGGGGTTGTTTTTTTGCCTTCCATGACGGACAATGTGTTTATGATAAAAATAAAATAAAAATAAAATGAAAAACGTCTCTTTTCCATCCTCCAGAGTATTTTTGTTATCTATTACACGAATTCCATCCACCTAGGCATTTAAGGTTTAATCTGATCACTTGGAGAATGGGCAAGTATAAAGCATATTTTAGAATGTCATTTTGGAGGTAATTCTAGGGCCATTCCAAAGAGGCGTGATGTATTAGCTTTACCTAAGAGTAGAAATCAAGCAACGGCTTGCAGGAGTATGAAAGTCATGGTGCCCAATGATAATGAGATGTATGTTGCAAGCAATAGTAGCATGTTGGGGTTCATCATTTCAAAGAATGAATTTCTTATGACTAAAGTGCAAGCCACCATAAACCAACTTTTTTATCAAAAATGTCAAATAGTTGCCAACTTTAAATGCCAAAAATCTTTTTGGCAAACTATAGCTCCGATCTGTTTTTGTAACTTTTATCCTTGCTTATAGTTACAAAGAGTTTCAACTTATTGAAGGGTGTTATGAACAGCTCATATTTATTGCTCATATGGTTATTAGATCTTTGTTGTTGCTTTATTCTGTCTTTGCATTGTAGTAGAGTTGTGACATGTGGTTGTAGGGAGAGTGACATTCATAGATTATTGTTGATGTTGATAAGACCTTTGAAAGTTTGCAATCAATACATCGAATTTTAATGAAGATTGTATGAAAAAGAAATCTGAAAATGATGCATTTCTAGCTTGGAAAGAGACGCTTGTTTTTATACGCACTGAAGTTTTGGCTCTCATGTTATTCATTGCAGATGGAGTTCCAGTGGAAAGACGCAGATGACGTGCACAACCTTGGTGACTGGAAAAGGAGCCCTCGAGGCTCAAAGGTGTGGCCTCATTAAATGGCTAAATCAATGCCACCCATGGTTTTGTTGCTTTGGCTCAAAACAACTTCTTTGCCTCTTTTGTACCTCTTACTGAAGAAGAAGACAGCGACGTGGCAATTATATAATATTGATTTTTGAGGAAGCTGTACCATATATCAGTTAGACCAAAACTTCACTGTCTGCCTTGGTTTTACTCCAAAGGAACTGTTTCATTTGTTTGGAGGTGAGGTAGCTACGTTTTTGATAGATACCCTTGTATTTTGCAATAATTTGATGAGCATTCTTGATTTTTTAGCAATATGTGGGGTACTCTTCTGGGGTTTGGGTTTATGGAGAGGGAATAATTATCAATACTTCTACTTGTCACAAACAAATTGCATGTGTGTCTGCATGGCAATACCATGACATGCCCTTGGTGCAACCACAAGAAATACACGGTCTTCATTATTTGCCACATAACAAGTAGCCTTAACACTTCCTATGCAACTTTGATGTTGTGATGCGCATGTAGCAGTACTGTCTAACACCAAATGAAAAGGATTTGACAAAACTATCGTTAAGAACATGGTTTCTACAATTGTGAACAAGCCAATTCCTAAACTCTTTGCAACCTTGTATCCTCAAAGGCATCTTTATATTTTCTAATAAATCAAGGGTATCCATCTAAGTGTTGTAAAATACAAGGATACCTTCCAAATTTTCCCTAGTCCAAGTTGTGTATAGGGTGATGTTCTGTCCAAGTAATCTCTTATTCATAATTGGATCTTCAAAAGTGTATCCAAAAGAATACCGTGTTTTTTTTCTTTATCAATATGATGAGCATTGTAAGTGTACAATTGATTGCAGCCAAAACACGCATAATCTCCGAAAAACAAAAAGATGTGCTTGTAAAAGATTTTAGGGAAAATTTCATGGATACCCCTGAAGTTTGCAATATTTTCAGTAGATATCACTGCTTTTTCAAAAATATTACAACTTTCTTTGACCAAAAAATTTAGGCGTTTGTTTTGTTATGCATGTCATTTCCCTCTCCCTTTGTGCACACACTATTTCTTTCTTGTTGTGCATACACAGAATGGAAGAAGGGAAGTGGCATGCACAACAAAATAAACACCTAAATGTTTTTGATCCAAGGGTACTTGTGATATTTCTGAAAAAGTAGGGGTATTTACGAAAATATTGCAAACTTCAGGGGTATCCTTGAAATTTTCCCAAGATTTTATACTATTGTTCACAACTAAACTTTCCCACTCAGAAATTCAGTTCTTTGGTAGATGGGTTTCACTTTACTAATCCAAAGTCACGTCCAAAGTGCATTGTGTGTGTTCTATTAATCTAGATGATCATTTGTCAATAAGGATTATTTTCAAATGCATACAATGAAGTGGAAATTGAAGTGTGAATATTTTATTTTATTTAAATAATTGGACAAAAAACTACAATATTAAATATTTATCCCAAAGTTGGATTTTATTATGTAAATGAGTGTATGGATTACATTAAATAGAAATTAGATTTCATAAAATTAGTGATTCCAATGCTATGTTCTATTAAGAGATTTGTGTTTAAATAATTGGAGAGTCAACAAGTCTTTCTATTTTTTAAAGTTTTTCATTAGGGGCGGTTAAAATTGAAATTTTTGTTGAAAGATTGAAACCAAATTTTTAAGAGTAGGCCTAATCTTAAGATTATCAATCTTGTCATTGAAGATTCCTTCTTAGTTATTCTAGAAAGCCAAGGAGATTGGATGAAATTTGAGAATCTTTTGGATTTCTTGAATATCTTTTATTGAGTTTCTTCCCTTATTGATAAAAAAATACAATTGCTGTGTAACTATGATTGGGGAGCCAAAGCTCTTTTTTGCTTCTCTAAATGCCTTAAGTGTGTATTGCCCAAGAGTTCTATCTTTGAGAACAATTTCTGATCTTGACGCATGGATTTTCAATTGAATAGAATGTTTATCAACTTGCATACCTTTGTTAGGCATTAATTGCATTATGATTATTGAAAGGAAAAACTTCTTTATATTTCATTGTTTAAGTCCCCTTAATTTCAATGATACCAAAAAATACTTTATTTAGTTTGTCTAACTACTCTTTTAGATATTATAATTTTTATTCCAAAAATCATTAGCTATTTCTATTGTATTGCTAATATGCCACATTTAACTAAATATAAAATCCAAAATCTATGAAAAATAGTCTAAAAATTGTTTTTGTTTGCAAAACAAAACATTGAGAGACGCTTGCAAAATATTGGGAGATGTTTGTAAAATATCAAGAGATATGTCCGTGTTATATGACTTGCAAAACTTTGGAAGAAACACATAGAAAATGTTGGGAAAAAATGTTTAAGGACATAGAAAGTTCATAATTACATACATAATCCATAATTGGTTGAATATGTCCTTAATTAATGCATCATGCATTACTTGTTGCTAAATTTTGATTATTTGGTAGTGTCCATTATAAAATTTATTTTTGAAAGGACATTGTTTATGCTACTAATGAAAGATGAATAAAAGTCAAGCCCAAAAAACTTGCTCCAATAAATTTGGAAAATAAGTACGCATTCTATGCACAAATACTAACAAAAAGGAGGCATTTAAAACCAAGACTTAGTGGCTTTGGCACACTATTGAGTTGGTCATAAATTCTAATTTAGGTAATGGCCAAGTGCTTACCATCATTGTACACCTAAGTATGATGGAGTCAATTGACCTTCATTGTCACATGAGGTTCAAGAGTTCCTATAGAAAAGAACATGTGAGTTCTTTATTCTATCTCCTAACGAATGCTTCAAAGATGAAATTTGCCATCTAGGTTCATGGAACTTTGATAGTTGAACCATTACCAAGAGGCACTTCATTTATGGTTGTCACTCACATTGGAGTTAACCTTCTTCTCTCTTCTTCAACATAAAGAATACTAAAATATGACACATATCAAAATTATATCAACTGACGTTTCAAATTTTACAATTTCTATATAGATTGTCCAAACATCTATTTTGGACTTCAACTAATTTCAATGACAACTTACCTAAATGACCAAAAAACTAGACCTCACTTCAATTAACATTTCTACATTTAAAAAAGAATTACTCAAAAAAAGCTTAATATCATATCCCATATCCAATTTGTTAAACAACTCATTCTTAGTTTAGTAGAACTACCGGATCTCCATGTGGATTTTGAACCTTGAGTCCCTCCTAAAATGTTTAACAAATCTGCTTCATGCACCAAAACAATCCCTCGCTTGACACCTATTGGTCAAATTCATTCTTCAAACACAGCTGCCAGATGGCATCACATGCCCGCATAATGCCCAAAAACAGATGATTCACATCCAGTCATATTTAAGTTTCATTCATCCATTTTGAGCCTTTGATGCCTTTGTTTTAGACTTTGCCTTGCCTTGTACCCGCCATCTACTTTCCCCGCGACACGTTGGTTGTGCTTGCTCCAACTCCAACCCTTTGCAATGTAGGGTTTCGCCGATTGATCTCTCTTCAAAGTTAAGCTTAGCTTTGCTCATTGATCTCTTTATTTTTGTGCAATTCGCATCTAAGCTTTGTAGTTTCTTACACTAAAAATATGAAAACAATTAATGACTTAGTACTTCGTTTAACAAAAAAAATGGCACATGTTAATTTGAGGGTTGATATCTCCGCGGCTACGCACGCGTCAAAGTGGACAGTTGAGAGCATTCTTCAGCTCCTAGACACTGTGGAGGAGTTGGTGAAGAAAATTACTCTGGCAGATGCTAAAATAGAAACATACGCTAGTAATAAGATACACCTCAATAATTGTTTCAACTAGATTTGTAAATTGATTGTCCCTTTGGTAGGGAGTAAAGTCAAGATGTGCGCTGCAAAAATTCTAAAACAAGCAATTGCTATTGAGCTAGAAGTTATAGGGCAAGGTAGACAATATTTCTACAATAATCCTCAAATGCAGACTCTTGTGACTAAAGCTTGTATAGCCTACGGCTAGTTGCCATCTGATGAGAACCTAGAAATATTCAAGGAGGCACAATTTTTCATTTTGGAACGCAACCATGAGCACCATGTGAAAACTAGAAAAGAACTAAAAGAGCTAGTCGAGTACTGCCTAGAGTCTGCACAGACCTATCCTACTTTGAACATCATGTATCCACGGCAATTTAGGGTTATAAGACTATTTGGAAAGTTTAAAGAAAAACTACTTCATCAGTTCCGTTTAGATAAGAAGTACACTAAGGCAAAGAAAGAGTGATTTTGTGTTGTGTTAGTGAAGGAGGGGACTACACATTAAACTACTGCATCAAGTTAGATCAGATAAGAAGTACAGTGGTAAATGAAGATTGTGTGATTTTGTGTTGTGTTAGTCAAGTGACTACACATTTGTAAATGAACATTGGACATTTTTTGTGGGCGCACTATTGACTATGGACTACACCCAACAATGGGTGTACTATCGTCTCTAGACTGCACCCAACGATGGAGTCTCGACTTTGGAGTGCATTCACTGGTAGGTGCACTATGGTACACAAGACTTGAAGCTATCCTATACACAAGATTGTGTTTAGTATAGATTTGTACATGCAACTAGATACTTAAAAGGCCATTTTGTATTGGATGAAAAGTCAAAGTAAAGGTGACATAATTAAAATAATAGGAGGTGAAAAAAACTCAAAATTTTGTGAAGTGTCTCTACCTCATATGACTTTCCTAATGTACATCTCAAAAAATATGAGTAGAAAAAGACAATCTAGTACTATGTCACCATTAAGTATTTTCCGAAAGTTGAGTTTTTTAATGTAAATTCACAAGGAATAACATACATTATAGAATGGCATTGTTGTTTTTGATGAGCAAAATAGGTTCATTCTACAGATCCTATTTCATCAAAAACTAACTCATATAGATTCTCATTTTTCAATAATCTCCTCCCTTCCACTCTTGTTCATTCTACTTTTGTTCACTACAAGCTGCATGCCTGCACCCAACTTTGGGTGCACTAAACCCACTCAAGTACTCTAATTTTAAAAGAAGGCATCCAAAAAAAAATCACATCCAATACTACACCCAAACTAGGTGCACTATTTTGGGTGCACTACTTTGGGTGCAATCCCCAAGCAATACTTTTGTTGATTTTTACTATACTACACACCCATTTGCAAATTTGGGGAAACATTGGGTACTTTTTGGACTTTTTCAATTATTTTATTATTTTACCTCCCAATCCAAGGAAATTTGGAATTGACTTTGAAACGTCTGATTTAGATAGTGCACCCATCGTTGGATGCAGTCCAGAGCGGAATTTTTGCATAGAAAGTGAATAAATCAACTTCCATTCTTGGACAAGTATACAATTTAGTTAAGAAAAAGACTTTTGGCACTCTACTTGAGGATGCACAAAAGAAAGTTTCAAGTCAAAAAATTCAATGAGTATAAATCAACTTCTGCTCTTGTAGTTATTGTGGCATGGTAAGGTTTGGCACTTGTACAAATGTACAAAATAGTCTTTTAGTGGCTTCTTGACAATATTGTTAGTGTATACTTTGCAAATGTCCAAGTTTAGTATTATAATTAATAAAATAAAACAACTATTGAAGATTGATGTTAGACATCACCGATTCACATAATTGAAGAATATATGAACTAAACTTAAAAGTTGTCATTTATAACCTAATAAGCTGCCACGCATGTAGCTAAAAGTTCTTAGGCAAGAAAAAACTTGTAAACAAAATACTAAACTAAAGGAGAAAGTATTGCAACTTGCCTACTACTAAAATTCAAGATAGATTGCAAAAAATTCAACCTACAACCCACATTTTTGACAAGTAAAGATAAAAACCAAAAATGAAAATAATAAGATACACACCAAAACCTGACCCTTTAACAGGCCTCCACAATTCCAATCATATGTACCCACAGTAGACATTACAGAAATGTCCATCGTGGGTAAGTTGATGGTCGGCCAAGCGGAGGGGTACGATTTGGGTGTGTCTACCTTAGCCCTGCTTCGATGCCTTCGTCCTGGACGTCGCCTTCACGTTTGCGACACTCATCGATGCAGAGGCCATGGAGCTGTCACTACAATTGGCCTGGTGAAATTTGTAAGGAAATTTTCTTTGCTACAGCGCGATTACAGGTCGAAAGGCGAGTTAAAGGAAATGTAGCTCTTCTGAGAATTTCGGATTTTGCAAGGAGTCAGACGGTGAGGAATACTCTTGTGTGGAGGTCGATGGACTCCGCTCAATTGAGCGAGCGAGGGTCCGCTTGCGTGCAGCTTTTTCATCCTTAGCATTTTCTTGAGGTATTTCCAACCGTCCCGATTGCGTGAAGAGTTGCAGGTTTAGTCCTTTTACAGAACTAGGGCTTCTTGTAATTGGAGTGCAATCGGTATCAAACATGGCCTTTAGGAGCGCATTTATTGTCAAGATTCGAATTGCTTACCATATTTCGGGATGTCAGAACTAATCACATGACAAGTGCCGCTCTGTTTTGAGGTAGAATTAATTAATGACTTGCGAACTGGCGTCAATTGTCGTAAGTTGTTGTTGGACTCTGTGATGGATCTATTGATCAGGGGAATGCTCATTTCAAACTCCACTCTGATTGGTTTAGGTTTTGGTCTAAAGCCTTGAAGTTCTTAGTTCGGTCTTAATCGTTCTTGGCATTCTTCGTATATTCAAATTTGAGAAAATGCATCAAATTATCGGGATTTTATGAAACGTTAACGGATCATTATCAAACCCTAACTATGCGGCAGTGAGAACATTTCCATAGAGATATCGATTCATCGGATACTTTAAGATACATTCCGTCTGGCATTCAAATTGAGATTCCTCTTGGAAGGCAAAAGTGTATTCAAGTGTTGGTTATCCGAATCATCTCTTTCCTAACGAATTCTACGTCTTCCTAGAATTCAAGAACTCTCACATTATCTCTTTTGTGTGAGAATTAGTAATTTCTGCATACGCAAGTCCATCCTCGCTCAGGTGTGTGAAGTATTGGATCAGTAAGGGTGAAGTTGCTTAAGATTCTGAGTTGGCACCTAGTTTAGAAGAGTTGTAATGTTCTGTGAATATCAGTTTTTGGGTCAGGGATTGTCCAAAGGTTTATCCTGCGTTGAAGAACTGATTTTTGGTAAGAATTGATTTTTGGTAAATCTTTGCAGATTCAGATTGTCGAAGTAAACGGCCGCAATTGACAGTCCTTATTTTATTTTGGAGAAGTAGTCATGGCTGTGTTGACCAGAGGAAAGAGTATGCTCGATTCTTTAATTACAGGGGATACCACTTTGAAGGATATATTTGGTGGCAAATTTGGCGCTGTTGAGAAGCAGCAAGAGCTTGAGCGTTCACCTTCAGGCCCTCGAAAATGGATAAAAGAGCTATCTGCACTTGCTAACGTTGTAGTTGGACATTGTGCAAGGTAGGAAATGTTGAAATCGGTCATACATTGTGTTCATTGACGTCACTACATTTTTGGAGATTTTTCTTTTGTATTAGCGTAGCATTGTTTTTGATCCCTTTTTTTGGTTCGACTAGGATGGAGCCAGGATATCTTGGTGTTGCCATTCACGGCGCTTTCCAAGTTTTGTGGTACCAGAATACAAACCGTGTGTGTTTGTTCTTTGGCTTTTCAGGATATTAGGTTTTTCTCCAGAGGAATTACAGAAGCATTTTGAAGAGGAGGCTCCTGCGTCAGCGAAGCTCCCTTCCAAATATGCTCTCCACCTTTTTGAGTACAGCTGTTTTAGAGCCCTTTCTGTGCAAGCTCAGGTCACGGACCACTTGAGTGACAAGGAATTTCGCCGGTTGTCTTTTGATATGATGCTTGCTTGGGAAGCTCCAGGAGCAAGCGACAGGCCTCCTTTGAAGGTACTGATGATTGTCATTTGAAATTTCTCAAGGCATGTTTGTTTTGAATTTCATATTGTTTAAATGATTCTGTGTGGGTTTAGTCCTGCTGCGGAATGAGCCGAAGCACTCGCCATGCGATGAAAGTGGTTCTCGTTAGTTCTGATAGTATTGTTGCAAAGAAGCCAAGTGTTAACCTCAGACTCGGTATGTAAGTTTAGTGATAGCAAGGAGGTGGGAACCATTTGAACGTTTTATTTATTCGCTTATATGGCAGAATGAAACCTGTCCCATCCTGTTGTGTTTCGGTTGCATGACAGAATGAACCTGATGCATCAACTAACGACTCTCGGACGGACGATGAGGAAGATTCGGCATTATTCTATTCTGACTTGATGCCTCTGATGGTCCAAATGCTCTTCCAGACTCGCATTAAGTCTGTTATCGCTAGCCTTTGAGGACAAATGATATTATAGTAGGCTGCCGCCAACCCTTTACAAGTTTACCATTTGTATACAAACCCATTCTATACATGTTATCTGATGATGCGATGGTAAATGCAGGTTGACGTGGAGAGCACCGTTGGACCTGATGCTTTTGCACGTTTAGCACCTGCTATTCCTACTGTTGCAGACGCAATTACTGTGCACAGTCAGTTTGAAGCTCTTACTCAGAACACAGGAGGCCGTCTTCCTTTCCCCATCTACGATAAATATGTTGCTGAGCTGGATAAGTAATTTCGTCATAAAACTCTTCATTCCTTTTCTCATGTGAGTATGATTACTAGTTCATTCTAATAGTGTCGTTTTAAATAATTAATATATCTACTGCTGTTCCTCATAAAAAAATCTGTGCAGATGTATTCAGAAGCTCTCTATAAGTGGATATCCGCCAGGAGTAATGAATCTTTATTTTAGCATCAGATGTTTAGGTGTATCTAGCTTTGGATTATTTTGTTGCTTATGTTTTTATGAAGGTATGGGCAAGGATCTGACCACTGGCCTTGTGTTGGGATTTGTTGCACAGATCGATCAAGGCTATAAAGAATCAAGTAACAACGGCTCTGTTAAGAGCATTGCAATTAGGAAAGAATGAGACACTTATTGATATAGACGGGACGGCTACAACTCAGCCTGTGCTTCAGCACGTTGGTGTTTCTACTTGGCCTGGTATGTTTATGATTCTGACAATTTCCCTTGCTAGCAATTCTTGCTGTTTTCTCACAAGAAGTTGCATGTGTTCTATGAAATGGTTGCTGCTGAGCAGCTTGCTTTTGTGCTTTTGAATTCCTGATTTTGTGCAGGACGACTGACTCTGACGGATCATGCATTTTATTTTGAGGCCACTGGGGTTGTGTCTTATGATAAACCCAAGAAATTTGATCTTTCGGCAGATCTGAAACAAACGGTGAAGCCAGACTTGACAGGACCGTGGGGTGCCCGTCTTTTTGACAAAGCTGTCATGTATAAATCATCCGCCACGTAAGTTGTTTGATCTCTGTGTAAGCTATTTGCACTATCATGGATTCTTCCGGTTCTTTCTCCTTCGTACCTTATTAGCGCCTGTGTAGTTTATTTTCTAAATATAAACTGGATCCATGTAGAATTTATCGCATGAGAACCTGTGTTGTTCTCTCCCGACCTTTGAGAGGATGGTATTGTGAAGATCTTTCTTTTCGCAGATAAAGGCGTTCTTGTTTAGAGCCTGAATTTGCTTATTGGTTGATTGGGTGCAGAGCGGACCCGGTTGTGCTGGAGTTCCCAGAGCTGACAGGGCGTACACGCCGTGACTATTGGTTGGCAATTATTCGGGAAGTAATATCAGTCCATCATTTCATTCTTACTTATCAATTAGAAGGTGTAGGGAAAGCCGAAGCTTTAGCAAAAGCCGTTTTGGGAATCGCTCGATTAAGAGCTACGAAAGAGACGTTTCACGTCTTACCACCCAAGCCTGAGAGCTTCCTCACATATTCACTGGGAGCGGAGATGCCCGGTGGAGATTTAATTCTGGCAGAACTGGCAAATTCATTGCGTAGCACAGGTCGTGGCGAAGGACAATCGAATGAAGCAAGTGCTCTTGAGAAACAGCAGGGTAACGGGATATATGCAATCTCAGCAGCAGCTGTTGTAGCTAGCTTTCGTCCTTCAACTCCGAAGGGAGCGGAAAAGTCAAAGGAAGCACCTCTACCTATTGGAGAGTTTCTCATTGGTGAAACCACGCCCTTGGAGAAAGCAATTTTACAGTCAAGAGATAATACCAAGAAAGTCCTCTTGGCACAGGCTACCATAGAGGGGGTAAAGGTCGAGGGCATCGGCACAAATGCTGCTGTTATGAAGGTATATTTTCCATCCCAACATAGATACAAGCTTTATGTTTATTTTTGTAAGAATTTCTATCAATACATAAGAGTTCTGGCTGACTAGCTTGGCTGTTTGGTTATAGGAGCTGCTGATTCCTGTTTCAGCCATATGTACTTGGCTTCAAGGGCTGTATCTCTGGGAGGATCCTGTAAAGTCACTCACATTTTGTGTTATTGGCTGCTACATCATTTTTAAGTGAGTACCAAGCGCTATGCCACAAACCACACTGGCTATGCATGAAAATCTTGTTGAGTCTCATTGATTCTGCTGTTTCATGTTGTTAGATTATGTTCAATTCTTGACAAGCGTGATCCAGAAACTTTTTGCTTATTGGCATCCATCGATTTTCGACAGAGGTTGGCTTCCCTTCATATTGCCAATATTGCTGGTGCTGATGGCTGCGTACATGGCATCTGTGCGGAATATGCGTAATGGAGCGGCAATTAAAGAGATTGTGGTTTCCACGCCGCCTAATCAGAACACGGTGGAGCAGCTGCTAGCGTTACAACAAGCATTGTCACAGTTGGAGGGATTTATTCAGATTGGAAACATATTTCTGCTCAAGACACGTGCTTTAGTTTTATCAGCCCTTCCTGAGGTCTCTACCTTACTCTGCACTCCTCCATCTGTGGTATTGAATTTTGTACATCGAACCTCGCCCATAGACGTTTTTTTTAACCTCTGCCTATTTGACTTGGATAATTGCAGGACATTGAATTATCAGTACTGTCTAGGGTTATAGTCTGTTTTTTCTTGTTATTCACGTTGAGATGTCACAATCGTGAGGTCCACCAGGTGTGTGGTATTGTTGGAATGTTCATAGTGAGGGGGGAGGGGGTTTTTACATGGACTTAATTTTGCACAATTTGAACTTCTGGATCGGTGTCCTTTGAGGTAGCTATCAAAAGCAGCAGCTCTCACGTGCTCACTAAGCAGCAGACAATATTGACACTTGCTTTTGGTGGCCACCTCAGAAAAATTGTTAGGACTTGAGAGTTCTTGAATTTAAAATATTTTCCTTGATAATTACTGACAGTAGAAAAATAGATCTGGGAGGCACATGTGTATCATCGGAAGCCGTTGGCAAGGATGGGACTATAAACTTGGTTTCCTATAATTTAGACTTGTGGGCTAAAAGTTGTTGAATTGCAAATATTTTCTACATCGGCGGTTGCTGTAGTTGTGCTTGATGGAGCAGGCTATATTATTCTTACTTTATATTTGAAGCAAGAATCATTAACTTGATGTGCGGATATTAACTCTGCTGGGTTCATGTACTCACGCAGGTCACAAATCAGATCATATATCTTCTTCTCGCAGCAGCAGCTTTCTTGCTTATTATCCCAACCCGGTGGCTGATTCTGATCACCTTCCTGAACGTATTCACAAGTGAAATGCCTGCGAGGTCAGAATCTACTCGCAGACTCACTCGGCGAATCATTGAATGGTGGTACGGAATACCCGTTGTCCCAGTCCGGTTTCTCAAGCCTGAGGTGGACAGTGGGAGTAGATAAGAGCGTCTCTGGTATTGTTTCTTTTTCCCTTTCTTGAACGTGTGCATATATTCTTGTAAAAGACGTGGAGAGGGAATTAATGTTTGTAGGATATGGACAAGTGTACATTACGTATTGGTAATAGCAGGATAGACTCAAGTTGAACATCCGCGAAGGGAATAGAAGCTCTTCTCTTTGATCACAAAAGAAGTACATCTGCATTAATTACCAAGGGCTAGAAGAGGCAGAGGGCGTTGCGATTAGGAACAAGTAATGAAAATCAGCTTAATTGTGTAATACATGTTGGTACAAAAGCGATATCTGCATAACTAACGTCTTATTTTTATTCTTCTAATCGTGATGTTCTGTCTCTACGAAAACATAATTATTATCGGTATGTTTTGGGATATTTGCTTCGTTACATGCATCCATTTCCTTTCATTACGATTAGTCCGTGGTAATGTTTCCCATTGTAAGGTTCGTTTGTCTTAGCCAGGTAATGGGTGCCAGCATTTAGATGGAACTGGGTTCTAGAAAGCCAGAAAAACAAGCTAGAAAGCCATGAGGCTATGCAATGAGAGACTCTTGTCTCTCACGTGGAGCACCTATGAAGCTATGAGAGATTTTGGAGGGTTTATTGCTTATATTTTAGAGTGGTGTACTATAGGTGTGTAGCGTAATTGGGGGAGTTATAGCTAACTTTAGAAAATCTTTGGAAAGAATTAGGTGGTAGCAAATTTTCTCTATTGCTCACTCTTTGTTTCAACAATGAATTGGGTTTCAATAGGATTATTGAAAATGCTCAGAACGCATTGGATCGCATGTGGTCAGTAGTTACTTATTAGTACTCATATTTTCATATGTTACTCTAATACACTGTTTCTTCATGAATCCCTGCTTAGGGTACGAAGAGTGGAATAGTTACGCACATCCCTACCTACACTGCTGACTTATTTTTCAGGTTGTTCATTTGTAACTTTAACTTACCATCATTTTAGTGTGACGTAGAAGTTCATCAGACTTGAACAGACTATGCTTGTCATCGTAGAAATTATTTAAATTGTCTTATTGCTCAATTGTCGTTGTTGTAACTTCAAATTTGAATTGGAATAACAAATTGAGTAACCCAAAATTTACAACTCAAAATTTACAACTATCTAAAAGGTAACAAGTATGCTGTGAAAAATTATATTAATGTTGTGTATTTTTTCTCAAAGGTACTTCGTCTATTCCAAGCCATAAGGTATGTACACCCATAAGCGTCAAACTAAGGGTTTTGAACATGATGAGTATCAATAAACAGCTAGCAAATTATAGGATCCTATTAGGAACAGAAAAATAGTAAGTTTGCAATCTCAAATGTATTATTTGGATACTGTGAGAATAAGTTGTGAATATTCAAAGAGCAAACTGCCATTGCACCCATAACCACTTTCAAGATTTCATGCTCACATGTTGTACATCCTTGTCATTACATCTATCCACTTCCACAGATTTTCCAAGGTTTTAGAGGTGACGGTTATGGGGACAGTGACACTTATGGGTGTACATACCTTATGACTTTTCTACCTTATGTTGTATTACTTTCCATTATGACCCCCACATGCAAATCTATAGATAGGGCTTCAAGATTATTAAGTTTGCTTGTACAAAATAATGACTTTACTTTAGTTGTCTTTCTTTCCACAAATAATCATTTCAATAGCTTTGCTTAACCCTTGAATGATGGGAAGGCCCTTTGCGGCCAATACAATACGGGATATTTTTCTTGTATTTGGAATGGATCCACACCTTTATTACATTTGAGATCAACAAAGAAGCTGGAGAATAGATCAATGCAGTTTTAGTGAGCTACTTGAGATCCCAAATTAAAAAAAATTGTTGGTAGCAAATGACAATTATACATTGACATATATACTATGCCCTATTGTCGTTCAAGGGTTAATGAAAGGCTTATCTTTTGGTATAGAGTCAATACAAAGAACCTTTTTATATGATGTTGACTTAAATCTTTTACAAATATAATGCTAATTCAAGTGGAAGCTACTTCAGATTTGTGGAACCTAGAATACTCCCTGCTCTTATTCGCTTCATGAGGCTCAAGCATGTTCTCCAGTTTACTCATTTATTTAATTTTGACCCCAAAAGATCTCACAAATCCATTTGGAAATAATGAGCAAATTGATTACGCCAATTGGGACGAGTGTTGCATTGTTCTTCCACAAAAGGGAATTAGAGTCTTTTTATTTGTAGATCATTACTTAGGGCTGCTTCACACTGGGAGTCAAGGCCATGAAAACTTGGGGTCGTTTTAATGTAAAAAAATTGCATAAAAGCTTTCAAGAATGGCCCCAAGCACCCATTGTAGAACAAGTATAATGGAGGCCAACTTTCTTGTGTGTAAAGTCACCAAGGTCAAAAAGTTGAGGTCACTAATGAAATTTTCTTGAGAAAAAGGATAAAAAAGGAGAAGGACCTTTGGTACTTTTTCCATCCTATTGTGTTGATTATCTCAAATAAATATTCCTTATACAAATTATCATGTTTCAATAAAATCTAATAATGACATTGGGGCCAAAGATTGGCTTTCCATTTTCAAAGCATTCAATTCAAATCTTGATTTTTAATCCTTAGACATCAATGTGGATGTTTTTGTCCAATGAATGATAGAATGATAGTTTGTTGGATATAGGAAGGCTAATTTTCATCTAGTTTTTTTAAAAAGTGATCATGAAGACTTATCCATTTGGGAAGGCAAAAAAAAACCTCACTAAACGCACTCATATTTTTAAGTGACTCAAATTGTGAGAAGACTCAAGAAGACAATGTTAGGTTCCATGCTACCTTTTTTGCAATTTTCTTGAGGGCAGCATGCATTGTTGATCTTTGCATTTTTTGAAGATAATATTATAATGTGTGGGCACTTTACCACACCAATGTAGTGCTTCTATAGCAACAGTGACCAACCCATTGTTCAAGGGTTACTCATAAACATATGCTTTCAAGACTTGACCTTGACTTCTAATGTAAAGGTCTTGAGATTGTTATCCAAGAGTAGAAACTAACCTCAAAAACTTCAAACATTGGAAACCAACCTTGACTTGTAGTGTAAACTTTACACAAGGAGAACCAATATTAAGTGTATTGTTAATTGCTTGAAATTGCAAAATAGCTAGTACAACTCAAAACTTCAATACAAAAACTAGTCAAATTCTACACAAAAACTTTGATATATATATATATATATATATAAATAAAAGAATACATCCTTTTGAGCCGCTCATTCTAATTGGATGAGAAAGAATTGCGGTGCAACTTCTAGTGACCCATTTGTCTTCTTAGGGGAGGATCAACAAAAAAAGAGGGATACATGCATAAAGTGGTTTATACGGAGTCTTTTTGGTGGAGGACCTACAAAGGAGAGATGGTACATGCATAAAGTGGTTTACACTAAGGCCTATCAAGACATCCATAAGCGCCAAACAAAACAATAAGCATTCTCATTGGTCAATCCCAAGTTTTTTGCCCACTACAACATCATTCACATCCAAGGGACGTCCACTTGACTATGAGTCCATGTCATCAACCACTCTTGCCAAAATTGGAGAGGAGTTCACTTGTTGTGGACAAGATTTGAGGTCACCTTGGGAGATGACTCCAAATGTTGTCCACTAGACAAAATACTCCCTCTCACTTCATGTAAGGTAAAGACAAAATCATGTCAAGTGAGAATACTAAAGGAATAAAACTACACCTCCACTAGACATTTGATACACGGTATGAGACCATTCACCGAATAGACAAATCCATGATAACATGACAATTTCCCTCCAAACCTCACTAGATGAAGCATTGGACAAGTTAGGGTTTTTGTCCGCTAACTTTGAGCATCTTGCTCTAAACAGAGTTTAACCCCTGAAGGGCCCTTGGGCCTCCAAGATATAGGTACGTATCTGCAGGGGACCAGGATACGCATGGTTTAGGCAACTTTAATAGGTGTTGGGCCACCTAGAGATGAGCCATGCAATTCCGCGATACGGCCATGTATCTGGTACGACTTGCGTTGTTGTGGAGGCAGGTGGCTTTGTCGACGTACAAATCAAGTACTGTACCTATACCGTATACAAGTGCGGATACAAACCTCAACCTGTGGAATTCAACAAGGTCTCTTTTCAAAAAAATGCACAATTAGATCCGGCTTGAAATTTCCTACAAGTTGTTAGTGTACACAAAAGTCTAAAAATGCCACAACGTCCCCCGAATACCAGCAAAACAACACATTACGGCCGCAAAGGGAGTTTGGATCCTTTAGGGGTTAAGGGCATCCTTCCATGCAAAGGGAAGTTAAATATAGCCAACCAATGATTGGTCCCATTTGGAACTTCATCCAACCAATTATTGGTAGGTTATTTTTGCCTTCATAAGTCACTGCCACCCAGTGTGCAGGGAGAATTTGAGCTTTTTCAATTAAAAGCCTACATTTCTCAATTTCATCCGGTTTTTTCAATGGATGCACCAACTATTCACCATATACCTACACTACATTTGATAATTTTCCAAAAACTTAGTCAGTTTTTAGCCAATTTATTTAGATTTCAATCAATTTTTTGCAAATTTCATTTGGCTGACTTCCTAATTTTTTTTGGCTCTCCCCATTCATTGCTGCCGCCAAAGGCCAGGAAGAATTGACCGCTAATTCAATGCTAGCCAAATGAAATCAGAAAAAATCTTTTGGCTAAAAACTAGTCAAAAATCTTTAAAAAATTAAAAAAATTTACTTATAGTATGAAATAGAGAAAATAACCGAAACAGCTCCTTAATAAACTGGTTCAATACAGGAATTGAAAGAAACCTACCGAAAAACCTACAGAAAAATCTCAAATATTTCCCGGACCCTGGCCGGCACCCTTCGCATGATCTGGCACGGGACCACCGCTGGTACAACGGGTAAATACAAATATAGAATGTATCCGGTACAATTCAGTGAAAAAACGGTTGAGAACGGGGAATGCCAGATGTAGCAGGTGAATTAGCCGGTGAAGTCGAGACTTCTCCTCGGCTCCTCGATCGCCGGTGCAAAGCCACCCTTTACTAATAATGCGGCACAGAATCAGATGCTGTGTTGCAGTCAGTTATCTGTTTGCACTCCCCCAGCTTTTGTGCCTTCGGAGGTGAAGAAGCTCCATCGGCGTCGCCATCGCCACTTCCACAGACCTCCCCAAAACCAGCCACGGACTCACGAGTGAGTGCCTTTTCTCATTTTCCAATCCCCTCTCCAATTTACACGGCGAGTCTCTGCTCATCGAGGACTACCACGAAGTCAAAGCGAGTTAAAGCGTCACTGGTAACTCCGCATGCGTTTCGTCTCTGCAGTGCTTTTCTGTTCTGTTTGTTTGTTGCGGTGTTCACGAATTGCTCATGGAGCGGCAAGGTTGTTGCCTCGGGATATGTGCTTGCTTGCTTGCTCTTAGAGCTTCTCTTTTGTTTGGACAAGACTTCTGCATTCAGACGCACCTACGCTTTGCTTGCTTTTGTGTGAGGTCGTTGCCGCTGTGCCAAGTTTGGTCGACAGACATTTTTGTGCCACGGCAAGAATAAGTTGAAGAGCCTGTTTCTTGCTGCAGCAATTAGTGGAGTCTCATTCGAGAGAGTGAGCGAGAGCGAGAGAGAAAAGAGAGATACTGTTAATTCTGCTTGGAGGTTTCTTTTTTAGGTTTTGATGGAACCGAGAATATAAGGGAGAGGATGTGATTTGCGTCACTTGGAAGTTGTTTTTGATTTAAGGACGCGTGTAATTTGTAGGAGATGTATGGAGAAATTGATCTGGTTACTAAGGTAGGAGGTCCATGAACCGTCCCTTTAAGCATACCTAATTACCTACCTCATCAATGGCAGTAATAGATATTCCAAGGAACATGTCATTCATGTCATTCATTCTTAAATAGGAGAATCATTTAAAACATGGTCGGTTTATGGACCTCTTACCTTAGAGCCGAACCTGTTGAATTCAAACTTTTGTCGATGATTTCTTATGCAAATGGGAGGTTGTAGACCAGGATTGAACGGACCGTAGGTTCTCGTACAAACATAAATGGCTTTAGGCATTTAGCGAAGTTGTGGTTTCTTATACACTCGAGGGAGACTGGAATTAGGGTTTCTAACGGTTTTTGTTTTCCTCTACCATTGCATGAGTATGAGCAGAAACCAAAGCTCCTTGGAAAACACACCAGCGGAGATGAACAAGAGCAGTAGTATATATTCAATGGCTAGAATGCTTATTCGTTGTCCTGTCAACCAGGGCATGTTGATTCATTAGGAGTATCTGCTGATTTCCTCCCTTGTTGTATTTCTCTCTTGCAGACACGGCAAATCAGAAACCTCTGTAAAATTTAACCAGAAACCTTAATACAGCTGAATTTTAGTGAAGAGTGTGCAATGGCAAGCAGAAGTATGACTCGTTTCGCATCGATTCTTCGGCACGTGACAGCCTTCCTCATCCTTTTTCTTGTTCTGGCTCAATACGCCGCTGCAGGTATGTTTCTTACTGTTTTCTGGTCGCGAAAGCCGGATTTATAGGTTTTACGTGCTTGTTGTATCACCAACAACAGCTGAAGATGAAGTCTGTTGGTGTTTTCTGTCCTTACTAGTTATTATGCAAGAGTATCAGACCTCGTGATTTGCGAATTTGTTCTCAACTTTGGATACTATACAGTTACTCTGGGGCTTCGGAATGCGATTGCTGAATTTGGCTTATTCTAGGGAATTGATATGTGCACACCCGGGGTTGGATACATGCACACCCCCTCCCGCGGGGTAAATTTTAGATTTTTACCATCAAAAAGTTGAATTTGAAAATTTTGAATTCAGATTTGGACTTAGAGACTCTGATTATGTCTAGAACCATAAAGGAAGTTAGAATGGAAAAACACCCAATGAAAAAGCTTAGGTAGGGTGCAAACTACTACTTTTACTTTTGTTTGTAAAAAAAGGTAAGCTTTTTCATTAGGTGTTGTTCAATTGTAACCTCCCTTATGGTTTTAGACTAAATCAAGGTCTCTAAGTTCAAATCTAAATTCAAAACTTTCAAATTCAACTTTTTGATGGTAAAAATCTAAAATTTACCCCGCGGGAGGGAGTGTGCATATACCAATTCATTTATCCTAAGGCGCAAATTCTTTGACACCCCTATTCTGCACTAGGTCACTCAGATCTAGACTTTGTTTGTGGAAAAGGGTGCAAGCGCCGAAGGATGTACTATTTCCACAACCAGATATTTGAGTTTTCTAGTATAATCTGTCAATGAGCATGTTACAATCATGAAGGAGAAGAAAGAAAACCTTGGAAAACTGAGTGTGGGAACTAGAGAAAAGGGAGTGAGTGTGGCTTACAATCCAGCTCCCCTTCTTAAATGGCTGCACGCGTCCTGTGCATTGTATGGTCTTTTTGAGACTCTGAATCATACCGAATCCGCATCTGGTGCATCTTTTCCGGGGATTTGCTTTCATTTCTGGATTTTTGTGAATTGCAGCAGGTGAATCCAACGCAAAGGATGTGCAACATGGACATGGACATTATTATCCAGGTAGCAGATTCTTCCCTAAACCAGTCTATGCAAACTTATCCTAAAAATGATTGAAACTTTCTCTTCGTGTCACAAAATCTATAGTGACGTAGACTGATTGAAGTAGACTCTTTATCATGCGGTGACCATGAAATTTGCGAATTGAAGCATTCACTGGCAACATGATTAGAAATTTCACAAACATAGTCTTACTAAGAGTAAGAGACAAGTTTATGTCATTGAGTCTACTTTTCAAAGAGGCAATAAGGGAAGCACTCTCTAGAGTAGTAGTGAGTAGACTTCCAACCATTCTTGTGACTAGAGTTATTCTCCTTTTGATACATTTCTGTTACTCGGAATGAATCTGACATAAGCCAGTGCTCATGCAGACCCAAAATTGCATGTATATCCAAAATTTCAAAGGAAAACCCCGGCTGTTGAGGAGGCAGAAGACACGGAGGCCACCAGTGAACCCCATCCTGCTGATGAGCTTCTGCAATCGCAGGACGCGGATGGTAGTCAATCATATATTTTGGGAGGGTATTAGATCTATTTTTTTCATCACCCTGGTCATGTGCAAGCACTGTTGGAAAACGCCATGATTGTCGTTTGACATGAATAACGGTGACTGGGACGTCCAAGTGTTGATAACAGCAGGTTATGAAGAAGAAGCTGTGCAAAGAAGAATGATTTTGAACATTATTTTGCTTTTTTGTAAGATATGGTGGACGGCTGGTTACAAGCCGGATGTGGAGGATTTTGAGCACGGAGAGCTGAAGAAGAGAAACACTCTTGGAATTTTTCTGTATACTCCCACCAGGAACCCCTCATATCAGCGTGACCCAATGCAGTGGGGGCGTCTTTGAAGTTCAAGTGTGGAGTTGCATCATTTCGGTTGTATATAAGTTTTAGACATTGCATGCACTTTGGTTGCTTAGGAGAACTTTTTAATTGTACTGTTTAATGTAAAGTTTTGCTGAGGCAGAGGAAAGCTTTGCTCAGTTTTGCGCAGTGTGATTCAGTATCTTCGGTTTCTCGTCTTTTTTTGTTGTTGGTGTACATCTAGCCTGTGTTATATTAAAGAGGCTTGAGTGTAGTGGAATATGGAACTCGTGACAGTTTCGGGCATTGCATGACTAACGCTTAGTTTTTGACTTTTAGCATGTGGTTTTTTACTGTGGAATCTTGGGCTGTTTTCTTCAAACCTGTTAAGGATTAACACTCTGTGCAGTATGTCACCTTAAGCCTTGCCCAGGAATTCATGAGTTCAGCGAACCAGCCATGGTACTTGTTCAGAGGATTTCTGGTGTGGTTTGTGTTGAGATAAGTATTCTATTATTACGCTTTTTGTTGTAGTTAGCTAGAGTTTATTTTAGTAAAGGAACCCCAAAGATCAATAGGAGAGAAGGACCTTTATTTTATATCCTCCCTCCTTATTATATATGTGGAAATCTACTTGGAATAAGATAACTTCTAAACTTCTTCCTTCCCATATATCTTGTGTCATTGCTGTGTTTTCTATTCCCAACACGTTATCAGCACAAAGCTCTATATTTCTCTATATAGCATCTTGCTTTTGTTATAGCATGGTTATAGCATAGCTTCTTGTTTTTGCATTTTTACTTGTGCTTTCTGCAATAACATACAGCATTGGAGTTGTGTTGCTGTGACTACTGCTTTTGGAGATTAGTTCAATGTTCTTGTTGCTCCCCCTCTTGCTTTGTTTTACTTTATCTCTCAACATGGCTGCAAGGTACCTGCTCCTATCATAGAACTCCTCCTCCTTCTCGCAAGGATGGTAGGGATCATCACATGTTCTGCTTTGCCCCATCATGGGGGTAGAAAGTGAACTAGCTTGTTCCATATGGAACCTCTTCAACAAGGTTTGAGTATAAGTGGTTTGATGGAGAAAAATACTCCCATCAAATAAATAAATCACTTGAAGTCCTAGGCAAAAAGTAGTTATGCCTAGCAACTTCATCTCAAATTGAGTGTTAAGTAAGCTCATGGCATATTTACAAGTGCCCAAGGTGCCTACAAGGTTAAGGTCATTCATATATACTACAATTACAACAAAACTAGTAGTCTCCTTCAAAGTGAAGAGACATGATAGAGTTTGATCATGTTGGAACTTGTGGTGAAGCAAGAAGTCACGTAAGTGCTTATATCACATCCTACCGACTTGTTTTAAATCATAAAGGGCATTCTGGAGTTTGAGTCCAGAATAGGATCCCTAAGTGACCTTTGGAGGGGTCTCTAAGAGGAAGTCATGTGGAGGCCTAATATGTATGTTAGCATCTAAGGGACCATAAAGGTAGGCAGTAACAACATCAAGGAGTTGGGTGTCTAAGGAGTACTGTACAACCATACCTAACAAGTAGCAGAAAGTACCCAAGTCCATAATAGGAGAATATGTGAAGTTATACTGTAAACTAGTAGCAATTTTGGCAGCAAAATAGCAAATTTAATGTTTTTTTGACCCCCCTACATTGTAAGTCGAGGTCAAAAAAGCATTTAATTTGTCACCCAACTGCCAAAATTGCTATCAGTTTACAGTATTTCACTCCAGGTGTTTGAGTCTATCCTTGGACAACTAAACAGACTTCATACTGAGCGACATGTCCTTGGACATTTTGTTTTTTGGTAAAAATAAGTTTGAAACCAACAAGCTAAGTGGGGAGATTAGTGCCTAAAGGACCAAAGACACCAAAGACACCATGCTTCCTAAGGGAAGAATACTCAACATTCAAGGCTTCTAATCATTGAAACCAATCAAAATTAACTGTATTGGGTAGTTGCAAGAATGACCACTCTGTTTTGTTTCATATACCTTTAGTACTGGTAGTATTAATAGTACTACCGAGTTTTTGGAATATATATTTTTTAAATAAAATAAAATTTGGACAATTTGTAAAGCACTTAAAATAGCATATTCATGAAAATTTAGACCTAGAAAAATTTTATTCTAAAAGTTATGCGCAAAAGAAAATCACCTTAAAAAGCGAATTTCATTCTTGCTTTTTTGAAAATAGTAAAATAATTCAAAAAAATAACATAAAATAGGCCATTTGAGAACCCATTAAATACATTCACATGGTACAATTGCTTTGCTAAGGAATTTCTTTGTATTTTGCCAATGAAGGGAGATAGGATGCCTACTTTGAGACAATGTAGATGCCATGGAATTTATAATTTTGCAAAACCCTTCTACAAATGCATATAAGCATGCTCCGTAAACAACATCCCTGATTTATAGCTCTAGAAAAGCTTTTTTGGACCCAAAATAGTACTAAAAATCCCCAAAATGGCCAAGGTAGACACCCATTTGGGGTTGCTTAAAAATAGCAAAATAACTTTAAAAAACACCAAAAAATCATTGAATGTCAATAACTTGCATGTTCATGTTATTCTAAAAGGACAAGTCAATGTGACTTCTTTTGCAAAAGGTACAAGCAAAAAACAAGCTGCACAAGGTGAGGGGGACAGAATGTAGTACAGGTCATTCTTGCAATCACCCTACTCACCTTTGTCACCTGGATTACTACCTTTGGTTGTGACCATGTGACACTAGATGATGCCAAAGCAAGTTCCGACTAGCCTCAATGGTTAGAAGCCTTGAATGTTGAGTATTCTTCCCTTAGGAAGCATGGTGTC